>JBAMCL010000538.1:0-395000 GCA_037075165.1 Hirtodrosophila histrioides
AACACCCTGCATGTCAAAGTCCCAAAACAACAACAACATGGGTACATTGGCAACCTGGTCAATAACAACAATATGGCCGGCAAGACAACAACAACAAGCATTGGCAGCTAAACCAAAACAACAAGCTAAGCAACTACCAAATCACGCGGACACAGGTTGCGCAAGAAGCCACGAGCGCTGACCAAACATTATCAGCAGCTCACCGTGGGACCGGTGGATGCAACTGGACACCCTCGCTCAGCAACGTTCTGCAGGTGCAAACGGCAGAGGGTACAGAGACGTAGCCACGTGCGCTGAATGCGCACTCTTAAGGCCAATGACCGTGGGACCGGCGGATGCAAGACGACACCCAACCAGACAACGACCAATGGCAGCGCAAGACGACAGCAGCGGTACGATCAGCAGCGGCAGCATAAACAGCGACGCCGGCAGAGCATAGGTTAAGTGGATAATCATAAGACAATATTGTTTTAGTTCTAATCAAACCGTAAATAAATACAAATGTATTTTTTTTAAAAAGAAAATAACTTATTTTCTTAATTGGCGCCCGAGCAGGGACCGTGGTAAAAAACAAATCAAAAGTTCACGCGTCGAAAAATAAAGTGCCTACAAAGTAGCTACTGTTCGCGAAAAGTGCCTGCATGACCAGCCACAAACGGGAACGCGACAATTATTGAACGACTAACGACTCGTCAAAAGTGCCTGTAAAACAGCTACAACGCGAACGTGATTGATCGTATCAATATAGTGAACTGATTCTTGCCACGGTTCTGAAAAAAAAAAAAAAAAAAAAACACTAAAGAAAAAGAAACATTTAATTGCTGATACCCTATAGTGTCCGTCCGTAGGGTACCGCGAGTTTTCTGTGTGTGCTGCAGGATCTTGAGTAACTATACTCCACCGTGGGATAGACGAAAAGGATAAATCCGGGCCACCGTCGCGGGAATCACCAATGCTGAAATTTATACTGTAAGCGTACCTTAAGAAAATTGTAAACTCACAAAAATTTTTTAAACAAAAGAAAATTAAATTTAAGATAAAGATCGAAATAGAAATAAGAAAACGAAAAAAAATATATATTCAAATAGAGAAAAAAAGATATAAATAACTCCACCCTTTAGTTATTTACTAAATAATTCTCTTTTGCTTTTGCTGAAATCTCATCATCAACATTTCCTTTTCAAAGAAATCACCCCCGATTTTTCGCAAGCTATTACCGAGCTAGGCGAAGCATTCTCTAAGTTAAACATGCCGGACACCGACACAAAAACGACCGAACACCCACTTTTAGTGACATCCATTGAAAACACTGTTGAAAGGTACCTTAGGAAAATACTACAGGAAAAGGGCGACGAAATACTACATCCGAACACAAGCACTTACGCACTGACCGACCAGACTATAGCACCAGAACACGCGGGAAGAATTAGTGAGTTAGATAGACTGCCAGATGTGGTAAGAATTCTAAAAGATTTTTCCGGCAACAAAGCCGAATTCACTTCATGGCGAAAGAGCGTGGACAGAGTATTTGAAGTTTACTCCGCCCACCAAGGTACCCCAAAACACTACGGTATTTTACTAGTAGTGCGCAGTAAGATAGTTGGTGAAGCTGATGCCGTACTGGAGGCATATAATACACCACTCAATTGGAAAGCAATTGCGCAGTGTCTAACAGATCATTTCGCAGACCGAAGAGATCTTAAGACACTAGAATACCAACTGTATACGCTCAGTCAACGCGGCAAATCGATCGACGAATTTTATCAGACGGTGTATTATCATCTGTCTTTAATTCTGAATCAGATTAACAATCACGATTCTTCTCCAGAGACGTTGAGAGCTCTTACGAAGATCTACAGGGACAAAGCCCTGGATACCTTCATAAGAGGCCTTAATGGAGATTTGCCTAGATTGCTGGCTATTAAGGAGCCAATTGATCTAAAACATGCCCTTCACTTGTGCCGACTTATCGAAAATCAATCCATCAGGAACGCCGTTAACCCCATCAAGGTTCCTTCGCTACCCCCAAGAAACAACCAACAGCCTCAAAGATTCATGAACCAATACCCTTTCCGACCTAACACTTCTCAAGCCGTCAATAGGAACAATTTTAACCCAAATTTATACTACACGCCAAAACCCGCTGTTTTTCCGCAGCCACCCAATTTCGCTCAAAGACAAACGTATCAACAACCGCAGCAATTTTTTAATGGACCACCAAGGCCATCGGCTCCTAAGCCACAACCGCCTCCACAACCAATGGAAGTGGATTCATCTATCCGAACAGGAAACATTAACTACATGAACAGACCGGACAATAACCAGTTCGCTGGGAAAAGACCCTTATCTTCAAGGGCAGATCAAATTCCAAACAAATTCCAGAGACAATTTCACATTAATACGGGAGAAACATTAGGACAGGTCATGGACGATCAAGCTAACGCTGAAGCCAGTGCTTATGCTGAGGCATATGCTAGCGCTTACACAGACGCCTATGCACACTACATGGACGAACAAAGCTACTTCACCGAAATGGAAGAACAAGGCGTTGCCGAGCTTCCATACGAAACCGAAAACTTACCGAGCAACGACTTCCCAGCCGAAACAACAGACATGGCCGAACTTAATTTTTTAGTCTAAATCGTTCCTCGTTGCCTTACTTCCAATGTAGAACGAGGGACGGCAAGGTATTGAACTTCCTCATTGACACTGGCTCCAACCAAAATTACATACAACCTTCACTAGTAGAAAACCCGAAAGTAAACAAAGAAGATTTTTACGCTAATTCAATTGGCGGAAAAATTGCAATCACCCAACACGTCTATCTAAACCTTTTTAGCCTATACGACACACCAATCAGATTTTTTATACTACCTACTCTCAAAACGTTCCATGGCATCTTGGGTAACGATACTATGAAACAACTTAACGTAATAATCGATGTCAGAAACGACATTCTCGTAGTAAATGGGAACAAACGATTCCGAATCAAACAATTGCCTGCACAGGCAATCAACAATATAAAAGTACGAACTGAGCACATGTCCGATAGTCAAAAGAAAACAATAGACACTCTAACGAACACTTTTAAAAACCTTTTTGCAGACCCAGAACAAAAATTGACTTACGCTACAAATGTAGTAGGCGAGATCCGAACATCCTCAGACACCCCTGTTTACACCAAACACTATCCGTATCCTATTGCACTCAAACAAGAAGTGGAGAAACAAATCGCAGAAATGTTAGACGACGGAATAATACGACCTTCTAGATCGCCGTACAACGCACCAGTATGGGTAGTACCAAAAAAGACCGACGCCTCAGGGAAAAAGAAATATAGACTAGTTATTGACTACAGAAAACTCAATCTAGTAACTATACCCGATCGATACCCTATGCCCGAAATAGGAGAAATCATAGCCCAACTAGGAAACAATAAATTTTTCACGGTCCTCGACCTAAAAAGCGGTTTCCACCAGATTCCTTTAAAAAGACAGGACATAGAAAAAACTGCATTCGCAGTCAATGGCGGGAAATATGAATTCACAAGACTACCATTCGGCCTCAAGAACTCCCCCTCAATTTTCCAAAGAGCCCTAGATGACATTTTAAGGGAACATGTTGGAAAAATTTGCTATGTCTACATTGATGACATTATTGTTTTTAGCAAAACGGAAAACGAGCATGCTCACCACTTGGAACAAGTCTTCACGACGCTACAAAATGCAAACATGAAAGTACAGATGGATAAGTGTGAATTTTTCAAGAAAGAAGTCAACTTTTTAGGTTTCACTATCTCAGATGAAGGAGTAAAAACCAACCCACAAAAAGTTCAGGCGATTTCTAAGTTTCCTATTCCCAAATCCCTTAAAGAGCTGAGATCATTCTTAGGCCTCTCGGGCTACTACCGTAGATTCATAAGAGACTACGCAAAATTGGCGAAACCACTCACCGCTCTATTGAGAGGCGAAGGCGGACGGGTCTCAACCAAAATATCAGACAAAGTCCCAATAAGTATGAATAAGGAAGCGATAGAGGCTTTCGACAAAATTAAACAGACGCTCATTTCAACAGACGTTCTTCTAAAATACCCCAACTTTAATAAAGAATTTCACTTAACAACAGACGCTTCAAACGTTGCAATCGGAGCTGTTCTCGAGCAAGAGGGCAAACCCATTACCTTCATATCTCGTACTCTGTCCAAACCAGAAGAAAACTACGCGACAAACGAGAAAGAGATGCTCGCAATTGTTTGGGCTTTGCAGAGCCTTCGAACATACCTATACGGTAGAGCCAAGGTTATAATCTTTACAGACCACCAACCGCTTACATTCGCACTAAGCAACAAAAACCATAACGCTAAATTAAAACGTTGGAAAGACTTTATAGAAGAATTTAATCACGAACTAAAATACAAACCAGGAACCTCCAACGTAGTGGCAGATGCTTTATCCAGAAACCCAATTACAGAGTTAAACAGTACCGAGGCCACAGTAATGAGCGACGAAAGTTCGTCACACAACCTAATTCCATCAATGGAAGTACCCATTAATGTTTTCAAAAACCAACTCTTTATTTTAACCGGCGAAAAACCCGACTACCGATTCGAAATACCATTCCCAACATACCACAGACACATAGTAACTCGACCAAGCTACACAGAAACTGAACTAATTCAAATCTTTAAAGAAAGACTCGATCCAAGAATAGTTAATGGGTTGTGTACTCCAGAGCACATCATGGGACGAATTCAAGAATTTTACCCAGTTCATTTTTCATCTTATAAAATAAGATACACCCAAAGACAAGTAGAGGACATTAACGACATTAACAAACAAAGTGAAATAATAGCCCAAGAACACAGACGAGCACATAGGAATGCTCAAGAAAATAAAGCTCAAATCTTAGAAAAATACTTTTTCCCACAGTTGTATAAAAAAGTTAAAGAGATTGCGAAGGCATGCTTAACATGCAAAGAATCTAAATATGACAGACACCCTCCACACTCTGAAATTCAACCAACCCCGATTCCTCAATCCCCAGGTGAAATCATTCACGTCGACATCTATATTACCGAGAAACACACTATATTAACAAGTATCGATAAATTTTCAAAATATGCCCAAGTAAAAATTTTAAAGTCAAGAGCCGCAGAAGATATAAAAATTCCACTGAGAGAAACCTTAATAGCATTCGGTATGCCAAAAATAATAATCATTGATAATGAAAGAGCTCTGAACTCAGCATCGATCAAATTCCTTCTACAAGACCAGCTAGGCATTCAAGTCTTCACCACACCCCCTTACAGTTCAACTAGTAATGGCCAAATAGAAAGGTTTCACTCCACCCTATCCGAAATTATGGCATGCCTCAGAAAAGACAACAGCGACATGAATTTCACCGATATTCTTTTTAAAGCTGTCCAAGAATATAACTCGTCCATTCACTCGGTAATCGGAAAAAAACCAAGAGATACATTCTTTGGCATGGCAGTCTATAACGACCCAGATAAAGAAGAGGAAAATAGGAAAAAAATAGTGGATAAACTTACAGGAAAACAAAAAGCTGACTTAGAGTACCACAACAAGGACAAGAACGAGGTAAAGAATTACGAGCCAGGGGAGGTAATTTTCGTCAAAATCGACAAAAGATTGGGTTCAAAACTGACACCTAGGTATAAAAAAAGAAATAGTAGCAGAAAATAGAAACTCAACCATCAAAACACAGACAGGGAGAATAGTACACAAAAATAATATTAGAACTTAATTTACAGGATTATTTTACCAACATGCTTGGGGATAACAACAGTCCTTGACTACTCAAATTCACAAGTTATTTCAATCGACACTGGACTAGCAGCTAAACAGGATGGCACCTTTAAAATAATCCACATTTTTGATTTAGAGAAATATGCAACTATATATTCATCATTGGAAAAATCACTTCAATCAATCAACCCATCTCACCCATTAAACCCATACCTCTCCTTCGAGTTGTCTCAAATCAAAAATGACTTAAAAAGACTCAAACTCCCAACTAAAAGCAAAAGAGCAATTGAAGCCTTAGGCACAGCGTGGAAATGGTTGGCAGGAACTCCGGACCACCACGATCATGAAGTCATAATTAATAAAATCAATGATCAACTAGAGAATAATAATAAACAAGTTGTCATTAACAGAATAATGAATGAAAAAATTAATCAATTGACAAATGTAACTAACGCAATCCTAAAAGTAACTTTAAGTTCAGAAGAAATTGTTAATCAAAAAGCAAATATTCTAAGATACAAAATTCAATTAGTAAAAGAAGAATTAATCAATATTTTACATGCAATTACATGGGCAAAGTCAAACACTGTAAATTCATTTATTTTCTCAGCAATTGAAACCGACATTGTAGAACAAATTTTTAAGAAAGAGAATAATTTATTTTTTAACATAGAAGAACTTTTAGAATTCTCTCAAGTAAAACTTGCCACAAACGGTAAAGATTTAATTTACATAATTAGCCTCCCAACCATTAGCTTAGACAAATGCAGAACACTCAAAGTTAAAGCCGTAAAGAAAGCCCAAATTATCAATGATATAAAATACGAAAATCTACTAGAATGTAAGAACGAGCTATATGCCATTAAAGGAAATTGTGAAAATCATAATGACAGGACAATATGTAGTAGAGATAAGTTAATAGACTTAAGTAATGACACTTGCCTGCACGCACTGCTTAACCTACAAAAACCAGAATGCACCATGATCAACAATCAGCACATTCCTAACTTTGAGGAGATACTCCCAGGCACCATAATGCTGAACGGTTTCGACGGTTTCGTTACACTAGACGAAAAAACATTGCAACTCCGGGGAACTTACATCATCCAATACCGAAACTCCACAGTGAGAATCGGCGACAGGAGCTACAGAGCAGAAGAAATCCAACCTGCAGAGCCAGAACCTCCCCTGTTCCAGTTAGCAGTGGAAAGAACCAGACTGGACGAAGTACTCTCACTGCAAATGATCAAAGAGCTAAACATAAACAACACCAAGACACTGGAGAAACTCGGAGCCGAAGAAACTATACAAGCAACTCTCAGCTACACCTCGCTCAGCATCCTATTACTAGTAATATTAGGACTAGCCATCGAGCTCACCAGAAGAATAAGAGATGCAGCCTCAGAGAAGAGAAAAATAGAGAAAGAAAACGCACCGAACAATAGAAGTCCAGGAGGAGTTTATGTGACGACCGAGGACGCTCGCACTTAAAGGGGGAAGAGTTAACACCCTGCATGTCAAAGTCCCAAAACAACAACAACATGGGTACATTGGCAACCTGGTCAATAACAACAATATGGCCGGCAAGACAACAACAACAAGCATTGGCAGCTAAACCAAAACAACAAGCTAAGCAACTACCAAATCACGCGGACACAGGTTGCGCAAGAAGCCACGAGCGCTGACCAAACATTATCAGCAGCTCACCGTGGGACCGGTGGATGCAACTGGACACCCTCGCTCAGCAACGTTCTGCAGGTGCAAACGGCAGAGGGTACAGAGACGTAGCCACGTGCGCTGAATGCGCACTCTTAAGGCCAATGACCGTGGGACCGGCGGATGCAAGACGACACCCAACCAGACAACGACCAATGGCAGCGCAAGACGACAGCAGCGGTACGATCAGCAGCGGCAGCATAAACAGCGACGCCGGCAGAGCATAGGTTAAGTGGATAATCATAAGACAATATTGTTTTAGTTCTAATCAAACCGTAAATAAATACAAATGTATTTTTTTTAAAAAGAAAATAACTTATTTTCTTAATTTATATATTAAACTAAACTACAACGGCCTTATTAGCTCGATATAATTTTCATTTATGTTTACAAAAACCAAATATTTAAGAAAAAGGTTTCATTCCGATCGGTTAATAATTCTTTTATAGAAGACTAGACTTTCGCCCATACAACCTTGAGACCCCCATTTTCCACCCATGGGGGTGGATTTTCCAAAATCGATGAAATATGTGTCAAATTAATTTTTGTGTAGATCTCTGAAAATAAGTTTGAAGCTGATTGGATGGTAAACAAAAAAGTTTCATACAACAGTTTTCCGCGATTTTTCACGCTTGTGGGTGGAATTTTCCAAAGTCCCGTCTTAGTGTGCACTTTTATTATAGATGGAACCTACTATGAAAATTTCAGCATCCTAGCTCTTATGGTTTGGGCTGTGCGATGATTGCCAATCAGTCAGTCAGTCAGTCAGCACGAACTCTTTTATATATATAGATGAGACATGAGAAAAAATACTAGTACAACGTGAGATAATAATATTGAACATACTAAATGATATTTTGCAAATTGTTTGCATAGGTTTATGGGATAATGTGAAAAATGGTCACACTTTAAATAAACTTGATCTGCGTATGGTATAGGTAGGTATGGCAAGGAGAACCTACCTATGGTATAGGTAGGTATGGCAAGGAGAACCTACATACTAAACTTGGTATATCCAGTTGTGATAGACTCCAATAGCTACTTATATCTATATCCTAAGTTTTATAGGGTAGGATATCTTTTCTCTCCTTGTTTCATTTGAAATATAGTAATGAATCCACAGTTTTTTTACCCGGTTCTTTTTTTATCCGGTACAATATTACTCGTATATCAAATTGAACGCTCGTTATAGAGAGGTTGCACTGTATGTAATTTGGCATTGGGTCAGAGCATTCCCAAGGGCACAGCTCGACTGCTGATCGCGTGCATCCAATCTCGGCCAGGTGCCACAGTCCACAGCCCACAGTCCACAACCCACAACCCACTCCCCGGTCGGTGTTCGGGGGGAGGGAAGGAGGGATGGGTGTTTGTCTGCTGGCAGCGCTTTTAAATATTTATTTAAATGGAATTTATTATTTAAAGCGATTTCCCATTGACCACAATAACCAAAAACGTTTGTTGACCATTCGCTCCGCCGCCTTGCTCCCTTCCTGCCTTCCTTCCTTCCTTCCATCCGTGGCATGCCCCGGACCTGGTTGCAACGGCACCCAATTCGCGCTTAAATAAATAAATTGAACAATTATGCGTGGTTGCGGTTGTTTTGGCTTTGATAGAGTCCACTTTCGTTTCAGGCCATAATCCTATTACCTTGCACTGTAACTCCGTTCGCGGTGACACTTTCCCATACCCTGTACTGGCCAAACAGGGCATGCTTAGTGCACTATAACTATGACTTCTTGACAACATTTGTGTGTTGTCGGAATTCAACCAATTATTTCCATCGAGTGAGTAAAAGGGCGGTAAGAAACTCTGACAAAAACATAAATATATATTCTCGATCAGGATCAACAACCGAGTCGATCTTTATAAGACTTTGGATACTCCGTACAGCTCCACAAACAGATATAACGATTTAAGATGGCCTTGATTTTTAAGTGCTTCTGGGGTTACTCTGGAGCTGCGTGTAAAGCTCTGCTTGCTTGCACTGCCGCTGAACTGCTTGAAATGCGTATGTGTATGTCTACAAAGTTGTGGATGGTAATTTTAGTGGAATTTACTAAAATATAGGATTCTAAGCGCTCTGCTTTCAATGAAAACTACATAAAATGTGCTGCTTGCTTGCACTGCCGTTAAACTGCTTGAAATGCGTCTGTGTATGTCTACAAAGATGTGGATGGTAATTTTAGTGGAATTTACTAAAATATAAGATTCTAAGCGCTCTGCTTTCAATGAAAACTACATAAAATGTGCTGCTTGCTTGCACTGCCGCTGAACTGCTTGAAATGCGTATGTGTATGTCTACAAAGTTGTGGATGGTAATTTTAGAGCTGGGCATAGGATGTCGCATAGTCGGGTATACTCGACTAAAGCCTTCTTTCCCGTCGGTTTTGCATTTTTAGTAAATGTTTTGGCATTTAAATTCTATTAGTTCTGTTTTTAATGTATGTATGATTAGCATTTTGATACCCTTCTGTCAGGAAATATGTAACGCATTGAAGAGGACGTTTCCGACCCCACAAAGTATATACATATATATTCCTGATCAGCATTAATAGCCGATTGGATCTACGCGTAGTAATATCTGTATGTTTGCTTCTATTCAAATTGGTCTCAGTTTTGGAGCTGCCTTGACGAAACTTGCCACAGACTATACTATAATATATACTAAAATATAAGATTCTAAGCGCTCTGCACTGCTTGCTGGCCCTGCCGCTGAACTGCTGATGCGTTTGTGTATGTGAGAGCGAAGCTGTGCCCGGGCACTTCAGTGAGGCTTTGAGCCGTCTCGTAGTCTACTGTTTTTGCCTACTTTCGACTTAGGAATGTAACAGACTGGAAACAGAGTAAACAGCAGTCGGGTGCATCCGACTGCAACGTTTTTACTGGTTTTTTGATAAATACGACGAACAGCTGCAAAAAATTATCAACAATTGAGTTGGGCTGGCGTAGTAGGTTGAGGGGATGGCAGTGAAAATCGGGTGGGTGGCTTCGTGGGTGGGTGGCCTTGGGGGTGGTGGGTAGTGCAGGATTGTGGGGTCATAGCTGCGGTCGGCTCTGTGTCGGCGCACTTGTCAATTGCACTTGGAATGCTGTTGCGGATTCCGCTGGCAAAATGGCACCGCAAGGCGGCCGCAAGGACACACCGCTGGGGCGACACTTGAGAGTGGCTGTGCTTGGCATCCGTTTAGCTGGTGCTTACCAAATCTATGTACCCAATAATGCAGATGACTTGGCCAGGTCAACTGGCCGAGCCAACCAACCAGCCCAACCCAACCCAAACCCAACCCAAACCCACCCAGCAGCCGAGCTAAACTCTCTCTTGATGTGGTTGTGTCTACTGCGATTGTCGATTGCGTCTTCGTTTGTTGTTCGCCCCGCGGATACACAGCAGCCACAACATCATTATTAGCATTTAAGAGGGGTGTGGCGAGGTGTGGAGGGTACCATGTGGTCGGTGGGGGCTGGGGGTGGGGCTGTGTGTGTTATTATGTGCCAACATGGTCGTCAACGTGATGGCGTCGAGGCGACGATATCAGCATATGTTACGGGCCATCCATCTGTGTGTGTGTGTTGGTGTGTGTGTGTGTGTGTGTGTGTGTGTGTGTGTGTGTGTGTGTGTGTGTGTGTGTAGTGGTGTGTGTGTGTGGTTGTGCGGCATCTTCCTGCCGTGCATTGTTCGATTAATGACTTAACGACGTGAGTTGAATAACTTTGATTTAGTGTCATCTCATTTTGCCAGCCACGCAGCGGTCGTTCCAGCTAATTGTATTTATTTACTAAGCATTCACACACACACACACACACACACACACACACACATACAGACAAGCAACCCAACACACGCATACTAAAACTAGGAACATGTGGTCGCCTCAACATTTTAATTAATATTACTATTATAATCCGCGCGCATCTGTAATATTTTGATAATGCACCAAAGACTACAAACATTGTATACATAAATGTACAGAGGCCCAAGAATGGAAACAATCGATGACTCTATCGATAGTATCGATACTTTTATCGGTCTTAAACTTATTTCCCACAAGTATCGATAATGCACCAAAGACTACAAATATTACATATGTATGTACATAAACGTGCTGAGGCCCAAGAATGGAAGCAATCGATGACTCTATCGATAGTATCGATACTTTTATCGATTTTAAACGTATTTCCCACAAGTATTGATTCGAAACTCGGCTTGGCATGCTTCGTTTGATTCAGGAAAAGAACTTATTTGATAACTCGAAAACAAATAAAACTGAGGATGTAGCTGCGACTTAAAAGTGTTCTTCCAAGAAAGTGAATGTTTTTAATATTGGAAATTAATCTTTAGGTTATTTAACATTTAGTTAGGGGCTCTCACAGGCCATTGCCTAATAGGAACTCAAGCCAACAGACTGGGGGTGAAGGAGTTGTGGTATAGCAGAAGAGGAAGAGAGCGAACTTAGCAGGAGGAGGTTCCAACACCTGGGTCACTATAGTTTTGATACACTATCGGACGATTCCGAGGTTAGGATACACAATATCCTCAAATTCCTCAACTCTTCAAATTGGTTTAAAGGGGAACTTAGGGTTTAAAATACCTCATGTTATATCACAAGGGGACAACTTTTGGCCCCAGTGTGGAGTAGGCTAACGCTAGTTTTTCCTTTGATCCAGCCACCGAAACCTAACCTAATTTAACTCTTCCTTTTTGAATCAGAACAGAATGCTGCTATCACAGTAGTTACAAATCCAAAACTCAGACCATTTCCAGCAAGCAGTATGGGTTGCAGAATGCAGCTCATAATATTTAGAAGTAATCACTTTGAATGTGTATAAAGGATATGCAAAGCAACTCATGTTAATCAAATTTACAATTATAAAACTAAATCCTCAGTGTAGGTGAAGGTTCTCGACGACGCTCTAGGGTGCTCTGATATAATCGAAAATCAGAATTGAAATTAAATGAAAAAGAAGGCAGGAAGTAGCCAAAGGGTTACCTGAGCTGTGTTCTGCCAAGAGAGTCCCAGTGTATTACAAAGATCATCAGTTAATCAAAGGTTTAACTTGTGAAAGGATGTTAGGTGACTTGTCTATCTCTCAACTGAGTGTGAGTTGGCGCCATAGGGTTACCTGAGCTGTGTTCTGCCAAGAGAGTCCCAGAGTATTACAAAGATCATCAGTTAATCAAAGGCTTAACTTGTGAAAGAATGTTAGGTGACTTGTCTATCTCTCAACTGAGTGTGAGTTGGCGCGGAGGTGTCAAGTGCAGGGTATCCTTTAGTGCTTTATCAATTGGCCGATCAACTGCCCTTTCAAATTGACCAGTTGCATGTCCTGCTACACTTGGCCGCCAGTCGCTTAGTTAGACAGTTAAATTGTGGGCTGTCCGTATCCGGTGCTGCCTCCGGCTCCGTCTCTGACTCCGTCAGCCGCCTGGGGCTGATCATGTTTAATTAGTTCTAATGAATATTTAGCCGGGTTCCATGCCACGTTTGGCCAATGCAATTTTCTACACGCTTTTCTATTAGTGTCTGGCCAACTGAATCGTTCTTTGGCCCCCAACCCCGCCGCCAACCCCTCCAAAGACCAAACTCTTTCAGACAGATACTCATACGGTCTTTGGCTCGTTATTTGTAATTTGTTGTAAGTTTTGTTTCAGTTTTTATTGTTGTTGCCAGTTGCAGGGTAACACTGGCCTGTCCCGTACCCTTTCCCATTCCCATCCTCATCCTGCATCCTGCTCCTGCTTTTCATTCCCGCAGTTCGTGTCCTTGTTATGCCCTAGCCGAGGATGTTGGCATTTTGTCGTGGAATTTGAATTGCATTGAACGAGGCTTTGCTGACCCCACTAAGTTTAGTCGAATAAACAGAACCTGTTCCGAATTCCACAGAAATAAGTAAGCATTTTAGGATTGCCTGCAAAATTATACCTACTACTAGGAGTATTAACATGCTGTCAAAGGAAATTGGAATAAGATTGAGATATTTTGGAAAATTGAAATATAAATACGAAAACTTTTCCTATAGGGAATAACCTTACCATCTAATATAATCAAAGAAGCTGAGTTTCATATAGGAAGAAGCCTGTGAATTGTCTGCAAAGGGTATCTATTATTCGTCCTGTTCGATTTCTGTTTACATTCCTGGCTCTATTTCAGTTTCAGTTTCAGTTTTTGGTTCTGTTTCTGTTTCTGTTCCTGGTTCCTGGTTCTGGTTCTTGTTGCTGGCCATCGTTGTTTTTATCGGCATTGAAATGTGGCCCCAAAACAGTTTCAGCTCATAAAAATACAATTTGCTGCTGCTTATTTTTTACGATGCACATGAGGGCGATGTTGGCCTCCTGTTGGTCCTGGACCTTGTCCTGGCTCTCTCTCTGCGCGTGTGTGTGTGTGTGTGTGTGGCCAAAACTATTTTCGAGCTTGAAATGACGCGCACACATGCTCCAAGTGCGTCCAGTGTCCAATGGCAATCGGGTTGCCACCAAGTTATGTATGTGGCAAGTGTGAGCGTTGCACGTTTGCGGGCTACGAGGGGAGCGGCGTGGCGTGGCGTGGCCAGCTGCTGCTTTTCGGCTGCAGGCATTTAAACGTTTAAGGGATTTGTTTATGTTGCCGCTCCATTTTGGGTCAAACGATCCGGGCAGCCCCTTTCCGCCGCCCCTTTGGCCCCTCTCTGCAAATTGGCAAGTTGCTTAAACATAAAAACAATGCGGCCAACTGAACGGCCCATGTATTCATAATCCTGCCTAATAATCCACACCAACTATGCCCTTTCTCCCCCTCTGCCCACAACATAATTCGGCACTTTTTTTGTTGGTCGGAGGGTCATAGAAAATAGAAAATAAAATAAAATAAAATGAAATAAAATAGGCAGAAATGCTTCAGCTTAATAGATAAAATGAGCGCAGCTGGACTTGGCCTACACACACACACACATCTGCATGTGTGTGCGAGTGTGCGAGTGTGCGAGTGTGCTACCCTTTCCCCACACCCCCTCTACGCAATCAAATTAGTCGTCCCTTTAATAAGCAGCATAATAGTTAGTTATCTATTTGTGAACCACATCTCGCGCAACTCGAACCACAGCTGAACCGGTTCTGCTACGGAAAGTCGAAATAAAGTCGAATCAAATTCCTTAAAGGGGCTACTAAACAGGCAGAGGAAGAGACAAGCTCAAAAAGTGCATCGATTTAGAAGTGTCTAAGAAACAGTGTTGGTAACGACCATAAAACTACTATTATACTCAAAAGGTGCATCGATTCAAAAGTGTCTAGCAATGCATGTGTATGCTAAGAAACAGTGTTGGGTAACGACCATAAAACTGCTATTATACTTTCCAAGTTGTTTCCACTTATGCGAGTGTCAGCATATAAATACAACGTTATAGCAATCAAGGATGGGATCCAAGCACGAGTTTTTCTAATCTCTAACCTTATTTTTGTAAATAAAAGAGAAGAGATAAGAGAGTAAGAGATATCGACCTAACAAAGATCTGAAGAACCAGATCAGTCTGGTAACAATTTGATCTTGACACTTTATAAACTGACGATATACACCAACATGTGTACCAAATTTGGTTGCTCTAGCTCAAAGATAAAGGCAAAAAAATTGCGTTCATACGGACAGACGGACATTTCGCAAACCCAATATACTATTTTTCCCTTCGGGAACATAGTATAAAAATACAAAATAATAATAAGAGCCCAACAAGAGGTCAGCTTTACGACTGGCAGACTGGTTAATTATGCCTCAAGTACTTGGTAATACCAGCTGAATAAATGAGATGAAGATGTAGATGTGTAGAACATGATTTCAACAGATGCGATATATCGATATCCAATTACTCGTATTGTGATTCTTGAGCATGTATCAAAGTTAGAGACGCTACTTTGAAGTGATTGTAATGCCATCAGCTGTTTTCATCGAAATAGTTCACAAACTTATCGATTTTTTGGGTGAAAGCAGAGGAAAAGCAGCTTATTAAGGTGCGGTCACACGATATGGCATTCTGCCACATTTATGTAATATCGTTATCGAAATCAACCGTCAAATATTTCATAAGGCAAAGTAAGAAAATATGTTAAATATTTTAACTCATATTTCACACATTTCTACCATAGAAATCTTTGATTTACCATATCGTGTGAGCAGGTATCTCAATCACAAAATTTATGTGGCATCCTGCCATACCATACTTACACGCTATGGCAGCTGCCAACTGCCACAAATGTGGCAAAGTGCCATATCGGGTGACCGCACCTTTATAACTTAATTTAGAGCATGAGTTCGTCATTGAACTCTTATTGTCATGGAGTTATTCAAAGATGTTCTCGAATATCTTGAATATCAATTTAATCAATAAACATAGTATAACAGTTATAATAAGAGTTATAATATTAAATATGCATAAATGACAAGTTTACAATAACCAATTACATATAACTCTTAAGCAGAAAACACTGCATTAGTTTAGGAAATATCAAATAAAGAGGTAAATAAGTAAATTGATTATATGCCAGAGCGCATCAAAGTTATCGATAACCTGTGCTCAGCAAGTTATGTTTGCTATCTTGGCTACAGTCACTGATATTTAAGAGTACCAGTTCCAACTGAAACTACAATATCTCTCATCTCTACAAGCAAGCACGCCTGACAGCCTCAAAATCAGAAAGTTAGTAATTGCAGCCAAACTTGAAAATGTAAGTACATTTCAGAGAAAAAGCTAGGAATACTTATAAGACGACGCACTCATGCGCCTTTCATTTCTCAGTTGCTTCAGTTATAATCTATAGCTTCACAAAATGGATAACGGAGATCGAGCCCGTCGCCGCGCCGCCCTCCGTCCTGACTACGACTTTAACAACATTTTCTTCGGCCGTCCGCCAAATCGAGTTCGACCAAATATATTTGGTGAGTAGAGTCATCTATCGTCAAGAGACAAGGGTGATACTGAAAGTTTTCCCCCCTCTAGTGCCCGCTGGACAGGATTGGGATGAGGCTGCCGCGCGGGAGTTTTTCGAAAAGTGCGTGAAGGTACTCCTATTTGTTGTCGTCATTTTCGTGACTGTTGCATCCGTGTACATGTTTCTTTATGAAAACTAATAAATGGGGCGACTGATGACCTTAACATTTACAGTTTTACTAGCAAAGGAAAGTTTCTTTGGAAGCTTTCATTCTAACCTCAAAAATCGTAACGTTTTCTAACACTGGTACTAATCAGTTATTAACCTAGTTGGCTTCAGCAGTCTCCAAACTAGATTCCAGCAAATTCAAGCACTTCCTAACCTGGCTTTAAGTTGAAACCGGATTCGGATTGACATAGGGAGAAGTTTAAAGCTGTTAAGCATCAAATCGGAACATTGCAAGGAAGGCGTACTTATTTATAAGTATGTATGTAATGTGCTCATGCATATGCATGCAACCCTGAGGGGGTGCGGCAGACGTATGTACGTGCGGGCGGTGGCGAGGGGGGTGGTGGCGCTGGTGCAGTGGGCATTAAGGGTGAAAGTCGATGCCGTTGCACTTATTGTATAATTATGCAATTTAATGAATACTAAAAAGTTGCCCCCGCAACACCATGATAGGGTGTAATGCGGGGAGTGGGCCGGGGTGGGGAGTGAGGGGGGCTGGCTTAAAACTGTATTGCAGAGCAGAGCTAAGAAAATGAAAACACAGCAAGTGTGTATAAAATTAAGAAAATCATACGAAAGAGAAAACAACACAACGCATAATGTGAGCTCTCTCTGTGTGTGTGTGTGTGTGTGTGTGTGTGTGTGTAGCCGCCATGTTGATTATTATAGTTATTATTGTGGACCGCCAGTTGCAGTTAGCAACAGTTCCCATTCCCACTCCATTCGTCCTTCCCTGCCGTCGCCATGGAACCCCTTCCTGCACATTTCGGCTGCCAGCCCGTTGAAGTGCGGGGTAGAGCGGGAGGGAGCATAAGATAACGATGCGGTAATTAACATAAACCGTTTTGTCTACTGTTTTTCTTTTAAATACTATTTTTATCTCCTTGTTTTTCGGGTGAAAACGTTGCTCGGATAAGTTTCCTTGTTTTTAGGTTAGGGTATGCCGGCTTCGTTGTGCTTTAAGCCCGAACTAGCTGTCTTTTTTAATTTTGCTGCTTCACTTACTGCTCTGTGTGTGTGTGTATGTGTGTGTGTGGGAGTGTGTGTGTCATTTTATGCATGAATTTTTTAATAGCTTAAATATGCGGCAATAAAACTTTAGCACGCTCATCTTATCGCCAACGCTGGCAAGTTCTGCCACTACACATCGAGCCCCCTCTCCTAACATACCCACGCCCCTCCCTGTCCGACTCCCTTCCCTGCTCCGGCTGCTGGACCTGACGCAGACGACGTCGACGCCGACGTCGCACGTAGCTAATAAAAGCCACACCACGACTCCTCCGACTTCGACTCCGTCGCCGTCGCCGTCGCCGTCTCCGACTCCGACTCCGGCAGATGCAGATGAAGATGTTGACTTGGCGCTGGCAGCCGCCGACATGGCGCACTGCACGTGCCTCATCCACTTCAGCCGCCTCTGCCCCCTCTGCTCCCTCTGCCCCCTCAGCCACCTGGGCAGGCTGTGAAGGTAGCCAGCATCCTGACTTTTAACTAGCTAACTTGATAAAACTACAAAACTATACAATAAATATGCAAAAGTGCTGCAAAAAAGAAATGAAACACAAGTTTGAACGTTGCATCCGGCAGCTCCCGACTGCGGTATACCCTATTTTCTGTTACACTTGTCAAGGAGGTCACTTAAGATAATTTAGATCAGGGGTGCCCAGCCCATTGCTTATCTGGCTCATTTTGTTATTGTAATTGCTCTTAGGCATAGGCAGCAATGCGCGTATACATGCACGGCTCTAGTCATAAGCCAATGCATAATACAAAAACAATATTGCGTGTTCCCTTTCTTATCTATTTTCGCTGGCTGTGCTCATGAGCAAAGCAACAACACTTCATTACTTTGTTGTTGCGCTACTGAATTTCGGTGTAATTTTGTTGTTGCTCTTTGTTGAGGCCTGCACTTTAAAAATTTATATTTGATTGAATGCTAGACACGATATTTTTCTGCAAACCATTTTAAATGCATTATTTGCATTCAAATAATAGTTACAATAAAATAGTGGTGGTGAAAAGATGAATAGCTGGACGTAGTACTTTTTTTGGAAAACATTTTTAGGTGTGAAATGCAAATGCAATATTTGCAAAGAAATAATAGAAATTGTATCTACTTTTTTTCGGTGCACACAATAAAATGAAAAAAATTGTTTGCCTTAGATGTGTTAGTGTTTCCTTGCATATGTATTGAAGTTTGCTCTTCCATAAGCAGCGTTTCGACATCTAAAGTTTAGATATAATAGGTGAGAGTTATTTATATTGCTCATTTGCAGAGGAGGCAATGAGGGTGTTAGGGATGTTCTTCGGCAAACCTATCAAGGACATTGTCAGTAGTCTTCATATAAAATTTGGTGAGTCTAGCTAAAAAAGGTGGAAGATGTAAGTTTTACCGAAGTTGGGGGAGAAATACTATAACCTGAGAACTGAGGGTATAACAGGTACAACAGACTTGCTAGGATAGAAATAAGCACGCCTCCTGTTCCGCTCGGAACAGAGTATAGAAAATGAAAGAAAACGAAGCAAAGGCGAAGACGGGGGCGAAGGCAAGTGCAAGTGCAAGCGCGAACGCTTGAGCGGAGTGTGCTCCAGGGTGCGGAGTGGCGGACCAGAGGATGCCCTGCAGTGCATAAGTGCTTGCCGGCCATTGCATTGAGGATGCCACAAGACGCAGGCGACATGCCACGCGGCACTCCACACCCCACCCCCCACCCCACACCCCACCTCGCTCGCAGTCAGATCTTAACCAGCGCATGGTGTCATTGCAGTTTCCAAAGCAATTTGGCCCACACACACTTAGACACACCTCGGCAGCCTTTTTTAGCTGACGTTTCTATATGCAGGATATGCAACTCAACCGAGTCCTGCCTAACAAGCGGAAACTAACTATGTTAATTATGATATACATTTAATCTAAGTTGAATTTATAGAATACTAGCTGCAATAACCCCGACGTTGCCCGGAGAAGTATTATGATTAAAAGTAATTACATTGAGTTTACTTAATTCTGTCAAACGTAAGAAACACAATCGTAAGAAATACATAATCAAATAATGTTGAGCAACCTATAAGAATCTTACTCGTACATTTGACCTTGACCCCCATTTCCCGCCAGCAGCGACGGGTGGGGGTAGATTTTCCCGAATCGGCTAGCACGCTTTCAAGTGACAATCACAAATGTTGAATGACAGAGTTTTCCACCAGTTTTCCGACCGGGATCGAATCCTATTGGATGGAAAACAAAAAAGTTACACACACTAGTTTTTCCCGATTTTCTAAGATTTTCCAGTGTGCCCAGAAATGGAAACTAATGTCAACATTTCAGCATTCTATCTCTTATGGTCTGGAGTGTGGGTAATTGTGAATCAGTCTGTCAGTCTGTCAGTCTGTCAGGACAAGCTATTTTATATATAGTATACTCGCAAAGATGAACCATTTGCACACCTTATGGAAATTTGAATTTGTATAGCGAGGCTAATTATGCAAGACGGCGACCAAACTGAGAATATTTTATCACAGGAAAGCAGATCAAGAGATGGACAACTATTATAAAAAGCCGATGCTATAACCAAGACTAAAATCTACAGTTGCAGTGAACTCTACCTATTTCTTACGGGAGAGCTGTAGAACAGCCTAAATAGACTATACTATAGACTATATAGACTATAGACTATACTATAGACTATACTATAGACTATACTATAGACTATACTATAGACTATACTATAGACTATACTATAGACTATACTATAGACTACACTATTTGTTTTTTTTTTTTTTTTTTTTTTTTTTTTTTTTTTTAGACTATACTATAGACTATACTATAGACTATAGACTATACTATAGACTATACTATAGACTATACTATAGACTTTAGACTATACTATAGACTTTAGACTATACTATAGACTATACTATAGACTATACTGTGCTCAGGAACTGATACTATAGACTATACTATAGACTATAGACTATACTATAGACTATACTATAGACTATACTATAGACTATACTATACTATACTATAGACTATAGACTATACTATAGACTATACTATACTATACTATAGACTATACTATAGAGTATAAACTTATACGCTGGAAGTCGAACTCATAATCAGGGACTGTAACCTTTATAAGTTTTATTTAAACATTTTTTTCTTTTCTTAAACATTTACTGTATAATGATCTATTTTGAGTATTATTTTACATCTTAAGCGATAGTAATTATTTAATATTATTATAATTATTATTGGTTGAGATGTAAAGTACAACTCAAATTTAATTATTATTTGGTGAGAGAATCCATTAAAGTGAATGAATCAATGTATTTTAAAATCATGGTGGTCCTTAAGGGGTATCCTTAAGGGAGGATTAGTATATGTATTTTCCGCTCTCTTAAAGTTACTATAAGGGAATGAAAAAAGCTAAGAAAATACTCATTATTTACGGTGCCTGCTCACAATATAATTTAAACATCAGAGCTTGCGTTCACCAGCAAAAGTTGCTTCCTGATTATTTGTACGTTTGCTGTGATCTTTCAGGGGAAAGCGTCTTATCATAATAGCGAATTCTTCATGCATGATCTATTTCGATAGCAGTGTTCACCAGAAGCCATCAAGCTCAAAGTTTGATTTGTGATACTTGATAGTTGATTGGTAGACTTGCAGTACTTCCATTAATTGGCCTGATTGGTAGAGTATCGAGCTCTTGGGGCGTAACAGTTCGTATCGCGTCCTTTGTTGAACAGAGCTCCTTTGGTGCTCGTCTGGCGTGGTCGGAGTTATCCTTGGAGTTGGGATGCGCACGCGTATGTGTGTGTGTGGGGCTGGCGTGTGCGTGTGAATGGGCCTTGGCATAGTTTTTAAGTTTATAGGCTTGTTATTTCATTAGCATAATCAAATGGCTGATCGACCCCAGTTTCCGGCTCAGTTGCCTGGAGCCTGGAGCCTTGGGCTTGGGGGAAGGGCAATAGCTTGTATCCTCGTATATATATCTTAATTCAGTAGTTAGGTTGTTTCTTTTCTTTACTTTTCAATCAATTCCCATCGCTTTTACCGTTGTCGCTGCCTTTGTGCCTTTTACTGCCTGCGCCCCTTTCCCCGCCCATTCCCTGCCTCCCTGCCCCCCAGCTCCCAGCCTTGTCAGCAAATCTCTGCTGAAAGCCATCAACTCGCAGGCATTGTCAGCGACATAACAAGGACACGCAGCTGAAGCTGTTTACACTTTTCTCAGCACCCCACCCCGCACAGCTCAGGAGAAAAGTGCAGGGAGGGGCGCCGGGGGAGGCAGGAAAACAGGAAAAAAGCAAAAGAAGAAATCAAAATAGAATAAAACTTGTGCGTTTTGCATAAAGTGCGCTTATCCCCGCAGGATATGACTGGCAATGACGCCCCGACGCCTCTCAGCTGCACACACCCCCTCCATCCCCAAACAACTAGAATAAGGATAGAAAAAACTGACGCTGGAGGTTGTATGCGCTGTCTAATTTCGCACAAAACTGCGCAGTTTCTGAGCTGAAAGGAGCAGCGCTCCCCTTTCCGACCCCTTCCCAGCCACCCGCCTGCTCCGCCTGCTCCTCTTGCTGCCTCAAGTCGGCAATATGTCAAAAGCGTTGCTCGGCTTTTCAAGTGCACGTGCCGAAATGAAGCTGGATGTGTGTCAGGCGGCATTTCCGTTGGCTCCTTTCCCCCCTCGCTCCTGGCCCCTGGCGGCGGCATCGGCTCATTCCTCTGGCCACGTCAGCGTGGCAGAGGGAACCGCTTTGTGTGCGCCTGTCGCTCGCTTTGAGTTTGGAGCTTTGATTTATGTTAACGCTCCATGCAGCCCCATGCAATCCTGACTGCCCCCGCCCCCGCCCCCGCCCCTGCCTCACATCCTGGCACACCCCCGCAACCTGAAGCGGCACAAATTGTCTGCATCTGCATAGAACAGCGGATAATGGTGCACTAAAATACGAGCTAGCCACACAAACAAAGCCAACACACAATATACAACGCACACACAACATACATCACACACACACACTCACACACACCCACACACATTGAATTTTGGCATTTCAGGTGTTTTGAGCTGCCATTGTTAGCCAGACAGCAACAACAACAAGAGCCACAGTATAAGTCATCTGGTGTCGAAGATTAAATATCCTTGCAGTTATATTAAGGACTTGTGGCAAGCTTATAGCAGTCTGTACAAATTAGCTCGATACACAGATGCTATATGTGTATACCGATAGTATCGATAGTTCCCTCTTCGCTGTCAGAATCGACCGTTTTTCTGACTTATCGATAGTTTTGGGGTCTCTATTGCTTGGAATTTCCTTTGAAATGAAATTAATTGAAATCGATAAACTTATCAAATTGCGAGTTTTATTATACTTTGTATAAGAAGATTAAATATCCTTGCAGTTATATTAAGGACTTGTGGCAAGCTTATATCAGTCTGTACAAATTAGCTCGATACACAAATGTATACCGATAGTATCGATAGTTCCCTCTTCGCTGTCAGAATCGACCCCTTTTCTGACTTATCGATAGTTTTGAGGTCTCTATTGCTTGGAATTTCCTTTGAAATGAAATTAATTGAAATCGATAAGTATAGAAAGTACTTAATTCAACATTAACTAAAGCTAAATACGCTTAGGAAAAGATTGAAAACTATCGATGGTCTCGATTAACGATTGTTGGAGTTAGCGATGGGGCAACAGTAATGTATATAATTCTTGAATAGAGCAAAGATTATTGTTCCTAATAATACAATAATCGCCTTCAGTTGATCCTTTCTTTCTAAACTATGAACAAACTCATCTATTGTCTTAAGTTTTATCTACATTCCTGGAGAATTCAATCACTTAAGCTCTATTAGAACTGTTATCAAAAGATACTTCTTGACTTGAATCAAATTGATGGGATTATGATTGTGTTAACTCAGCCGCCATCGATTCTACTCTAGATGCTGAGAAGAAATATGGCTTAAAGCGTCACAGAAGACTCTCACGTGCTCTTGTGGAGGCTTATTACACCCTTTTATGCACTTTAGTGGGTATAGGGTATAATAACATCGGCATTTAGTCTTCCATTGCAATTGACGATGGGGTTGACGTTGTTTCCATTGACGTTGGCATATCGCTGCCATCAACAACAACAGCAACAACAATAGCAACAACAACAACAATAACAACAACAACTTATGCTACTACCTCCAATTCTGAATGCCTGTGGGCGTGGTCGTGTGTCGTCGTCCTGTCTAAGTACCTGTCATTTGATACAATGAACCAAATAGCCGCAAGTCATCGATTATCATCTGAATGGTTATTGCGGGAGTGTGCAGGTCAGGGAGTACCAGGTAGCACTCATGTCGAAACATCGATGCCAGCATCGATACTTACAACGAATATGTTTTCTGTGTACTCTGTGTACTTTATAGGTTGAAGGTTTCAAAGTGAAATAATGCACCAAAATGCGTCAATTCGAGCCAATGCGTGGATTCTTTTCAATATTTGATTTGTTTTCATTTATTTTTATTACTTACAAAGTGAAACAAGAGGAGTGAGGAGTGAGGAGGAGCGGAAACCTGAATTGTAATATTAAAACACAAACAGTTGAAGGAGTACAAATACAAATATATTTCAGTGACAATAATTATAACGCAGGCAAAAGGAGGAAAAGCAAATATTACGTATACGTAATTGTTTATTGGCTTTTTAAGTGCAACGCGCTTATTGACGCTGGAAGGCTAAAGGTAAATCAGATCGCCACATACAAATTAACACACAGATATACACACACACACACAAGTCAGTTAAATCAATTAGCCCACACATTGCATCGTGTATCTACAAGATACAAATGCATCTATCTAGCTGTGAAGGCGTAGATATGCTTGCTGGGGCGTGGGGCGTGGGTCGTGGGTCTGGGGACGGCTGTTTGTGCGAATTGACCCGTATGTTCCCCGCAAGGAAATGCAATTGAACAATGCGCCAATCATTGTAAACAATTGCGACCGCGGGCGACTATGAAAATGAAATGAAAATCAGCTTTTCCTCAGCGCCAACTTTAAATTGAATCAAATCAGTTTCGCTTCATTGAATGTTTATCATTTGCCTTTTTTCCGCCGTATTCCTTGTCCGTGCTCCAAGTCCTTGCCGCTGCTCTTGTTGTTTTCACGCGCTTCTGATTGTCCAAACTCGGGCCAATTGAAGGAATTGTTATGTACTTGTTCAATTTATATATATTTTTATACTTGTTTACTATTCTACATGTACTTCCCGCCATATTTTTCTCACAATTATGCGCCATTTCCATTGATGACCTTCTTTCATACCCTTGCGGGGAGAATTCTCACTTACGCATTGATGGAGATGTTTCCAAACTATATACTCTTGATCAGCATTGAAGGGATATAGCTAAGTCCTTCTGTTTCTATGCAAACTAGTCTCTCACTTTTAGAGCTATCGTAATGAAACTTGGCACAGACTTGAATCGGACCACTTTACCATATAACTCACCTAGGAATGATCGGCTTAAACACTACGCTTTTGTATAAAAAACTACTCGGTTTATGAAGGTACCCTCACCAAACTCACCAAAAGTGAGTCTCTATGTAGCTTACATTATTATTATTAGTGATGGGGGCGTTGCACTGCGACCTATGAGATCTATTGTGCCCCCTTCTAAGCCTAAAGCTCACTCATCAACCCTATCTCCTGCATGAATGCAAGTATCTTTGCCGGATCTAGAGTACCTATATCGTTTGTCTGAAGGAAAAACCCACCCAGGTACCTGTTTCTTCTTCTGGCAAGGGCAGTGCAGTCTGTGAGTATGTGTGATGAGGTTTCAGCCTCCATTTCACTGAATCTGCATGTCCCGCTTCTTAGAATTCCTAGCTTGCTTAGGTGGTTTCTTAGTCTACAGTGCCCCGTCAGAAGGCCGGTGACTATTCTAGTTGTTTGAATCTTTTAAGATCATAGTTTCCTAAGAGTGACTTGGCCTGTCTTAGACCTGGTGTATTTATCCAGTTTGACTGCCTTCTGTTGTCCTCTTCTATCCTAAGATGTTCTCTTATTGTGTTTTTAGTTTACATAGTCTGACTAAATTTTGTCAAAATCGGACTACTATATCATACAGTTGCGTTATAAGATAGCCGCCAATCGAACAATCGGATTAAGAATGAGTTTTTGTATCTGTGCATTTTTGTTAATATAAATATTACATACACAAACTTATCAAATTGCGAGTTTTATTATAGTTTGTATAGTTTTACATAATTTGATCAAAATTGAACCTTCTTATGTGATATAAACAATCGGACGAAATATGAATTTTTCGTTAGAAAACATTCCTGCTAGGGTATACAAATATCGTCGGCACGTTCTTTCTTTTTATACCCTAGCAGAGATTTATGTCGGAACCGGCCGGATCGGACCACTATAACATATAGCTGCCATAGGAATGATCGGTCGACAAATATGTTTTTGTATGAAAAACTTTTTTCGATTGTGTATCCTTATTATCCCTTTTTATTAGTGTATCCTTAACAAACTTTATCAAACAGAGTCTCTAGAGGGTTTATACAATGTGACCAAATTTGGTCAAAATCGGACTACTCGCTATATCAAACTTTTGGTTTTACAAATATTTCATCCAAACTAAGTGAGATTTTTAATATACTTCAAATAGTTTGCTATAATTTGATCAAAATCGGACAAAAATTAAGTTTTGTATAAAAATAAATTCCTGCTAGGGTATATAGCTTCGGCACTCCATAGACAGCCGTCCTTTGTTGTTTGTTTCTGGTACATTTGTTGGTGAATTGGTAAAATGTTGCCCAGTAAAGTGGGCAAGTCCAAACTTTGCAATCATTCTATTCTCATAACTTTGGCTTAGATAGATGTCTTTTTGATCATGGCTTCTTAGGCTGGTTGTGTTGTGTTGTTCGGCGACCAAAACACATATTTTATAAGGTTTATTGTAGTATATTAATATTATAATATCGTTAATATAACGAGCAACTCAAATGGAGTCAACACAATTACAGTTTCTGGACAAATTATATCAAATTACGTTTAAATATCGTTTTTAGCGACAATACTTTCGCTTCTCCGCACCACTCCAATGTGACCGTCTTCTATCTATCTTAAAATCTCAACTTATGAGCGATACATTGATATCGATAACTTACCACAGCTGGTCACACTGATCTCGTTATGCAAATTGAAATTATAAACGTACGTTTTTATTGAAATCTTTACAATTTGAATGATATTTATTTGTGAAAATGGGGAATTTGTGTATTTGCTTTTAGTGGTAATGGATTTGCAGCTGCAATGAGCTTGTAGTGCCACTTTGGGAAAACATCTCTCTCTCTCTACATAATCCCCGCCATACATTTTTAAATGCGAACACAAGGTCCAGCTATGAAAGCTGGAGCTATTAAATTTGGTATGCAGGTACTCATATGTGCAAAGTAGATACAATTTGTTTAAATCTCCGATAATTCCCTTTGCTGCGGCGCAAATTGGTAAAAACGAATTGCATGTTGAATGTTGCCTGGATGTTGCCTGCTGTATCCTGGCTGGATGAGTGGAGCGGTGCCACTTTATATATCGCTCAAACATATTTTTTTAACAGCTGCCACATTTTGATTCGATTCGTGACAATTATGAGACATTTCAATTACAGTTGCCAGCCAAAATGCACTTTTAACAGAAGCGATTCGCTCAACTTTAACTGGGGGATCAGGCATCATTGTGAGCGACTCCTGTTGCCTCCTGCCTCCTGCCTCCTGCCGTGTACTCTGACAGATATTCAACTGCTGCTGTGAAAAGTTTTTATTGAGCAACTAACTGTGAAATTAAATTGTGAATTAAAAGCTGCCACCATGGCCAACAGCGATTACGAGCGATGGAGCCAGCCAGTGGCAGCCGGCAGTCCTCCGTCCGCAGTCTCCTCAGTTGGCAGTCGGTAAGGGGGTGGCTGCTGCTGCTGGGGGGGAGGGTTGATTGCTGGTTTCCTTGCGCTGGGGACATGTCGTTAATGCCGCGCTGCATTTGTGTCGCTGGGAATGCGGCATTGGCATTGGGATTGAGGGGATTGCCAATGCCAAATGGCCGAAGTGAATTTCTTTAATGCGCCCCCTGCAACTGCTGCTGCTGCTGCCCCCTGCAACTGCCCCCTGCAACTGCCCCCTGCAACTGCTGTAGTTGCTGCTAGTTATGGCTGAGACACACAACCGCACGGCAGCTTCTTTGGCTATTTGCAGTAAATTGAAAAAGTATTAAATCAATAAATAAAAGTTACACACACACACACACACACACACACACACACACACACACACACACACAGAGAGAAAGAGCTGCACACACGGGACGTGTAACTTTTCGGTGGAGCATGGGCAGCGTTTGTCCATATGCGTGGGTGGAAATATCCTTCGCTTACGCTGCACATTTACACATTCACATACACACACACACACACACACACACACACACACACACACACACACACACACACACACACACACACACACAGCCAGATCCTCATTCACAGTGGCTACGGCCATTTGGGGTTACACACGGCGCGTGTTAATTACTCGGAACATTTTAAACGGCGGCGGCGACCACCAGCAGCGAAATTTGTTGTATTGATTTAAAACTGCTCCTGTGCCCAGGCCTGTCCCCAGTCCGACTGCCCAGTTGTCCAGTCGTCCTGTTGTCCTGTCGTCCTGTCGTCCACCTGGCCAGCAGCAGGCTGGCAATCAATGCAGCGACAGCGGGCAGCAAAAAAGTGCCAACGCGCACAGAAAGCAGCCAACATCAAAATCAGAACAACAAACTAAAGCAACAACAACTGCAACAAGTACGCCCGCCTTGGTAGCGAATGCTCGATCAGCAGATACCCTGTACTATCGATTATAGAAGGAACTGTTAGGTAACCTAAGAGAGGCTCTTCTTAGAGAGAATTGTCGGCACAGCTCGAGTATTTTAGGGACAGCTTGTACAACAATTAGGCATAAACTCGAGTATATAATTATTAATGACAAATCTTTTTCTTATCCCCTGAGTAAATCATAGTTTGTTCCTTATTAATCACTGATTGTGATTTCGTAATCACTGATTGTGATTTCGTAATCACTGATTGTGATTTCGTAATCACTGACTGTGCTTTATCAAGGTTCAATTTGTGCTTTTAAATGTACAATTAATGCTATAAAGCCTTTGTCAAAATTGATATTTTTGATGAAGTAAATCACAAATTGTGCTAACAAATTGTTCCCTTTTTTACTCCCTGTACCCATAAAATGGGTAAAAAGGGGGTATTGGATTTGTGCAAAAGTATGTAACAGACAGAAGGAGACATCTCCGACCCTATAAAGTATATATGAGTTAAATTGATTCGAGGTCAATCGGAAAAGAGATGTTCGATATTTAGGCCATGTACTCGATCAAAAGTCTGTCCTTTCTAGTCCGGATGAACGCGTTACTGATCTCAGCTAACTATAATCGAGCGTAGAGTACATCCTTTAATAATTAGAAACTCTGCTAGGTATCCTGAATGTACCCTACGCAGATCAAGTTTGTTTAGCAGCCAATCTCTGGACTCCTATCTTGACGGATACATAAAATTCACCGGAAGTTATGCAAATCAGACAAGATTCAGTTACTGGAGCGTGATGCATAATACCCGGAGCACCACTCCACTATCGATCTTCATCAAAATGCTAAACTCGCGTTACGCTGTGGCTGACTCCTCGTGTGCACCTTAGTGTTAGATATAGCTTTGTGTATTCAACGTGTCACGCGTGCATGTGTAAGAGACGAACATATGATTGGAAGTTTTAGACCTGGGTACAGGGAGTTTCGTAGTCGGGTATACTCGACTAGAGCATTCTTACTTGTTTGATATTTGAATTGTGCTAACAAATTTTTCTCTGTTTTCGATATTTGAATTGGATCTGCTCCCAACTCGATTTCTTTTCTTTCCTATATGTTTTCGATTTCTAATCTCAGTTTTCGAATCGTTTTTGCTTTTTTGAGATATTAAGATATTTAAGGGAAAGCTTTTCAAACCAAATTTGGAAACGTCTATTTGATAGAATTAATCAATTCTATATCAATTTCGATATAGAATAGGTTGATCGGAATTAGAATGGAAGCAGGCCCGATAAAAGTTTGAACTCAACTTATAGAATAGTGGAAATTCATCGATAGTTGTGTTAGAATCGATAGTATTGAAACTTATCGATAGTGCAATCAACAACCTTTCAGTTCTGCCTTTTACCAAATTATACATACTCGAAATTAGTTTCGAAAACTGAGGAAAATAACATAAAATGCTTCAATATTTTGAGATAATATTCAACACTTGAAGGAGAAATAAACTGAGAACTGAGAGATAGAATTAATCAATTCTATATCAATTTCGATATAGAATAAGTTGATCGGAATTAGAATGGAAGCAGCCCCGATAAAAGTTTGAACTCAACTTATAGAATAGGCTTATCCATGCCGGCTTGGAAATTAATCGATAGTTGTGTTAGAATCGATAGTATCGAAACTTATCGATAGTGCAATCAACAACCTTTCAATTCTGCCTCTTACCAAATTATACATACTCGAAACTAGTTTCGAAAACTGAGGAAAATAATATAAAATGCTTTTGAGATAATATTCAACACTTGAAGGAGCAATAAACTGAGAAGCTGCATACCAAATTTGTTGACTCTAGCTGGAATAGTCGCTGGGATGAACCCAGAGAGAGGGGCAGGAGGCAGGATGGATGCAAGGGAATCCCTTAAGGTAATTTTAATGGTGACAGGGTATACGTTGGGTCAACAATCGCTGTGGTGGTTGCCGGGTGGTTCTGTCGGTGGGTCAGCTACAGTTTTACGAGTATAGCCGCAATAGCGAGCAGCTGACAGATTGTGGTGCAGACATTGTGCCGTGTCAGGGATAAGGATATCGGCGCCTAATGAGCCTAAGGATGCGGCCTCAGCAGCACTCACGCTGACCCACTCCCAGAGCCGCCGATATTCCATTTGCAGTTTATTAAAAGCGAATGCAAATTTTGGGCAATTTAATTAGCAGCAAATTCAACAATTTTCGTACACACACACTCTGGCACAACCCGCTCGTTATTGTCACGACTGTGGGAGGTCCTTTAGACATTGCCGGGCAGGGGGGTCAAAGTCAAAGGAGCGTCCAACGTTTTTATTAGAATCGTAAATAGTCTTTACGAGTTGTACGTGCCCAAAATTTGCAATAGGCCAACAATTTTGCCTGCCTTATTATTATTTTTTTTATTTTCTTTACAACAGCAGCAACAACAAATTATCGACGACGCCTTCCCGTCCCCCTCTGCCCAGCCAACCCCCCCCTGTTTCATAATCGTAATCATAATCATAATCATTATCAAAGCAATGTTTATGTCCTCAGACCGTTGAGAGCAATCCGTAATTTGTTCTCCCTCCACTCTAACGAGTATTTGAAACCTTTTCAAAATGCACTCACTGAAACTTCCCAGCTCGACAGTTGCAACACGCCAGCAGAGGGGTCTGGAGGGGTCTGGAAGGGGGCAGAGCCATTCGATGAGGGAGTCATTCATTCATTTATTCGTTTAGTTACTCGTTGTAGAAGTGACCACAATAGGAGCAGGCTGTTCGAATATTATTGCAGCTAGGCAGCTAAGCCTCTTATGCTTGATATGAGGGCGTCCTCCATTGTCACTTATGCTGTGCAACACTCTTGTGGCCAATCGGGCTGTCATTCTTTTAGTCACTCAATAAAAAAGGGGAGGTGGAGTTGATTGAACGTATTTTCAGCTGGATTAGTTTGCTTCCCAAGTCCGCTGTGGTCTTTCTCTTTTAATTGTTGCCATGCAACTAACTCAGGAAACTCCCTTGGACAGAGGGATGACCAACACCAGGGAGTCCACAGACACCAATGCTACAGACGGAACGGGAACGCACACTAAATTAAACCTATCCGCACAATTTGTGGTCAATTAAGATCAAATTACTCAACTCACAGCGATTGATTACAACTAGCTCAGCATGGTTTTCTTTCCAGTATACATTACATTCATTTACAGTACTGTTCTATATGAATTCATGGACACTATCAGAACTACCATCGAAAATGTTGATAATGTATAAATGTACAAATCTTAAATTTTGGAATATGTATATAATTTAAATGTCAAGTTAATTAAGAATGCAAAACATGATCAAAATGACATTACGTTTAAAAATCTGAGAAGTTTTGACCAAGTTATGGGAGTTGAGAAGTATAGAAGGTAAGGCTTAAAACTTTACAAGTCGAATTTTTTTGAATTTTTACCATGAATTTTGGGCGCAAAATGAACTTTCTCAGAACAAGCTTTAAAATAGATTTTGATACCCACAATCGATTAAAAATGATATTTTCAAATTTTAATTTTTTCAAAATTTTAATTTTTCAAAATGTGTAAGGGGGGACCATTGTAAATTTTTGATTAAATTAAACATTTTTTTTTTAATATGAATAAAATTGGAATGCCAAGTCAATTAAGAGTACAAAACCTGATCAAAAACACATTCCTTTTAAGAATAGGATAAATTTTGACAAAGTTATGGCAGTTGGAAGTATGGGAAGTAGAGGCTTAAAACTTTACAAGTCGAAATTTTTGGAATTTTTAGAATGAACTTTTGGCCGCAAAATGAACTTCGTCAGAACAAGTTTTTTGATACCCGCAATCGATTAAAAATGATATTTTCAAATTTTAATTTTTTCAAAATTTTAATTTTTTAAAATGTGTAAGGGGGGACCCTTGTGAATTTTCGAGAAAATTAAACATTTTTTTAATTTTTTTAATATGAATAAAATTGGAATGCCAAGTCAATTTAGAGTACAAAACCTGATCAAAAACACATTCCTTTTAAGAATAGGATAAATTTTGACAAAGTTATGGGAGTTGAAAGTCTAGGAAGTAGAGGCTTAAAACTTTACAAGTCGAAATTTTTGGAATTTTTAGCATGAATTTTTGGCCGCAAAATGAACTTCGTCAGAACAAGTTTTGAAATAGTTTTTTATACTAATTTTGATACCCGCAATTGATTAAAAATGATATTTTCAAATTTTAATTTTTTCAAAATTTTAATTTTTCAAAATGTGTAAGGGGGGACCCTTGTAAATTTTCGATAAAATTAAAATTTTTTTTTTTTTAATATGAATAAAATGCCAAGTTAATTTAGAGTACAATATATGATAATAAAGACATTCCAATTGGAAATGGGATAAGTTTTGAAGAGGAGTTTAGAGGTACCGTAGTGTTACATTGCGTTACATATTTGGTGACAAAATTATAATGTCCTCTGCAAGGATATAATAAATTGTAGAACATTTCAGAAGATACTCCAAAGGGTACCTAAAACAAACTCAAAGGCGCTTGAGAAATGACTTTACCGAGAAGTTTTGTTATAAAGGGCATTGATATCGTTATCGATAACGGTGTTATCAATATGCGCACTCCCAGATCGATAGGCGAATCGCATGTAATTGCAAGCAGTGCACTCCTAACCTAGAAACGGTTAATAATACTCCGAGTTCTAGTTCTGTAGTTGATGTGGTTCCTTCCCTGTCATTGATATCGTTATCGATAACGGTGTTATCAATATGCGCACTCCCAGATCGATAGGCGAATCGCATGTAATTGCAAGCATTGCACTCCTAACCTAGAAACGGTTAATAATACACCGAGTTCTAGTTCTGTAGTTGATGTGGTTCCTTCCCTGTCATTGATATCGTTATCGATAACGGTGTTATCAATATGCACACTCCCAGATCGATAGGCGAATCGGATGTAATTGCAATTGCAATGCATTGGCACTCCTAACCTAGAAACGGTTAATAATACACCGAGTTGTAGTTCTGTAGTTGATGTGGTTCCTTCCCTGTCAGTTTTGATTCACTTGAAACAAGTTTGCCAAGTTTGCTGAGTGGTAAATGAATTTTAAGTGGAAACCTCTTTAAATAGTATAAAATATAACTTCATTTTAGTTTAAATAATTCATTTTAAATGAACTTGCAGTCATTTGCAGCCTGGCAATTGGACATGCAGAAGGTAGAGCAGGGTGCGGGTAGCGGGTTGCGGGGCACCGAGGGCACTTTCTTATACAAGTGCACCACTTGACAAGTGCTGTAGGCGTGGGTGGTGGGTGGTGAGCGGTGGGCGGTGGGCGGGGGTGTGAGTGGCTGCAGTGCATCCAGAGGCGCTTGTTGTTGTTGTTGCTGCTGCTGTTGCACATATAAAAGTGTAAATATTTATTGCATTAAATAACGAAAACAAACAGCGTTTTGACATTTTAATTGAATAAAATCGTTTTGTGGTCTTTTAAGGATTATTTCATGGCCAACAGATGCGTGGCACAAACGGACACACACACACACACAGAAGTGTGGCAGTGTGTGTGTGTGTGTATACAGTTATGTCTGTCCAGCTGTTGGCCAAATGCATCCATGGAATGAATTGAATAGCGTTTGTGTTTGCGCAGCAAGGTGAAAACAGGCGCAGACACAAGCCGGCTGCCCATTTGTGAATTTTGGGCCCAGACAGGTGACTGGACTCACCCAGGGGCCGGGAGGGGCTCTCGGAAGGGGTGTGTGTGTGTGTGTGTATATATAAGTAGGTATATAGTAGAAGTTATATGTGCCAGCTACAAACATGCATCACATTATGTATAAATACTGAGTGTTATATATAAACAACTAAGAGGGCTCTACCGCAAAGCGCTCGACTAACAGATACCCTGTGGTCAGCTGCAAGGAACCCGAGCACATCGCCTGCATACCCTGTAATCGTTTTATCCTCCTTCTTAGCTAATGCTACCTTAATATATATAGCAAAAGGCGACACTACTAAAAGAATCTCATTCTTATAGTTCGAGATAATACAAATATTTACAGGGTATGTGTATTGGAGCGAGGTCCTGGTTAAAGTCGAAGAAAAAGTACGGCTTATGCATCAAGGGTATCGACAATTACAGACGGACTCTGCACAAATCCAATATGCTCTCATTTGCAACACCATATTGTGGCAACAGAGTATAACAAATGGCAGCATATCAAATTACAAAGTACAAAATAATTACTAGATACAAAAAGAATATTAAAAGTGCTCAGTACATTATTATCATACCCTATAATTTTGGCACGAACTGTGTAATGGACTGAAGGAGACGTTTCCGACCCAACAAACTATATAGATTCTGGATCAGCATGTATAGCCGAGTCGATATAGCGATGTCCATCTGTCCGTCTCTCAGTTTTAAAGTTATCGCAATGAAACTTGGCACAGACCCGAATTTTTACTGCAGACAGTACATATGTCCGAACCAGCCGGATCAGATCACTATTACATACAAGCTTGAGACTGCCATTTTCCGCCCATGGGGGTGGATTTTCCAAAATCGGTGAAATATGCGTCAAATTAATTTTTGTGTAGATCTCTGAAAATGAGTTTGAAGCTGATTGGATGGTAAACAAAAAAGTTTCATACAACAATTTTCCGCGATTTACCACGCTTGTGGGTGGAACTTTCCAAAATCCCGTCTTAGTGTGTACTTTCATCATAGATGGAACCTACTGTGAAAATTTCAGCATCCTAGCTCTTATGGTTTAGGCTGTGCGATGATTGCCAGTCAGTCAGTCAGTCAGTCAGCACGAACTCTTTTATATATATAGATAGCTGCCATAGGAATGATCGGTCGACAACTATGTTTTTGTATGAAAAACTTTATTGCTTGTAAAGATATCACCACCAAACTCACCCAAACCGAGTATTTCGATAGTTTATACAATCTGACTAAATTTGGTTAAGATCGCACTACTATATAACATAGCTGCCATAGGAATGATCGGGAGAAAAATTTATATTTGTATGAAAAACTTTTTGTATTACATGTAAACTAAGTGAGAGTTTCATTATACTTCAAATAGTTTCCTATAATTTGATCAAAATCGGACCACAAAGGAGCAATCAGAGGGAATTTGAGTTTTGTATAAAAACATTGCTGCTAGGGTATATAGTTTCGGCACTTCGAAGATAATATCGATATTTATCAATACTTTCTCAGCTCTGAGTAGAGCTGAGTAGAGTAAATTATTGAATCTTAATGTCCGCAGTCGTAAAAAAAGAACATGAAATATGATTAAGAAATCAACTCGGATGAAAATCGCTTTAGAGTTTGAAAAGTTATGATTGCTCAAAGTAGCTTAGGGGAGCCTTTTCAAAGGACTTGGGAACTTTACAGACTCCGTCTAAAATAGCATCCGTGAGATTTCTGAATTTTACACTTTGAGATTGTTTTCTAAATAAGTAAAAGATCGCAAATGAATCGAAACATTTTATTTTGAGTATTGAATAAAATGTAAATGGCAGAGAAACCATTCGGTCAGTATGAAGTTTGTAGGACACATGGATGAGACTACTCTGTAGCTTATAGGGCTGGAGAACTTAACTGTGTTACCCATTATCATTCATTATTTGAGTACAGAGTACAACGAGTACTCGCTTTGATGTGTTTACCTGTGCATGTGAGTGTGAGTGTGGGTGTGGATGTGAGTGTGAGTGTGGGTGTGAGTGTGGATGTGAATGCATGCTTGGGCGCCCAAACTAAACACACTTCAGCTCAGCAACGGTACGAGCTGAAACTGTGGCCACGCCCATGTTTGCTTCACTCGACACGAAACCACTCAAATTGTGGTGCTGTGGTGCATCCTTTGTCAGCTGATTTGCATTTAATTGCAGCGCTTCTGCTTTATTTGGGGGCGTGGCGCCATCAAAGTGGCCTCTGCTGTTGATAGACTGCAATATATTGGTAATAAACGTGTATATCGCAGCTGTAAGGCAGCGAAAGTGTCGCTATTCGATAGTTCTGTTAGTGGCGGCTCAAAACTATCGAACTATCGACTACATTTCACAATAATAGAAATGTTTATACGAGGTTATTTATGTAAGAATGTTTGAAACTCTTCTTGTGTTTGTGTACTAGAGCCACATAATAACGATAGTCTAAAATATCGATAAAATTGATTGATTGAACGATTGAATTGATTGATTGATTGATTGAACGAAATACAAGCTAAAAGTTGCTTATAGTTTGTTGGAATTCATAAGGCACAGTGCAAACTGGGCTATATATATTGAAATACGTTGATATCGCTGGGTATTAGAGCTGGAAAATGAAGTTAGTATAAGCTATCGATAGTTTCGATGAAACTCGTAAATGATTGAATTGAAAGCACACTTTGAAACAGGATTTTAAGATATCTAGAATCAAAATTAAAAGTTTAAGATAAAAGTTTCGATAGTATCAGTATTGAAGCTAATCTCGAAGGTAACTCAAAGCGAACACTATCGATACTATCGATAGCGCCAGCCATTGTGTTTCTGCTCTAGCTTGCAGCATGTATGTTTACATATGTGCATATATGTATATACTTGTATGGATACGTGTACATATATGTATGTACGTCGGCCTGCACCCTCCAGTGTCCTCCAGTGTCCTCCAGTGTCCATTTTGTCCACTCTGTTCGCTCTTTTGTTGCTGTGTCGCTTAAGCTGCTTTAAATTTATTGGTGTGCACAGTTTAAGCGATTTCGTTTTGTATTTTTCATTGCTGCCACCGCTGCAGCCGTCGACCCCTGATCCTGGCCCCTGCCCCTTGCCCCTTGCCGCTTGCCACGGGCAGCTACCAAAAGCGGCCATTGGATAAAACTTGCCAATTATGCCATTGTATGCAATGAACTGAACTACTCGAACTGTTTGTACTCTCTGCTGCAACAAAAACAGCAATAAGCATATGCCGTTGCATGCTGCATGCTGCATGCTGTCCCCTTTGCCCCATCCGCCCTCCCGGGCCACTTGCTTCACTGCGTCCCCGTGTCCCCATGCCTCTGTGTCTCTGCGTTAGGTGTCTGGCGCCTTTAAAGCCGCACTGCCATTCATCGTGCAGCCCACAGCGCTAAATGTGGCATTAAATTTGTTGCCCAACAACAACAGTAGCAGCAGCAGCAGCAGCAACAGCAGCAGCAACAGAAGCTGCAACACACCCACACACACACACAGATATTTATAACTGCTAACTGGACACTAAAAATATGGTCACAACGAGGACTCAGAGCTGAAAAGAAACGAAACAGAGCGAGAGAGCTGGCGAAGGAGAGCATGGCTATACCCTGTATCTATGGGGTATATTATTGGCAACAAGTTTTACTTATACTCTACAACTATGGATATTATCGAGGGCTTATTACTTGGGATCGATAAGTTTTACAAAATAAAGTGGCTTATAAAATAAAGAAATGGATAAAGAAGGGGATATAAACGATGGGTTCCGTAGATGGTACATCCTTAATTATTATTTGTACTTCCTTTTCTAGACTTCTTATAAGGAACACTGATAGAATATTTTGGGAGAAGGGTTGGGGGGGGGGAAAAAAAAAAAAAATTAAAAGGGGGGGTGGGAAAATGGTATCAAAACAAATTGCGGCGACCTATTGTCAAATGCTCCTTTGTACAGCTCGGAAAAAAGTCGAGAAATAACAAAGTATCTATACAAATACCGAGTATTAAGTGGGCATCAAAGCAAACTGAACAAACAATAGAACGTGCTCTTTGTCAGGCGCTTGAAAGGTTAAAATCTCTGAACTTTTCAACAGATAAAAACAATCTATAAATAGTTGCGGTTGCACAAGAGTTCGCACTTTCCATATCAATCAATCAGGCACTGTCAATACAGAACACAGACACATTAAACAAGATAGAACAGCTAACTTTGATAGTACGGAGTTTATGGATGTTTTATATGGAAAAAACATCGATGTTTTATATGGAAAAAACATCGATGTTTTTACATCACTACTTATATGGAAAACATCGATGTTTTATATGGAAAACATCGATGTTTTATATGGAAAACATCGATGTTTATATGGAAAAAACATCGATGTTTTATATGGAAAAAACATCGATGTTTTATATGGAAAAAACATCGATGTTTTTACATCACTACTTATATGGATGTCGATGTTTTTTTTTTCAATATTACGGAGGGTTTCTTATTAAAGAAACACCTCCCTCCCTTGTCGACCAATTGTTCCTATGTCAGCTATAGATATGGTGATCAGATTGCATGAAATTTGGCCAAACTTTAAGAGCTTGGATGATATATCTTGCAAGGCAACTTGTTTCCCCCTGATTGTTCCTATACTAGCAGCGACAGGATATAGGGTTGCATTTCTTACGGAATATTAGAGCTTATTTGGAATACAATGTGTGTGTTTGAGATACCTTAATGTCAGATCGTCCTATCGTTTCCATGACAGCGATTTGATATGGTAGTTCGATTCTATTATGATTTGATAAAACCTTCATAATCAAAACCGTTTTTGATCTTTTCTTTAACAGCTGGCAAGTACTATAGTAAACCGATTCCGCCGATTCCGATGTACGTACATCTGTGAAGAAGCAGCTGTGCCGAGTTTCTTGAAGAGAGCTTAAAACTGAAAGATTAGTTTACACATAAGCAGAAGACATAAGATATTGCAGGATGCAGGAGAAATTTCAGGAACCCTTGTGCGGTATAGGCAAGCAAGTCATCCCGTAAAGTCCTGCAGCTTATAAAATCTATCCTGAATCTATCCCTGCCGCAGATTATATCTGTACAGTAAACCGATTCCGCCGATTCCGATGTACGTACATCTGTGCCGAGTTTCTTGAAGAGAGCTTAAAACTGAAAGATTAATTTACACATAAGCAGAATACATAAGATATTGCAGGATGCAGGAGAAATTTCACGAATCCTTGTGCGGTATAGGCAAGCAAGTCATCCCGTAAAGTCCCGCAGCTATAGGATAGGATAGGATAGGATAGATTTTATATCCTGAATCTGTCCCTGCCGCAGATTATATCTGTACAGTAAACCGATTCCGCCGATTCCGATGTACGTACATCTGTGAAGAAGCAGCTGTGCCGAGTTTCTTGAAGAGAGCTTAAAACTGAAAGATTAGCTTACACATAAGCAGAAGACATAAGATATTGCAGGATGCAGGAGAAATTTCAGGAACCCTTGTGCGGTATAGGCAAGCAAGTCATTCCGTAAAGTCCCGCAGCTTATAAAATCTATCCTGAATCTGTCCCTGCCGCAGATTATATCTGTACCGTTAACCATCTAACTATCTTTTATCAAGGGGGCTTGTTTTTCAGGGGCTTCAAGGATAGCAATTGTTACCAGACCAACGCTTAGTCGAGTACATCCTTTTCTGGTTGACATTCTTGCTGTTGTTGATAGTCGCGGAGGTTGCTTGCGCACTTAGCGGTACTTTCAACTAATTTTTAATGCCACTCATATTTTGCGCGGAGGCAACAACGCAAACAATGCGAAAGGGGGCAACCCTGCAGAGTGTTGTTGTTGTTGCTGCTGCTGCTGCTGCTGCTGGCGTGTACAGGTGTGCCCAAAAGTAATTGCTCAGAGTGCTGACTGTCGCGAGCTGCGACTTAATACTAAATTTTGTAACGCCCACCAATTTGAAAGGGGACAGCGGGCGGTACATCGATTTGGTGACACATTCAGCATGACTGTTCTAGTGTGCGTAGATTTTTATGGCTCAGTGTGTGCAGCCAGTGAATTGTTGTTGTTGTTGTTGGCATTGCCTGCAGCTTGTTACTGCAGATACGAGTAGACTACACAAGGAGGGGGGGTGCTGGGGGGACTTGCGACTTATGCATACAGATACTTACTTGCTGCATATGTGTGTGTGTGTGTGTGTGTGTTTTGTTTTCATTTTTTTGTATTTTGTATTTTGTTGTGGCTGCGGTTGACTCGCGATATTTATTATTGTTGCTGAAATTGCTGTGTGTCCTCCGCGCACCCGGCCGCGTCCTTGTTCTCCCCCTTTGTCCTCGTCCGCGTCCGCGTCCTCGTCAGAGTCAGAGTCCTGGTGGCTATAGTCGCTGCTGCTGCTGCTGCTGCTGCTGCTGACGCATTTAAAGCTTTTGCGGCATATAAATAAAAAAACACACAAAGCATAAAAAACAGGGAAGAAAGTCTATTTTCGGGCAGCCGAGGACTCCAATACCCTTTCCTAAAAGATTACTCATACAAAAGCTCTGCTATCAACCGATTGTTCCTATGGCAGTTATAGGATATAGGAATGCGATAGTTTTATAAGGCAAGCAGTTGCTGAGTTTGTTTGAAATATCAGAAAAGTATAACAATTTTCTCAAACAGAAACTTCTGCTCTGACAGATCATTTCTATAGCAGCTATATGATATAGGGTTCTGATTCTTGTGAAAATTGGTTAAGAAAACATAACGAAACTCGAATTTGGTGAGTTTGATTGGGATATCTGTGAAAAGTTTCATAAAGAAAAGCGAAGATTATTTAGAAACAGACAGACCTGGCTCTATCTATGCTGATCAAGGATGTATATACTCTACAGCAGGGGTGCCCAGCCCATTGCTCATCTGGCTCATTTTGTTATTGTAATTGCTCTTAGGCATAGGCAGCAATGCGCGTATACATGCACGACTCTAGTCATAAGCCAATGCATAATACAAAAACAATATTGCGTGTTCCCTTTCTTATCTATTTTCGCTGGCTGGGCTCATGAGCAAAGCAACAACACTTCATTACTTTGTTGTTGCACTACTGAATTTCGGTGCAATTTTGTTGTTGCTCTTCGTTGAGGCCTGCACTTTAAAAATTTATATTTGATTGAATGCTAGACACGATATTTTTCTGTAAACCATTTTAAATGCATTATTTGCATTCAAATAATAGTTACAATAAAATAGTGGTGGTGAAAAGATGAATAGCTGGACGCCGTACTTTCTTTGGAAAACAATTTTAGGTGTGAAAACAATTAAATATTTGCTAAGAAATAATAGAAATTGTATCTACTTTTTTTTCGGTGCACACAATAATATGAAAAAAATTGTTTGCCTTAGATGTGTTAGTGTTTTCTTGCATATGTATTGAAGTTTGCTCTTCCATAAGCAGCGTTTGGGCACCCCTGCTCTACAGTCTCAGTAATGCCCTCTGGCAGGCGTTGTGACAAAAGTGAAATACCCTCAGGAAGGGTAGAGAAAGGAACTAGCAAAGCGGAACATGGAGAAGCAACAGCAGCAGAAGGAGCCGCAGCAGGAGCAAAAGGATACAGAAGATGAGGCAATGGCGCCGCGCCACGCCGGCGACAATGGCAACAACTGTCCTGTCCTGTGCTGTGCTGTCCTGCCCCTCCGTTTGGCTTTAAGGCCGGCATCCTGAGACTTCGCTTGGCGTCGTCTGATGCGCCAATGCCTGATTTATTGGCCCCCCAATTGCCACGCCCACTGTCCAGCTGACAGGGCTGCTGAAATAAAGATACTTTTGGCTTTGGCTTTTGAATTTATTATGTTTTTATTTGGCTTTCTCTTTTAAATTTTTTTTGTTCGTTTTGTTTTGTTTGGTTTTTTCTCTTTTTAGTTCTTCCTTTTGTTTGTTGTTATCGATAGTAGTTTAGGGGTTTATTACTCGTATGTATTCAATTGTTGCTGGTAGCTATTTATCGTTATCGTTATCTTTATCGTTATGCATATCCATATATCATGCTTGACATATAGCATATATATATATATATATAGCATCTCTGTACTGCACACAGCATAATAACTCAACAATAACTCGAGAGAAATCATCTTTTCCAAACATTTCAAAACATATGTGCTTATATTAAATAATTCTAATTAAACAATCTAGGAGAGAATCAGAGAATCTTATTCAAGTCCACATCTATTATATTCTCTTAAAGAACTTTGAGTGTAACTCGCTTTAGTTTATAAGTAGTTTTGAGATCACGTTGAAAGCTTGTTAGTAATTTGAAGTTGCCTTCAAATAACTCTAACTTTTTAAATAATTGCAATAGCCCAGTGAAATTTGGTATGCGTGTAAAGGGGCTAATATTTAAATAAAAACTTAATAGTATTGCACAATGGCCCAAATAGGGATGCTGGAAACAAGAGGCAATGAAATAGTAGGAGCTGACATGCTGCTATTTGATCTAATATGCGTTTGTTTGTTTGTAAGTTGTAATTAGACACACAGTATTTTGGCTTAGACTAGTCATACATATAGTACATATATATAGTATAGATAATGCTATTTTACACGATGTGGTCGCAACATTTGCTCAATACTTTTACTCGTACATTTACCAACACTATAAATGGCTTAGGCTTCGGTTAGTCGGTTAGATGAGTGAGGGGTTTTTTTGTTATTATATATTTTTGTTAGTTTTTTGCTAGTTTCCATATTGGATAGTTATATAACAGATGCAAACTCTCGGTACGATTAAGCATAGTTGATAGTTGATTTATTTGTTCATTTTTTTTGTCAGATTTTCTCGTTTTTTTTTTGTTTTTTTGATATGTACAGTCTGCAAGGGAAGGAGCTCGGGGAGGGTAGCTCGCTAATTGCAAATTGCAAAGATTCGTTTTATCACATATATTTATTAATAGGTATAATATGCAGTAATATCCTCGTATAGTAGTAGTAAGTATTTGTAAGTATTTGTTATTTCTATGCATTTATAAAATAAGTACAAATTTTGCTCGCTTCCATTTTATTATAGTTATTAGTTTAGTTTAGTTTGTTTAAGTTTAGATTTGTTTGCTTATGTTTAGATTAGCTAATAGTGTGGATTCAAGATACAAGATACAATTTCTCTGGCTTTAATTGACTAGACTTGTGTGTGTGTATATGTGTGTGTGTGTGTGTGTGTATTTAGCTATCATATGTGTTTGGTTTTCTGTGTGTGTGTGTGTGTATCTGCATAATTTTCGACTATGTAATTAAGATATTCGTATTTGTTTATTTGTTTATAAATTGCTCTTTATTAATTGGCCAATAAATTTTTTCTCTCCTGTTATTTATGGACTACAGACTATTCAAAAAAAAGATATCCACTATACGTACATATAGATACATATGCTTAAATACGGTTTTAATCGATTGTAGTTGTTGCTGCCAATTATGATTTACACATTAGATTCAAATTCGATACATACAATAATTTAGAGTCATTCGCATTGATTGTGCGCTTTGCCTAGAAACAAGCAACTAACAAACCCCCTGCAGCCCGCAACCCTTAGCCCACAGCCCACAGCCCACAGCCCACAACCCTTAGCCCCCGAGCCGCACTCCAATTGCATTCCCCCGACCTTCAGATCCAGGCAGGATTAGCCAGGAGCTGCATAAACATAAAATAAACATGGATAAAACAAACTGACATATAAAACTGCAGTGTTTTTGCATTTGACAAATTTGTGGCCATTCTATACCCTGTAATCGTTGACGATGCATCGGGTATATTCCTGAATTGAAACACCCAATGGGAAGATTGTGAGCTTCCAGCACTACGAGTATTACCTATGGGAAAGTTTTATACTCATTCAGATACTCAAAGATAGAGACGTCAAAGTATCGATGACTTTATCGAAGTTATCGATAGCTTATTAGGATTGAGGATAGCATCATAGCGACTCTTTCTTAAACTATCAATACAATCAATGGACTATCGATCATTTGGGATCACTGCTGTAGGAGACAGTTCATAATAGTATATTTCGGGATTTGTTTACTCCCTATTCTTAAGTTAGATTAGATTGAAACAGTTGACAGATTTCTCTTCACTACGAGTATTACCTATGGGAAAGTTGCATACTCATTCAGATACTCAAAGATAGAGATGTCAAAGTATCGATGACTTTATCGAAGTTATCGATAGCTTATAAGGATTGAGGAGAGCATCAGTAGTCTTCCTTCTTTAAACTATCGAAACTCTTTCTTAAACTATCAATACAATCAATGGACTATCGATCATTTGGGATCACTGCTGTAGGAGACAGTTCATAATAGTATATTTCGGGATTTGTTTACACCCTATTCTTAAATTAGATTAGATTGAAACAGTTGACAGATTTCTCTTCACTACGAGTATTACCTATGGGAAAGTTTTATACTCATTCAGATACTCAAAGATAGAGATGTCAAAGTGTCGATGACTTTATCGAAGTTATCGATAGCTTATAAGGATTGAGGAGAGCAACAGTAGTCTTCCTTCTTTAAACTATCGAAACTCTTTCTTAAACTATCAATACCATCAATGGACTATCGATCATTTGGGATCACTGCTGTAGGAGACAGTTCATAATAGTATATTTCGGGATTTGTTTACTCCCTATTCTTAACAGATTTCTTTTCCCTGACGAACTCGCCTTCCGACGTTCATTCGAATGCAAGGAAACTCATTCGTAAGTATTCTGAAACTGAACTAGACTAGACTAGAGGTATTGTATAGGAAGGGAGAGCTGCCTAACTTAAGTTAGCCCTGGGCTTTTACGTCGGAGTAGAGGGTATCAAGCGGCCGGTCAACAGCTAGCTTGTGTCTGTCATGTGTGTGGAAGAGTCTGTTAACAACAATAAAATGCTTCGTTGTCATAGCTCAGAATGTACATCGTCAAGCAGATTGATGCCCCGCCAGGCTGGCTGTGGGGCGGGTAGGAGGAGGAGGAGGAGGCAACTAGAAGAGGCAGCGAGGCTGGCAGTTGAGACTAGAAAGGACATTCGAGGGCACTTGGATGCCTATGCGAGCACTCGTTGGCATCCACATACGCATACATGCCCATGCACATATGGATACATATGTATCCAAGGATATGAAGCTGTAGCCAGGACATACCGCAGTCACAGCCACACTCCACACTCTCCCGCCTCCCTCCCTGGCCGCACTTTGATTTATGTGCCAGTTGAACTCAGTCCGTCCCTTCGTGGCAGGCAGCTCCGAGCTTAGAGCTTGCAGCTTGCAACTTGCAACTTGGAATTGAGTTCCGTTCGGGCCCAAAACTCAATCTGCTTCAATTGCATGCTGGCTGTTTGCAGACACCAAACACTCGCGATTTGTTTGCACTTATTTTTAGATTCGATTTACAAGGACGATCTTGAGCGAACTCTTGCAGTTCGAGGACGACTTGGACTTGCACATGAACTAAGGACTCCAACTACGATTAGGACCTTAGCTTCGGACTCGAATTTTGACTTAGGCTTCAACCAAGTTCTAGGACTTTGATTCCAACTCAACTTTAACTGACGCTCGAGGCTGAACCTTGATTTGAACTTCGGACCTCATCTAAGGTTGCACCCTTCTCGATTCATGCTGATTAACTCTCACTCACCCTTTGACTTCAAGAAAGGTCTACTTCTAAACTGTTTAAACTGCAACTGGGAATTTAATCCGGACTCCGATTCTGATTTGGACTTCAAGTAAACACTTGGACTTCAGCATAGGACTCGGTTCCGAATCGAACATTATAACTACGAAGCGGAGTTCTACTAGGAACTCTAACTCCAGTTTGTAATCTAAGTTGAATCTTAACCTTAACCTTTGCCCTCAGCTTAGATCTCAATTGCCAATTCGGACTTCAGTTATGAGCTGGTCTTCCCTAGGGCTGCAATTGACTTTGGACCTCAACTGACACTACAACTGGAACCTTAAGTGTATCTCAAGTGTACAGAGATTAACTGCGACGCTGATTGACTGCCTGACAGATTGACAGACTGACTGACTGACTGACTGACTGACTAAAAGGCAAGCACTTTAGGCCTTGTTGGCTGCTTGGCTCAACTCATTTGCATGTGTCACATCAGTTTTGGTGACATCGCAACGCTTCACATCTAAAGACACACATCTCACACACGCGCACGCACACACGCACACACACACACACACACGCACACACATTCGTGGCGCAGGTTGCGAGGCCTGAAGCTCCAGCTGAGCCTTTGGCAAAGGCGATTTTTCAATTAGTTGGCTCCCGCTGCTGGCGGGGCCTACAAATTTGCTGGGCTTTGGCCGGGGCGGGGACGGGGGACGGGGACGGGGAGGGTGGTGCGGACTGTTCTGGCCTGTAGCGTAAATCCTACATAATTAAAATGCTTAAAGGCTTTAAGCGCAGTGGCAAAGTTTTTAACTTTTAAATTGTTGCAAGCACAAAAAAAGGAGGACTAAAGTAGGCACATGTGTGGAAATGTTGTATGTGCCCCCGAGGGGTGGCAAAATGCCAAAGGGGGGGGGGGGGGGGGGGTAGGGTCACACACACACTGACTAAGCTCACTTAAGCATTCTTGCCATCGTATGTCAGGCCCAATCTCAGTCGCAGTCTCAGTCGCAGTCGCAGTCTCACTCTCAGTGTCAGTTCGAACCTGCTCAGCTACTAAGTTCGACCTCCGCCCTTTAAGAGTGCGACACATCTTGAAAATGTTAATGATCTAGGGTCGGGTGTGGGGGCTGGCAGGGCGGCTTAATTTTGGGCGTGGCAGGGCCCGCATGGCTCGTACGCATCGTTGGGCCCCAACTCCTTGCGGCTCGACGGCTGGGGCCATATTAATTGACACAGGCAGCGCCCACATAGATTTTCATAATTTTTGTTATTAGATAAACACACACACACGCACACACACACACACACACACACACACACACATGGAGGTCATCTAGCCGCATATTTAATTACATTTGTAGTTGCCCCTTGCCACGAGCTTGTGGCACTCACCCCAAGCTCGGGACGGCGGCAGGAGGCTAGCCGCTGCCTGGGGGCAAAGGGTACAAGGTACAAGGAACTCGGCTCTTTTGACCCCGATTTAACGATTTTGCTTTGTCATTTGGTAGTTTAATTATGTGCATGGAAATTTATGTGCGACTCCTTGACTTTAAATGAAGTGTAAGGACCCAAGTGACAAACCCAAAGCCAGAACCAGAACCAGAGCCAGAGTCAGGAGCAGAGTTAGGGCCAGAGCTAATGCCAATGCCGAATGCCGAATGTTGAATGCCAATCCTTTTCCATGACGCCGCCAGCTGTTTGGCCGGACTACCCAGGACTTCCCTTACGGTTATTTATGGGCGGCGCGCCTGATAATCCTGCGAGCGAGCCCTTGCACTCACTGCCCAAAGGCTCCGAGCCTGATTAAATTTTGTATTAGCTCAATAAATTTGCAACGGCAAACGGAATAACAAAAAAAGAGAACTCGCAAAAGTGGCAGAAAAAAATAAATGAATGCCCAGCGACACGCAAATGGACATCGCTTAACCCGCCGCTGGCCAGCGTCATATTTCAGGCACAGGTCCTAGCTACTTGCCCCTTGTGGGGATGGTCGAGCTCCAGTGATGAGCTGTTACTTGAGACCTGAGAACAGAGCTGAGAGCTGGCCCCAGTCTTGATTTGCAGTTGCAATTTCCGAGCATTCAACACTCGGGCTTAGTTCTACTTTCTGCTCCCTTCGTCTACGCATTTTTCCTCCTTGCACCTTTGTCGCTTACATTTTCAATTGACTTTCACCTGCGCGCTGATTTTTTGCTTGAAAGCACTTCACTCTCTCTAGGTGTTACTAATACCCTGCTAACTGTATTGTCCTTTCAACTCTGAGCTGCTAAAATCAGAGTTAAGACGCTTTAAAGTCTTTAACCTGCATGCTAATCAGTTCAACTGCTTACAGGGTATCTTATAATACTGCATAAGGTCTCAAATATTCTCTGTTTATGGAAGTCTTTTCGTAGTGTCATGAATGCGGTATACTCTGTAATCGTTTTAGACTTGAGGAGGGCATATTAGAGCTGCAGCTGGTAAAGCTTGTATAGATCTATCAATTTGGGAATAGCTCTAAGTTTGAATGTTAATCGTATACGAAGGTTCCACGGAAAATATTTGAAAAACATATGTATATTTAAGGATATATTTTGCTATCGAAAGCAGTAGCTAATCTGGTGGTCACAGGGTATGTTTTAGTCGTGTTTTGGGTCAGTAGAACCTCAGAAGGCATTGCTTGTCACAGGGTATCTTTGGGTCGGGCGGAATGCCTAACATAATTTGCGATTCTTGGCCAAATTTATCACAGCTATAAAAGCGCCGACGAACTGATGGACTGACAGATGGTTGCCAGGCGAAGGTGTGGTGGAGGGGCAGGGGTATCCAGATTTAATTTGGCTTGCCGGGGTTGCTGACTGCTCCGACTGCAGGGGGGAACAACAGCACAAGGGGGTGGGGGGAGGAGCAACAGTCGAAGCGTTCCTGGTCCCCGTCGCGTTAATTACGCGACTTTTGCTGCGGTCGACCATTTGCTGATTGCAGCGACGTCAGCAGCGACGTCAGCGGCGGCACGCACGACTTGTGTCCGTCCTCGCCCTCGCACTCGCTGTCGCCCCCTAGTGGCTGAAGGCTCAGGGGGGCTGCGGGGACTAGAGGCGCTGCCACGCGCCTCCATGTTCAGTTAGTCACGCCAATTTTATTGCATTGCTGACATGGATGATGACGAAGGGATGCTGTGAGTGTGTGTGTGTTTGAGGGGTCCTGAGTGCGGGTGGGGCTGGGGCTGGGGGGTAGGTGTGGCACACTATCAGTCGCAACAATGGTGAACAACAGTTTTTAGGATTTCAAGCGGAACAATTAAGTTAACGATCTGCGGACATGAGGAGCAAAGTGACAGAAATCGTGTGCCAAAGCCAGCCCACGTGCTGGTTGGTCAGCGTTGCAGACGTGGTACGTGGGGCCACCCTCCCCCCACCACTCCACTACACCCTCGCTGCAGCTACAGAGAGCCACTCGAAATGTTGGTTAAAGCTTTAAGCCGAGATTCGCATTCGCTTGGCCACATGCCTTCAATTAGCCAAATGTCAAACTGATTAAATGAATTGCCATATTATGTGTGCCTAGAGTTAAGGAAGGGGGTGTGGTAAGCAGGGAGCAGGGCAGGGGCAGGGCAGGGGGCTTGCAGCATGGCAAATACGTTCGAGAAATGCGAAATGTAAAACCAGCAGCTGAACAAAAGGCCGAAACAGGTGGCGGGGGGAGCTAACATTACAAAAAGTGGACTTGAAAGTAAACAAAGTTTTAATTTCCTTCAATGATTTCTGTGCGCATTTGTTTAGGGGCTGCCCGGACCCCAAAAAACCCCCGGAGAATCCAACTGAGGCAAGCAGTCAGTCAAGGATCATTCAAGTTTGTGTGTGTAGAATGCTTAGCATCATAATCAAGTTAGATAAATCTAAATCCTTTGCGATAAGCGACTAAAGAATAGCCCGAGCCTGAGCCTGAGCCTGAGCCTCTGCCCCTGTCCCTGTCCCGGTCCCTGTCCCTGCCCCAGCCTAGTCCTCAGCTTGCTTTGCTTTTAAGGCTAGCAAAAGTTTTAGCTGTGTGTGTGGTATATGGTGGTAGGGTGGCAGGGTGGCAGGGTGGCAGGGAGGCAGGAACAAGTTGAACCGACGAATTAGAGCGCCCCAATGCCGTAGCGAGTGAATAGAATTTGTAATTTCCGTTTTCGTTTTGTATGCTAACCCGTAGCAGCAACAGCCGCATGCTAGCCCCCTTCATTTCTCACTCCCTGCACGCCTCTGTCTCCAGGTCAGCCTGCAGCACTTTAAGTGTGCTCTCTGTGGCACAATGAAACTGTTGAGGCTGCACTGCAGCAGCCTTTAAGGCAGCTGCAACTCAATTGATTCCTGGGCCATGCCACTCGTAGTAGCCATAAGAGCTAAAACCAAAATCGTTTCGGATTTCGGATTTAGTTAACGGTTCGGAATATGACGTTGAATGCCACTAACGTTCTCCTTTTTTTCTTTTTTTTTGCTGGTGCTGTCTGGTAAATGCCACGTCAAATGCATTTAAAGATGAGAGAGAAAGAATTGAAACCATTTTCCATTTGCATTTGAAGTGAAACCCTAAACTTGATGGCAATGGGCGTGGAAATAGGCATGCTCGCTCAATGAGTGCCTCCATTGGTTGTGAACGTGATTAGTGCGATAAGCAGTTTATCGGAGGAGCTCTGGACAGAAAGGATGAATAGGACCTTGGTGTCACACACTCCTAGACTATGACTTCCTCAGTGGGCGGTGATGCTGTTTGGGCCTACATGTCACACACTTTCTAAGGAATGGACTTTCCGTGCGTGTTCCTAGTGCATTAGTGTGATTAAACAATTATCAATCGCTGCTGCACAGGGACGAGGGTGAAGAGGAACCTTAATGTTGGACACTGTTGACCTGTCGCTGTACAGGGTTCTTACTTGCAACAAAAGTATTGAAAACGCTGAAGAAAATGTTGGCCCGCAGTGCAGTTCAGAGATGATTAAGGTAAGTAGCTTGTTATCCCTGCTTTTAATAGTTGTGAAACGTACTCTCGTGTGCATTAGTGTCAGTTGGGGGCACATGACTGGTGATGAGCTATAACCCTAGAATAGAGTCAGTGGAATCTAGGGGAGTACGTCGGGTGGAAGTTGAGTTGACTTGGGCCTAACTAGGCAGGCTACTCACACACATACGAACTAATTTACTTATTAAGCGGTTTAAGATTAAAGTACAAACGTTTGTTTTTGCTGAGTGTGACTTATGGACTTGGAGCTTAGTTGGGTCGCCGACGTTTCCGGCGCCGACGCCAGGCAATGTGACTGTGACTGAGTAGCTGGGCCAGGCGTGCGGCGAGGAGACGGGCATAGCGCCACTCAACGCAACTGGCAACGGCAATCAGGAGCATGGCGTTGATGCCCAGTGCTAGGGAGGCGGCGGAGGAGCCAAGATTGCCCTTGGTCAGCTGATCGGCACAGCGGCCAATGGCATCGATGTCCAGCTCGCTCATAACGCGTCCATTGACCTCCAGCGGTGAGATGCAGTAGTTCTTCTGTAGAAAATCGCTCAGATTGTGTGCACCCTCGGCGAGGGGTCCGTCGAGCAGGGTGTGTATGTGGCAGCCGCATGGAAAGTGGTTGTTCAGCAGCTGCAGATGATCGACCCCATCGACAATGATGGCATTGGGATCGGGGGTCTCCAGCACGTGATTTCCATGAAATTTCAGATGCTTTATGGCCGCCGTATTGGTAAAGTTAAGCTCCTCAATCGAGTCGATCTTGTTGTTCAGTATCTGCAGTGTTTCCACCTGGGTGAGGCCCGTAAAGGCATCTGCACAGATCACGCCCAGATCGGACTCCTGCAGCGTCAGCAGTAGGACATTGGACAAACCTCGAAATGTGAACGGCGAGATCTCCTTGAGATCCATATAGGCCAACTTTAGAAGCCCCACCGCATCCATGCCAAAGAAGGCGTCCTGCTCAATGCTCCGTATGCCCGAAGGCAGTATCAGATGCCCCACATTTGTCAAACTGGAAAAGGCCGAGCTCTCGATCCGTATCAAAGGATTATTGCTCAACAGGATCAGCTTAATGTTCGACGTGCCTGCAAAGGCATTGCCCTCAATGCGCTGGATCTGATTATGGCTGAGCAATATCGTCGATAGATTCTGCAGTCCGGCAAAGGCAAACTGGGCCACCATCTGCAGCGGAGTATACTGTATGGATAGCTCCCTAAGCCGGGGCAGACCCCGGAACGCGAACTGCTTTATGCGCGTTATGTTATTCCCGTCCAGTGAGAGCTTCTTCAGCGCACGCAGACCCGCAAATGAGTCCGGCTTAATGATCGGAAAATTGTTCTTGGTCAGCGCTAGGTTCTCCACCGTCGCTGGCAGCTGCCGCAGTGGGATCTGCTCGAGTCCGCCCGTGTTACACAGCACCTGCCAGAGAAAGAGAGAGAGAGAGAGAGAGAGAGAGAGTCAGAGGGGGAGTGAGTAAGTTGACCAGCTGGAGGATGAGTTGATGATGACACTGACTGACTCTGAGTGGGGCAATCGGATGGCCTGGCGCGAAAATTGAATTTGCGGCTTTATTGCTGCAAATAAAATTAAATCGAATTTTTCCCTCTGTTCATCTTCATTCTGTTCTTTCTTTGTTTTGTCACTGTTTCAGCGCTACTCATTTCATTTTTCGGGCTTACCACGCGCTTTCCCCCACCGCTTTCCCTCACGGCCCCCACATTGCATTGTGTGCCCCTGGACCACCATTTTCTCCCTGCTCTTTGGTCGTCTTGTTTCTCGTCTCTGCTTTGTGCTTTAATTTTTTATAACTATTATGTGCTGATGTGTGCGATTGTGAAAACAACTCCTCCCGAGCCACCCGAATACCCCATGGAAGTCCTCCCAGGAGTGTCCGGTGTTGGGCGTACCCTGTACCACTTACCCTCCACCCTGCACCCTGCACCCTGCACTACTACCATCCGCGGCCATCTGTCTATCTGCCGTCGCGACGCTTGTCGCTGTCACGTTGATGTCGTCGTTGTCTCCCCTTCTTTCGCCTCTACCATCTAAGCTGCTATCCCCGCTGTCCAGGGTTTACTATGGCAGACCCCACCCTAGGCCTCCTCCACCTCCCCTCTCTTACTCCAAGATGCGTAACATTTACACAATTTTCATACGCTTCACCTTTTAAATGAGCGAATTAAAAGTTTCATTTCTTTCAGCTCGACTTTGCTTCTTCTTTCCCTTGCTTGCTAGAATACGTCTCTACCTCTTCTTCCTGTTTTTGTTCGTATAACTGTTGTTTATGTGCATATTTTGTTACTAATTCCGTTTCGTTGCGTTTCGTTTCGTTTCAATGCGTTGCATTGCGTTTCATTCCCCTTTGTTCCCCTTCATTTAACTGTTCTGTTCTGTTCTGTTTTGTTTACGTTGTTCGATTTCATGAAATTTTCTTTATTTTCCGCGAATTCAACGACTTGTGCGACAACTTTTCCCGCTTTTGTCGCTTTCAAGCGACTGTGCGCATTGTAAACCACTCCGAACTTTTACCTTAATTGGCCTGAACCTCTTAAAAGTATGCTAAGCCTTGCGAATAACAATCGTTAATTCAAATCTTAAATAGGGAGGGCTCTGAGTGCAGCCATTTGGTAGGGTTGCTGAGCGTGTTTGTGGCTGGAAGATTGGATGGAATACCTCATTTTTTGTCCCGTCGAGTGCTGAGTAAATCATTTCATTGTTCATAATCTGGAATAATGAAATCACTTAAGTTCTCAATTTGGTAAAAATGACGATGCCAGCAGCGTCGCTCGTCGGCCCCACTGGTAATAAGGATGCGCATTAAGCGTGGAGTGTCCTGCCACCCTGCCACCCTGCCACCCGCTGACATCTCGCCTCGCCTCGCCTCCCCCGGCTACGGCTTCGGCTTTGGCTTCTTTGGCAGCTGCCCGCAAAACTCTCGCGGGAGACAATTGAATACCAGGCTGGCAAACACACAAAAGCCCAGGGAGGAACGGACAGACGTAGGGACGTGTAGGCAGTGTAACAAGTGGAATGCGCGCCCACCTTCCCTCACCCTCACCCCCACCCCCATCGTCATCGCCATCGCAATTTCAATCCCAATCCCCGTCACTGCTTATTGTGTAGTGCATTTGAAACAAAGGGAAATGACCATTTCCCAGCATTTTCGATTTAATTTTTGTGCTCATCACTGGCACAGGAAGCAGCTGTGTGGGCAAGCCCAACAGCCTCTGACCAGCAGGATCCCCCAGGACGACCTGCTGCTGCTCATCTACACTTTTTGGTTTCTTTTCATTTTCATGCTGATGCTGATGATGCTCCTGATGATGATGATGATGATGATGTTGCTTACAGAGCTAACAACTAGAAAAAACTACAAGTGGAATGGCAACAACTACAACAACGAGTACAACAACGAGTACAACAAATAGTTGGAGGAGACATTGTTAAGCTTACTTGAGTCTGGGACAAGCAGATGCACTCGGCTGGGCATGATTTGGATGTTTCGGTTTGTTGCGAGTTCCACAGGCAGACAACAGTGAGCGCAATTATGAGCAGCAGCCAGGAATTGCACATTTCACGTTGTTGCTGACACGACAGTTTGGCGGCGTAATTGAGCTCGATTCTCTCTATCTCTATCTCTGTCTGCTCCTGTTCCCGTTCCCGTTCCCGTTCCCGTTGCCGTCTCGTGCTGTAGTCTCCACACCACACTCTCCTCCTAACGCTGTGCGCTGACGGAGTGTGGGGTTGCCAGACTGCCAGAACTGCCAACCACCAGAGCTACCAGCTACTCCCCAGCTGCCTGTTGGCCTCTTGCCTTCGGCTCGTTGCGTTTTGGCTGCTTTCTTACTTATTTATTTATGTTTTTTATATTGCGTTATTTCATTTGAACTTTCTTTTTATATATTCTTTAGCTTAATCATATTTATTTATGCTTCTGCTGCTGCTTCTTCTTCTGCTCCTGCTCCTGCTTTTGCCAGGCTCCTAGCGCTCCTGCTCCTCTTGCTGCTGGGCGGGGCTAACTGCAAAGAAAAAAGCAAAGCAAAGCAAAGCAATGCAATGTTAAGTTTCAGTTTTAGTTGTTTTTCTTTAGCATTTTCAGTGCAGCAATGCGACACTTAAAACTTATGACTTACTACAAATACATGGACACCCAGACCTATTCGTACATGGTATATACACAAATACATACATACATACATACATAAGTAGTATACTATCTATGCATACATAACCTCAAATGCTGCACTTATAATCTGTTGCCTTCGATACACAAACAAACAACTTCAACTAGCATGCAATATTAATACGCAGCTTAGACGCTGCAAAGTCAGTGAGCGAAAGAGAGAGAGAGAGACAGAGAGAGAGAGAGATCGACAGATGGCATAGGCTTGCCACCTGGTTGCGGCTGAAGGCTCAGCAAGCTCAAACTCATTGCTGAGCTTTTGCATGCCCCTTCCCCACTTCGAGCCCCGATGCTGACGTTAGCGTTGAGCCTCGCCTCGACAGTTGGTTCTGGTTGGCGCTGGCTTGTCGGCTGGCAGGTCCTGCTGGCTTGGCCAAAATAGCTGCTTGTTAATCATCAATAATAAATAAGTAATGCCAGGTGGACGTCAAGTTGCAGCTGCCTGCAACAACAACAACTACACCAACAACAACAACAACAACAATAACAATAACAACAACAACGAACAAAGCCAATGCAATATAATAACTAAAATTGCTCTAAAGAGAATTTGCAATGAGGCGTTGCTTTAGCTGCCGCTGCTGTTGATGGTGGTCTTTTAACAAGGCGCATGGGGTGCTGCGCAGGAGGGGGCCCGAGCCTTGTTTGAAATGTTTAAATGCACAAATCAAATATGCAAGCAGCCAAAATGACAAACAGGCTAACGGACAGGCACACACACAAACAGGCAAACAGGCAAACGGGCAAACAGCACCTGATGTCCAGCTGAGCTGAGTACTGGCTTTTAATTGAACACTGAGCAGCGGACTAAGCAAAATGCACAATGCCAGACAGGGTAAGCGTCGGAGACGAAGATGGACACAGAGATGAAGTGGGGTGCAGTCGGGGGGGGCAGTGGGTTGGACTACAAATTGTTTGGCTCCGCAGCAGGCACAATAAATATGCACAGGCATAAATGCGTGGGCATTATAATTGGAGAGCAGCCAACAGTAAGAAGGTAAAACAGAGAAAGCAGCTGGGATGTTAAGCTAAGGCGTGTGCCAGAGCGGGATAGAGTGTGTAGACTCTACACTGCAGAGTGCCGATCTGTTGTTGCTTTAAGTCTTAAAGTTTGAATATAGAGAAAAAAGCCTTAAGACGTACATACGTACATACAAAAGTGTGTATGTGTGCTTGTTGGAATTAGTGTGCATGCTGATGGCCATCTTAAGCATATGCTAAAGGGTGGGCTAGCTGGAATTATACACACATACATACATACATACATATGTATGCATGCAGTTTTACGCACCGTCAACTGCACACAAATAAGCTGAGACACTAAGTGGGAGGGAAATGGAAAGCTCGACAGTGTAAAGCACTCTGGCAATCATATAACAAATGTACCAAAATTGGTACATTATTAATTCAATGTTGCACTGATTTTTTTTACTTCACTGTACGCATCAAATGAGTATTAAATCCGCAAGCAAACAGGAAAAAACAACGCAAGATATGTATGTATGTATATGTACTGCCTGCAGCAAGTACCAAGTTTTATCAAGATGGCTCTAAGACTGCAGAGACCAGTTTATATACAAGATCAAGATTAGGAATAGTAATAGGTGGGGGCCAGAAATATCTCCTGCAATGCGTTGCATATTTCGTGAGAGAATTATAAGACTCTCTGCAAGGGTAAAAGAGAGGTATGTTTGTTTTAAAGCTTGGGCACAACTTGGGTAATTTTCGTAAGTGGCAAATATGGTGTAGAGTGTCGATCTGCTGTCGCATTAGGCAGAGCGAGTGAGAGAGAGATAAAGAGAGAATAACTTTAAGACGTATGTATGAACACATGTATATACATATGTATGTGTATATGTACATGTGCATGTTTTTCGTATGCAGTGTGTGTGCTGACGGCCATCTTTGTCACGCTGCGTGGCATTTTGGCAGCACTGGGAAAACGCGGCTGTCTTGTCGGGATGGGGGGAATATACTATGTAAGTATAAGTACATGAAATCAGTGTGCAGAGGACGCGAAGCTCGTCGCTTGCTGTACCTCACACAATCGCATTACGTCCTGATCTAAAGGGATAAAAGCAAAATAACAAATGCCGACACAAGCTCAAATAATGCACAGACAATTGTGCAAGCAGCAAGAGCTGCAGCTGGAGCTGGAGCTGGAGCTGTGCTGGCGATGCCAAAAGGAATCACAAATGTGGCAACAAAAGAAGGCAACAGGAAACAGCTTAGTGCAACAGCAACAGCAGCGACAGCGGCAGAGCTACTCGGAATCTTCAGACTGCAGTCGATATGTTGCACAGACACTAGACTCGGGGTCGAGCAACTGCGTCCAATCCACAAAGGACTGGTGTTGGGACAGCGGCAGGGACGAGGCGGGGGCCAGGCAGACAATGCGCAACAGCCACTTGCAGCTAATCAATCAATTGTATTCAACATTTTATTGAATTAACACAGTCGGAGCAGAAGCGGCTTAAGGAGAAAAACATAAATAAACAAATGCTTTCAGATCAAGCCCCGAATGCAATTCAGGCTGCAGCTGAGTTCTCCTCACTCCCCCCAAACCAGCGTTGCTCCTTGCAGAGTTGCACTTGCAGACATTTAAGCCGACGTTAAGGCCAATTAGTGGTCTTACAACAAGGCCATATACAAATAACTTAAAAATACGTAAAACTGTAATTATGTTCACCTTAAAAGGGGCATATTGAATGTTTCAATATACGGTCACCTTAAGCTCATTCCGGCTGCCCTGAGAGGAATGTGAGAGCATATGTGCATATTGATCTCACAATAAGCACATGAGTGTTAAAGCGGCACAGCTAGTCTCTTCAAAGTCTACACGGAGTGTAGACATATCGGTTCTTCGCCCAAGCTTTTTTGAGCGTCAGTCTCGGTGGAACTTTCTTTGTAAGAAGACGTGCTTCAAAAATGCAAAAGCTAAGGAAAAGAGTGTTCAAAAATATCAGTTTTAATTTATCCTTGTAAAGGGTAATACAATTCTGTCTGGATTGGATCACCATAATATATAGCTTTTGTGTGAACAAGGATACAAGTATTGTATCCTTGTAAAGCTGAAGGAAGACGCTACCCAATACAGAATGCATACTTTCTCAACTTTCTCTTGAAAGTCGTTTGTTTTGTGGTACTTTGAAAGGGCGTTTCAAACATCCTTCGAACATGGACTCAGTCAATTTGCCGGTTTAAAGGAAATGAATTGCCTTGGAGGATACTTTTGGACAATTGCAACGTCAGAACTCGTGTGTGTGTGTGTGTGTGTGTGTGTGGGAAGGCAGTCAATAGGGCTGAAAGTTAAGCATCTGCGGAAATGATATCTATGAGATATGTTGGCTCATAAGTTAATGTCCATTTCGCAAGTAAAATAAATATCGTTAAACAGATAAGCAGAGAAGCCAGCAAATAGAATTATTTTGCCACGCTGCACACAGGACCGCAGCTAGAAGCGACTCCGGAGGACCAAAAACAGGACCAGGACGAGAACGATGCTCATACGACAAACGACCCACAACGTACAACGTACTACGTACAACTTACTACGTACAACGTACAACGTACAACGCACAAAGGACGAAGGAGCGCGGAGCGAATAACGTTTTGTGTCGTTTGTCGTTTGTCGCTGGTCGCCAGGGCCACATTCAATTGCTGCCAACTGTAGACTGGACTGAAGCCCACACCCACACACACACAACACACACACACATGTGAAGCTACGTCTCGTCTACACTCAGAGAAAAATCGCACCACCTTGAGTATGAAATCGTTGTCGTGCTTTGGCAGAAGTTGATTTATTCAACTGCAGTGCAAAAATCCAAAAATAGATTCCCCTCTTTTGTTTATCATTAATTTGTACTCCCTGTACCCATAATATGGGTAAAATGGGAGTACTAAATCTATGCAAAGAGGTGGAGAGGGGTAGAAGCAGCACAGCCACCATTTAAAATACCTCGCTTGCGCCGTCGCTTGTATGTGTGCGTGTTTGTGTTTGTGTGTGTGTATGTGTAAGTGTACAAAGATGCGATCGGAAATTTTTGACCTGGCTACAGGAAGTTTTGTAGTCGGGTATACTCGACTATAGACTCCTTACTTGTTTATCGATAAGTTAAACATATGATTCTTATAGAACAGCTGTTTTGTTTCTCTGTTTGTCTGAAGGATTTCATATTTGAAGGAGAACTTTCCAGACAGTTTGCTAATCAAATAATAAACATGAGCTTTGACTTCTTTGAAATTATTGAGTTAGCTTATTCGATTCTAAATATAATGAAAAATATTCGAAAATTGAGTTTACGAATAGTTCTTTTCATTTGCCTCAGTTATCTGGAAATTACTTGCAAATCCGATGACTAAAATAGAATTTGCGTTTTGAGGGGTTCGGAACTAAAAGCTAAAACGATTCGCAATTCCGTATTTCCGGATGTGGGAACTGGCCTGATTACGTTTTATACAAATAAGAAGCAAAGCTATAAACTGATAAATTCCTATCACAAACAAGATCTAGAGAAGCGCAATTCGAGGCGAAATCCTGTAACGTAAAAGAACATTTTGGGTGAACATTCTAAAGAACTCAGCTCGAAGTAGCATTAGCATTTGTAATGAACAAGTTCGCATTGTTTTTCTGAGTGTATGGGCTGGCTGGCTGGCGGCACCACCCGCCTACCGCCACCCTCCGCCCGCCATCCTACCAGCAGGAGCAACAACAGCTGCTGCAGGACAAGAAGCTGGCACAAGGCAGAGCCAAGTGCTTGACCGTTGGCGCTCGCTTTGGCCCATGCCCGTTCGGGCCATGAAGATAATTTACAAAACCGCACAGAGAACACACACACACACACACACACACACACACACACACACACACACACAGACACAGAGACTGCAGCCCATCACTCAATCAGGAGGTGCAGGAGCAGGGGCGGCAGCAGGGGCTGCCTGACTGCTGCCTTAAATTAGTGGAGCATTAGTAAGTAAGTTTTGTGGCTGCAATTGAAAAGGTTGCTCTTTAAGCGTGCCCCCCTCCCTCGGCAGCAGAACATGGCCGACACTTCATTAACGTGGCCCTCGGCCCTCGGCTATTGGCCCAAGGCCCAAGGCCCACGGAGCACGGCTCTTGGCTCTTGGCCATTTAATGATCAGCAGCTGCAGCTGCAGCTGCACTTGATCCACAGCTCGCATTTAATTGCTGTGCTTAGCCGGGCCCACAAGGGGGCAAAGGGGGGGCTGAAACAGTTTTGGCCGCTTGCCAGCCAAACAGTTCAACTACGTGTGTGTGTGTTTGTGTGTGTGTGTGTGTGTTTGTGTTTGTTTAACTCGCTTATCTTTTCAGCCAAATGCCTGTGCAAATGTTGCTAATCAAATTATGAAAGCCTTGTTAACAGCAGCAGCAACAACAACAACAACAACTAAGCACACTTTAGTCAGAACAAATCGACTAGAGAATACCCTGTAGCGAGCTCTGAGGATTCAAAGATTCAAAGACATTGGAAGATTGATCCACCTTAACTCTGATTTGACAGAATGAAAAAGTTCTGTCTTATCCTTCAGAAGTGTTCAAAGGGTTCTTTTTTTGCCCAAAGGATGAAAAAAAGGGTTCTTTTTTTGCCCAAAGGATGAAAAATGCTTAAGAATGATTGGAAATACGAAATGTAGAAACCAGGGATTGTAAATAATGATTATTTTGAAATGAGAAAACTCATTCACTTATAGTAACTTTCAGAGAGAAATCTACTAAGAAGACCTGTTCTGCATTCCATTCCGAATCAATTCCACATAATAGCGTGTAGCATACAATTTAGAGCAGAATCTAATGAAAAACTTTGCTTTCTTGTGTATTCATTTATTTAATAGACGAGCCCAAAAGTATGCTTTACATATTTATGTGGAATTGATTCGAAAGTGGAATTCAGAACAGGCCTGAATATATTCCTTTAAGGATAATCTATGCATTTTCATTTCATTTTCTGCTTGATTTGAAAACTTATGAGTTTTATAGAGTTTTTTGTGAGAGAATCAATAATAAATTAAAAATCATCAATATTTTGTAATATTTATAATGAAACTTATAATGATCGAAAAAAAGGTAATGATCACGGGGTGATACATATGTATATAGGAAACTTACATATAATTTGCTTATTTACAAGGACACTACAGTAAAAGGAGGTGAAGAAGAACATGAATTGGGATAGGATCCGGATGCAAATCTGTTCGGAAACACAATTTCAAATCAATTCAAAGTGCGTAGCATACTTTTCGGGATAGGATAACATTATTACACTTATTTTTAGAATTCTCCTTATCTCTGTAGTTGAAGAGTAGAACTTGTAACTTACACAAAGGTCTCATTCACAGTCAGAGAAATCACCTCAGTTATTAATCATTAATGATGATCAAAGAGTGTATACTTATCCTATCTAGTCACCCCTTAATGTGGTACAGGGTATAGACTATGAGCAATGATGATGTTCAGCTGGATAAGAAAGCCAAACTCAGAATTCATAATTCGAAATTCGAAATTCACCTGGTCAGTTGGAAAAGCAGTCAACGGAGTTGTAACCTTTTGAATTACCAAGGACTGGATAGGAAGGATTTGTGTATGTGCCTGCTGCAAATATGTTTTCATAGTCTCGTGGGCTTTGCGTGGGTCTTACTTGTAATATCTTTTGGCAAAGTTGAACTTCGCCTCGCGCTCTATCAAAGTTAAGATGCGACGCAACTTAGCACAAAGTGAAAATCTCAGCGGAAGGGAATAAGGCAGCTGAGTGAAGGGCGGGGCGGAGCAACAGCCTGTTGACGTCTCATAAAACATATGTATGGAAAACTTTGGCCTACAGATTTGCACTTGGCCCAGACAGCTAAGGCAACGCTGCCCCCACCCCAGCCCAGCCCCTCTAACAAGGCATCAACTCTGTCTCTCTGTCTGGCCTTGGCTTGTCCCAATTTGTGGCCGTCAACGTCAACGTCACCTTCATCTTCATCTTCAACACCATCTCCGGCAGCATCTTCATCTCCATCTCCAACACCGACACCAACACCATCTCTATCACTATTACCATCGACATTGACATCATCGTTGTTCTTGTACTCGTTGTTCTCGTTGTCATCGTCCTTGTCGTCCTCTTCCTCATCCTCATCCTCATCCTCGTCCCCGTCCTCATCTTCGTCGTCATCATCAGCAATTCCCAAGTGCGTGCAGCGCCTTTGTCTAGCACAGCCTCAGAGCATCTACACTGCGACAAAAGCCGCACAGCTACATTCAACTCAGAGAAACTGCTCTAAGTTAACTTTTATAATTGGATGGTAGAAATTAATTAATAGCCTTACAAGACTATCGACTTGGCTTCCATCGATATTATACATATCCTCAATACAATTTAGTATATTCCATAACTATTTATTTCATCTTCTAAAATCCGTTTTATATTTGTTATGACTGGGATCACTTAGGCTAAGCCCTGACACGAAGTATCGATTATGACAATAGATAGCAACTATGGTATCGATACTATAGATAGTTGTCCAGAACTGACAGGAACATAAGGCCTATATGATGAGAAGCACTTATCCGAACTTGTTCAAGATAATTCATCAGCATATGCTTAGTGCAAAGCAATCAAAGGGGCTGTTCAGCAGAACTAATCGCTGACTGATTTCCGCTGACTTACTAAACTATTACTAATTGATGTCTTCTGAACAAACATCGATATTATACATATCCTCAATACAATTTAGTATATTCCATAACTATTTATTTCATCTTCTAAAATCCGTTTTAAATTTGTTATGACTGGGATCACTTAGGCTAAACCCTGACACGAAGTATCGATTGTGACAATAGATAGCAACTATGGTATCGATACTATAGATAGTTGTCCAGAACTGGCAACAACATAAGGCCTATATGATGACGAGCACTTATCCGAACTTGTTCAAAATAATTCATCAGCATATGCTTAGTGCTAAGCAATCAAAGGGGCTGTTCAGCAGAACTAAACGCTGACTGATTTCCGCTGACTTGTCAACCTATTACTAATTGATGTCTTCAGATGAATCTCTTGGTCGCCACTAAATTTTAAGAGATATTTCAAAGCTCGCAGCCACAATAGACAAAAGGCAGCGGAAATTAGTCAGCGCTTAGTTCTGCTGAACAAAAAGTTGACTCAAGCAACAGCTTGCTTTTGTATCAATCATTGAGCGATCTCGCATCATCTAAAAGCCTAGTTTTATTCATGACAATGTTAAATAATATCCTTGGACTCTTACTAAGTTAATCAAATATTAACTCTTAGTTCTAAGCAAATAAACTGAAGAGTATTTAACTGGGCAAAAAGGGAAACATAAAACGGACCTCAGATTATATTTCAATTCTGTTTTGCTTTGGTAATAAAACAAATGGATATATATCTGTAAAAAGGTGGCATTAATTTAACGATCCATCACATCGGACTTTTCGGGCTGTGTATATGATGGGGTTATATATATGTGGCTTAATAGGAGCTGCTGCGTGTCGCATGTCAGGAGTGAGTGGGTAAGAGGCGCCACAAGGGTTGAGGGGGAGCGTGGATGCGGGGAGCGGGGCCAGAGGTGGAGCTGTGTGAAGAGGGTATAACGGGACATAAAGCACGACAGCTTCTTGGCATAGCTTTGCATATAAAGCTTTGAAAGCCGCTGCGTGTGAATTCTTGAAGAGAGTGCGAGTGTGAGTGAGAGTTGGAGTGTGTGTGTGTGTGTGGGTGTGTGTGTGTGTGGGTGTGTGTGTGATTGCTGGTTCAACGATTTTGGGTAAGCCCGGGTCTAGCTGGGGCTAGCTGCATGGAGGTCAGCGGTTATTGTGTTTATGGGATTCTATGCATGTCCCAAATCTGTCCGTCCTGAATTATTGGTTAAAGTTCAAAGGACGCGTCGTCGTAGATATATGTTGTTTATCTAAACGGGGGAGGGCGATGGGAGATGCTATCCAGACAAGCAATATAAAATCGGCAATCGCATAATTCAATCATTTTGGGCAAATAATCAATCATTCAAGCATATCATTAATTAATTCAAGCATTTAGCCAGCCTCAAGCACTTTCGAAGGCGTTCACATTCACAGCCCACCCTAGAGCCCCAAACCCTCAGCTCAGACCCCACCCAGCCCCAAAACCCAGTTCAACCACATAGATACAAATAAGAGATAAACCAAAAACACTTTCATAAGCACACACACATACTGAGGGAGCGGGCAGGTCCTGGCGGCAGTGCTGACTTTACTCGTTGTCCTGTGCCCTGCCAGAAATTTATTTGCTGGCTTCATGTCGACGCCGCGTTTTTGGGCTTGGGTTCAGCTCGGCTCGGCTCGGGTCGTGTGTATTTGTAATTAACTGTTATTTAATACGATTTCCCTGATTTTGTGGCAGTGGCAACAAGCTAAACAGGCTAAACGAAGCTGCAACTCGACTGGAGTTAGAGCTGGAGCTGTAGCTGGAGTTGGAGGTCGAGTTGGCCAAGTTGAGGTCGAGTGGCTCAGAGATTGTTACTGCGGTTGGCCTAAAACACAAAAGCCAAACAACTATCCAAGCTCGTATATAGTACGATACAAATATATATATATATATATACCCGTAAATATGTTTGAGAGTGTGTTAGCTCTTGTAGTCTAGCAGCAAAAACGCTACGATTTAATTTGCCAAACTTTTCGACGCCTTGGCCTGTTTTATCGCTTGTGTTTTATACCCTGTAACCAGAAGCCAGACTAAAAGGGGCATTCTCATTATTAGCTGTGCTTCTTACAAGTACAAAAGGACATAACCGATAGCCCTACCCCGCTGTCTGTAGTTTCTATTTCAAACCACATTTTCTTTCTCAACTTACTGTTCCAAGAATCTCATAATCGATTAATCGATTAATTAACACGAAAGTTATATAGGAAACCATAATCCACTCTATATTGAAGCGCGTGGTTATCAAGTGATGGCACTTTCGATAGTATCGATAGCGCAATGCTATCGAAATGTGTTGGACAAGATAGTATCGAGTATCGAGGTTCTTCTATGGATTGTTGTAAGATTAATTTGTATCTATAAAAGGACAAAGGACATAACCGATAACCCTACCCCGCTGTCTGTAGTTGCTTGTAGATGCCTTGCTTATTTCAAACCACATTTTCTTTCTCAACTTATTATTAGTGATGGGGGCGTTGCACTGCGACCTATGAGATCTATTGTGCCCCCTTCTAAGCCTAAAGCTCTCTCATCAACCCTATCTCCTGCACGAATGCAAGGATCTTGGTCGGATCTAGAGTACCTATATCGTTTGTCTGAGGGAAAAACCCACCCAGGTACCTGTTTCTTCTTCTGGCAAGGGCAGTGCAGTCTGTTAGTATGTGCCTTTCTCAACTTACTGTCCTAAGAATCTCATAACAATCGATTAATAAACACGAAAGTTATATAAGAAATCATTTTCCACTCTAAATTGTAGCGCGTGGTTATCGAGTGATGGCACTTTCGATAGTATCGATAGAGCAATGCTATCGAAATGGGTTGGACAAGATAGTATCGAGGTTCTTCTATGGATTGTTGTAAGATTAATTTGTATCTATAAAAGGACAAAAGGACATAACCGATAACCCTACCCCGCTGTCTGTAGTTTCTTGTAGATGCCTTGCTTATTTCAAACCACATTTTCTTTCTCAACTTACTGTCCTAAGAATCTCATAACAATCGATTAATTAACACGAAAGTTATATAAGAAACCATTATCTACTCTATATTGAAGCGCGTGGTTATCAAGTGATGGCACTTTCGATAGTATCGATAGCGCAATGCTATCGAAATGGGTTGGACAAGCTAGTATCGAGGTTCTTCTATGGATTGTTGTAAGATTAATTTGTATCTAGCCATTCAATGAATAAACTTGGCTCAGCTACTCCTGATCTCATCTCTTTATGTATCACGCCTCAAGTATTATTGACAGGTTAATAGTTCGAGTATTTGATCAAATATAGTAACACCTTCGATAGTTAACTCCTTACCTTACTTAGTATCGCGTGGTGTAAGGTTCAAGTATTTGACTGCAGGGTATCGCCCAGTCGAACACACTCGAATAGGAAACTGTTGTTGGCTTTGGTCGGATATTGATAAATGTTTTTGGCCTTGTTGGTCGTTAATGATGATACTTCTCACTTCTCACTGTCAGTCCAGTCACTCAGATGGTGATTTGTCACTGATAAGTAGACAGCCGCAACAGCAAAGAAGAGCAACAACAGGTTAAGGACTCGCCACAAGGACGAGCAGCCTGCACAGCTGATTAGCTGATTAGGATAAGGATAAGGACAAGCACACCTGGCTAGGCTTAAAGCCACGTTTAGGCAAGCCAAAATAGTCGGACAAGATAAGTTAGCTGCTCAACGTTGTTTAGGCGGTTTAGAATAGGAGTAATTTCTGTTGAACCGCTTTAAAAATGGTTTGTAAAGTGGTTCGGAGTCATCATTCCTTAAGGTGTTCTGATGAGAAATACATTCTCGATTCAAATTTTCCGAGTTATATCTTCTCAAGTAGACGTATGATATGTAGTTAAACTGAATCTCGTTTCGAAGATTTCCCGGCAAAGTATTCGAGCAATTGTGCTTAAATTTGGTATGGGGCGTTATAATATAGAGTTCTTTATAATATCGGCTTGAAAGTGGCTCAAAAGTAGACAAGTTTGCTAAAATTTGGCAAGAGATCTGAAGATATGCAGTTGTATCTTCGCAAGAACTTAAGCTAGGATACTGAAATTTGGTATATAGACTTATGATGTGATGTTAAAGATATGTTTGCCCTGAAATCGGCCGAAATGTCAGTACAGGTGGCGCATATGCCAACTGATATACTTTCAATTTGCAACAAAATCCCAATACCAAATCCAATTTCAATCCGTTTCAATGCGGCGCGTGCCGTGTTGATTTTTGTTGGCCAGGACATGGCCAGGAAGCCAGAGGAGCGCGTCAGCAGGGAGAGCGATGACGTTGGCAAAACAAAACAAATGAGATGATGATGATGAAGTAACAACAGCAACAACAGCAACAACAGCGAAAACAACAACAAGGTTATAAAAACATGTGTAACTAGACGGCTTACAAGGATCACGCACTCAGTGACACTTAATGCCCCGACGTTGGCGACGACTGCGACTGCGGCGGCAACGGCGACAGTGGCGTCAACGATGCGAGCAGAAGGAGAGCAAATGTCACACACAAGACCAGGACACACACACACACACAGGGACACACAGACAGACACACAGACAGACAAACGCAATTAGCTTTTAGCCATCATAACATTATGAACGGCAACTGACAGACGACAGCGACTGCGACTGCGGCAACGACTGCGGCAGCGGCAGCGACTGAGGCAGCGACCTCTGCTAACTGCTAATGATGAAGAGGAGCGGAACACAAGGGGAGTGGGGGCCAGGAGCTGGCTGACGAGCGACCTGAAGCCTGCGATAGAGACCCTAGATGGGCGGACGATGAAGAGATGTTAACTGAAGCCGCCTCAGGCTTTGCCTCCGAGGGAGTCCTGAGGCTGGGGGGCTGGGTTTGGCTGTGGTGGCTGTGGTTGACGGCGGGGTAGGGGGTTGGGGGGGCTTGCGTCCGGGACGCACGGGCGCATTATGTTGATGTGCAGTAAGCAGAGCTCACGGCGCTGCCTGCCAACAATGCCGTTAACTTGTGTCGAGATTAAAATAAGGACACTCGGAAAAAAAGGCAGCAAGGACGGGCGACAGTGAGACCGACTAGTCACAGGATGGACGTGGACGTGCCACACACTCATCGAGTTGCAAGTTGTGAGTTGCATGAGTTGCGAGCTGCCAGCTTTGTTTATTATGCCAAGCGGGGCAACTGCTGGCGTCCTAGATGGATGACTGTTGCTCTGTGCGGGGTGGTGGGGTTGCTGAGGGGTCAGGGGCGCTATCGGGCCGAGTTTTGGGCTGGCTTCTAAAAATTACTGCGTAAATGATGATATGAGATTTAGAGCATTTCTGCGGTGTCATTTGGCCCTGGGCGGAAGCGGATGTATGGTATAGGGGTGCCACGGCAGGAACGGGGACGGGATCGGGGACGGGAACGGGAAGTGGGGAGTGGGTCTGTCAACCGGCGGAACCGGAAGGAAGTTATTTAACACATACCCACGCACACGTAGCCACACACTCACGAGATGAGCATGGGGCCGGAGATGGAATGAAGTGGTGCACCGAGTGGAGATTATGTGGCACGATAATCATATTACGATTATGTCGCGTAAAATTTGCTACACTCCGCTCTGTGGCAGTTTAACTAAACTTACTTCAAGTTAAACAAACGAACAGAAAGGGAGAGACAGAGAGAGAGAGAGAGAGACTGAGAGAGAGGGGGAAAACAGACAGTAAAACATCAAATAATATACTACTAAAGTACAGTGTAATGGCTCTTGAGGGTAGCAAGGGTTGCGGGTAGCGGGTAGCGGGTTGAGGGTTGTGGGTTGCGGATTGACGGGGGAGGAGGTTGACTTTTGCCCAGCTAAACAAATTCATTAAAATGATATTTTTACATTTTACGTTTACATTCTACGTTGGTCCTTTGAAAGCTCCTCTGTGGGAAGGTCCTTACCGAGAAGTGTGTGCGGGAGCAAATGGCTTAATCATAATACCCTTATATGTGGAAATACGAGGATATTTTTAGGTAGCTCACATGTAAGTAAGTAAATGAACGTAAAACGTAACAGGAGTGCAAAAGATTTACCAGATTAAACTTTATGAAATGGATAATGCCTTCGCCTGTGCTTAAAAATACTATAAATAGTGCAGCGCCATGAGGACAAGTAAACAAAACAAAGGATCAAGCTTGAAGGGTCCTTGAGCATAAATTCATGTTTTCAGACACAATAACAGCTTATCTTTTTCGTAAAGAAAGCTATAGTCAAGAGATAAAGGTGCCTTGCTTCGAGAAACAATCTATAAACACTTTTGATTATACTTATTATACGAATATAAGGAATACTCTGACTGTGATTGATTAAGTATACGAATATAATGAAATACTATTGCCATTTTTACTCCCTGTACCCATAAAATGGGTAAAAAGGGGGTACTAAGTCTTAGCAAATGTATGTAACAGGCAGAAGGATACATCTCCGAACCTATAAGGTATATATATTATTGATAAGTTCAAAAAAGATTTCGATTTGACCATGTCCTTCTGTCCGGATAAACGCGTCGATCTCGGCAACTATAAGAGCTAGAGACACCAAATTTGGAATGCAGGTTTCTGTATACCATACGCAGATCAAGTTTGTTTCCAATTTTAGGTATTACCCAATTATATAATATTCAATAATAACATTTTATACCAACAATCTTCAAGATAAAGCGTTGGGACTTAACATGTATAATACTTTGGTCACTCTTAATCTACTGTCCAAATTTCAAGTTGATCGGATAATAAGCACGGAAACTATTTAACAAATAAAGTTCAGTATTGTTAACCGGGGGAAAGAAGAAGCACAGCCACGGCTTAAAATGCCTAGCTTGCGCTGCCGCTTGTGTGTGTATGTGTAAGTGTACGGAGATGCGATCGGAAATTTTTGAGCTGGGTACAGGGAGTTTTGTAGTCGGGTATACTCGACTATAGCATTCTTACTTGTTTGTATACACAGAAACAAATTTAAGTTGACTTGAATTACAAATTGAAACTCTAGAAAAGTAGATTACCTAAATAGTACCTTACCTCATTAATGATAAATCAAAAAAAAAAAATATGAAAATTCTCCTTAACCTAATTTCATTTTTTTTTTACCCGACTGATCTGAATCTACAGATTTTAGTATTCAGTATTTCGAAAAATGTTTGTATTAATTGATAAATAACTGAAGAAGACTTCATCTTGAAGCTCAGCTACCATATTCGAATAGTATAGACTTTCCAGGACCTCGCTTGAATCTGGTTCTTAATTAAGAATATTGCGTCCTGGCTTTACTATTAGCTGTCACTTTTTCGCTCAGTGTAGAGAGTGTTCGCACTCTTGTGATGGCGGGGGGCGAGGCGTTCTTTTGGCTGCCTTTGAGTTCATTTTTTTGTATAATTGTTTAAATGTTATTTCATTGAATGGCGAACGCTGTCACAGTCACAGTCAACGTCGCCGTCGCCGTCGTCGTCGCAGCCGCCATCAACGTCAACTTCGACGTCGACGTTGTCATGGCAGTGAGTAGGTGGAAGAGGTGAGCAGAGGAGCAGGAGTACTGGGGTGCTGAGCAGTGGCAAAGGATGCTTCAGAATGAAATTGTGGGGAGCGGATCGCTTAGCGTTAATGTCTTTCATTTATTGTCATTGTTGTTAATGTTTTTTGTGTGCGTGAGAAAAAAGCATTTGCATTTAAACGCAGGGACGCTCCAAGGGGTGGGGGAGAGGAGGGGAGAACTGCGGCTGGGGCTGGGGGGTGCTGGTTGCGTGGTTGGCGCAGAGATTTTGCTTGAATGATTTTTATTGCTCGTTTGTAGTAAATTTGGTGTATAATTAGAGAGAGAAAAGGGTTATTAAGCATCTATGTGTGTGTGTGAGTGTGTAAAATATGTACGAGGGGAGTCCGACAGGATGTAGGATGTAGGATATGGAGTGTGGCGTAAGAAGGGTGCGGCAGCGGGTGCGGGTGGCGTGTCCACAAAGGTTGTGCGACACAATGGAACTCAACTGGTTCGTCCGCTGGCAATGGAGGGGCCAAAAGTGCAACTGCCACGTCGAGACCAGAACCGGAAGGATTGGGAGAGCATAAAGAATGCCAAATGCCAAATGCTAAACGGGTCCCTTTCTCCTCTCCTCCCCTCTCCCCACCGAAACGACGAATTCTGCTGCAAGTGGGTTGACTGCAGTTGGACAGCGAAATGAATGTATTTTGTTTTAGCAACACAACAGCAATGGAGGGGCACGGGGACTGCAGGGTGACGGCAACTTATAAGCGGGATGATGTTGCCCGCCTGGGTCAACAGACCAGATGAGAATGATAAGTAGTGCTTATGATAACCAGGCAACAGCCGAATAGCAACATCAGCACTGATTATACCCTGTATGCCCTCAAAAGGGGTATATACCTGATGTAGAACGTTTAAGCACAGAGATCTCAAAGGCTAGACTTGTTATCATTGGTGTAAAGAAAGTGAGTCTATTTATGGATATTGTAGCTCTGAAATTAGGTATATGCATAGTTGAGCATGTTTTCTATCTTTAATAATCTTTAATTATCTTTATCTTATAATCTTTTTATAAGAATCGGTTGAATAACATGGAAGTTATTTGGAAATTTGGTTAATAATGGTCTAAAATATTTGATGTATTAACTAAGTGGCTTCAATTAACAGAAATAATCGGTTTTTATACATGAAATGTGTGCATGTTTTGTTCAAAATTAAAGCTATTTAAATAACCTTTCCAAAAATAACAAACTTGCATATTCAATTATCACTTAAAAACATAAACAGAAGCCATTGAAATTTGAACTATTAAAATAATTGGCCTGCCAATTTAAAGAGTTTAGAGCTTGTAGATATTATCTACATAGAGCTAAATGAATTTAATGAAAAACTACAAATTAGATCCATACTTACTCTCAGGAAAAATCAAGCAATTCTTTCATTTAACGGCAAAATAAAGGCTACAATCAATTTATAGTAGTATAGTATAGTATAGACTTCTCAGCTATCCTTTCTGGTTCTATACGTAGTATCCATGTGGAAAAGTGGCAGGACAAATGGAAGTTCCTTATTAACATGTTCCATCGAAAGGAACACTTTAGTGCGGTTATGCGCAAATTAATCTGTTATGTTAAGGACTCTCTTCTATAATGCTAATTGTAAATGTTACTCAAAGTGATCTGTTATGTAACAGAGTCTGTTCAATGTTACTCAAAGTGATCTGTTATGTAACAGAGTCTGTTCAATGTTACTCAAAGTGATCTCTTATGTAAGACTCTGTTCAATAATGTTAACTGTTAATGTGATCTCTTATGTAGTAGACTGTCTTCTATAATGTTAATTGTAATTGTTACTCGAAGTGATCTGTTATGTAAAAGACTCTCTTCAATAATGTTAACTGTTAATGTGATCTGTTATGTAGCAGACTCTCTTCTATAATGTTAATTGTAAATGTTACTCGAAGTGACCTGTTATGTAAGAGACTCTGTTCAATAATGTTAACTGTTAATGTGATCTGTTATGTAGGAGACTCTCTTCAATAATGTTAACTGTTAATGTTACTCGAAGTGGTCTGTTATGTAAAAGACTCTGTTCAATAATGTTAACTGTTAATGTTACTCGAAGTGGTCTGTTATGTTGCAGGATCTTTTTAGGAATATCCCTTTTCTGTATCTGTCTTTTGTGATAACTATTTTCCACTTTGTTTCCCAGTTGTTTCGATAGTCAGCTCTAGCTTAAGACACATCCTTATAATACTTGCTATTGAGCGATTACTCACTTCTGACACTCGTCCTTTGGTACAGGGTATCTCAGAGGGCCGCGCGCCCAGCCAGAGGACCTTAACTTGGTTTATTTGTTGCAGTTCGCAGTGCTAAAGAAATATACTCGTTAACTTCATTGTGTGTGTGTCCAGGCTGCAGTTAGCCGGGCCAGCTAGAAAGGACTCCGTTTCGGACTGTGACCAGGGAATGGGGTGCGGGAATTGAGAATTAAAGTTAGCCTGGGCCAGGACCAGGCGGTGGTTAGTGGCCTTCTTCGTGGTAGCTGCCAATTGCCCTGCTCCGGCATCGTGTGGTTGACGCCTCTTTAAGGCAATGCGAATGCAGTTGCCATAAAATTAAATTCAATTTGGGCTGGCTGGGCCCGGGCTGGGAAGTCTGGGAAGTCTGGGAACTCTGCGGATTACGTGACTGGCAAGGAGTCGTCGGAAAGAGCTGGTCGTAGGATGCCTAGCAAAGTAAATCGAATATTGTTGTAAACTTAAGGAATCGTAGGGCTCTGAAACTAGATTCGACACAATAGGTGAGAGAGCGCCATTGGGAGATGGCCTTGGACAACGCCAAGCAACTAGGGGGCGGCTACTCGCCCTCTCAAGCGATACTCCAGCTGGCGCTGGAGGAGGCAGCGGTGGTGGGGAGGGCAACCAGCAGCGAGCTGAGCAGCGAGGGCAGCGACAGCAGCGAGTGTGAGTGCTCCAGTCCAATCGAATCTGCCCCAAGTCCACAGTTCCCCCTCCCCTCTCACAGTTTTCAGCGATTCCGGCTGGAACATTACCGATGTCCAGGATGTGGAGTACAAGTACAGTCCGCTCAAGTGCGACTCGGATGTGGACAACGACGTGGAGAACTCGAGTGATGAGTCCATAGCGCTGCTCGCCCACGAGATTCTCTGCTGCGAGTACGACTCGGACTCGGAGACGGACAGCGACGAGGATGTCGATGCCCAGGGGGAGACTGAGCTCAACTACGCTCTCCTCATGTGCAGCGAGGATGACGAGGATGCGGCAGTCGAGCAGGGGCAGGAGCAGGGGCAGCAACAGCAGCAGGATCTGCTGGAACTCAACTCCATGCTCCTACTTAACACCGAACAGTCAACGAGCGAGTCCTAGAAGTTGCAGGATTAACTCTGACTGAAGTGCATTACAGAAAGACGATGCGATCAGAGAGTTATTATACATTATACATTATATACTCGTATATACTCGTATTCTTCATATTCCATAAATATTGTATTCGAACATTCATAAAATATGCATATCTAAGCGAACCGAGAGTATAAAGGATGTACGCCTTGAAATCGGTTGAGTTTTTGTGGAGGATGAATAAGGAAACCTTACAAGTCTACACACAGAAACATGTACAATGTAACGATTGAAATGATATATTTAAAAATTAGTTTTCATTCCCATTTGTTGATGGAAAATATTCCCACAAATTGGGCAATTCGATGAATGCATATTCAATCGAAGGGCCAAACTCGAGTTGAGTAAATATTTATGCCGTCGGCTTACTTTATTTGAACTTGCAAAACTTTGAACTCTAATTACTATTGGAATTCGAATAAGTCTTAGAGTAAGTTAGTCTTTAATACTACTCGGAAATAATAATGCAATTTAATGAAATCAATCTTAGGGAATTAACTAGTTTCGCATGGAATTCTCTTAAGATTTCGTGAAAGTTATAAAAGTGGGAAGCATTTAACAGCAGTTTCTGTGCCAAATTCAAATTCAAGTTTTCAAATGATTAAATATGTTAAATTTCAAACGGCTTTTTAGCAGCACACACATTTGTAGAGGTTTCTCTTGAAGTGATTCAAAAATTATATTCAATTCAACAAAAAAACGTCCTTTTTAGGTTTCCAAGTTGAGCAAGTTCAAACTTGAATATTAACTTTAGCATGTGCTTAGAAAACTCAATACTATAATAATATATCTTTCTATTTTATTCTATTTCTCTATATGAGTAGTAAATGTATGAGGAGTAAAATTATCTTTATCTATATATATGAAAGAGTTCGTGCTGACTGACTGACTGACTGATTGGCAATCATCGCACAGCCCAAACCATAAGAGCTAGGATGCTGAAATTTTCAGAGTAGGTTCCATCTAAGATGAAAGTGCACACTAAGACGGGATTTTGGAAAATTCCACCCACAAGCGTGGAAAATCGCGGAAAACTGTTGTGTGAAACTTTTTTGTTTACCATCCAATCGTCTTCAAACTCATTTTCAGAGATCTACACAAAAATTCATTTGACACATATTTCATCGATTTTGAAAAATCCACCCCCATGGGTGGAAAATGGGGGTCTCAAGGTTGTATGGGCGAAAGTCTAATTTTAGTCCGATCACCTTCAAATTCATTTTCAAAGCTCTTCACGTAAAATAATTCGATACGTGTATCAGCGATTTTGGGTAATTTAGCCACATGGTCGGAAAATCGGTGGAAAAGTCTGGTATTCGACATTTTAAATGTTATGTGATTGGCTTCAAACTCATTTTCATGGTTCTACCCAAACACATAATAGGCGCGGTGTGCAAAGCTTTTGAAAAATCTAAGGTCGGAAAATTCGCAGAAAACTGTTGGAAAACTGTCAAGGACAACAGACATTTTCATAGCCCTACACAAAAACCCTTAGACACGTGGCTCTACTATTTAGTTGTATTTCTTACGGTCAAATTAAAAAAAAATGCACTTTCATCTAAATATTTCCCCGGGCAAGGCCGGGATATTACCTGCTAGTTTAAAATAAAATTATAAGTTACGAACATTAATGAGTAATTTCTAAAGTTATTTATGTATTTCATGTGTATAATTATATTTAAATATTGATAAGATTTGCAAAGCGAAAATCGGCTTGGTCTTTATATTAATAACTCTAAGTCTAACTCTAATTTTTGAAAAAATATTAATTTTTTTTTAATTTTTTTTTTTTTTTATTTTTTTTATATTATCCCAAAATCCTTTGCATAATGTAAAGCTATTTACATATACAATATCTTATCTCATATAGACATAGTTTCATTCTTAAATTCATTTCACACTAGCTTAAGTTGCCATAATAGGTAATAGTATTCTACTCAAACTTATATTTCAATTACTAAAAATAAAATTCAATTTCATTCGAAAATATTCGAAGCGTATATAGAGATAAGAAAGATAAGATTAGACCTAAAAATCATTTCGAAAATATTCAAATTAAATATATCTCTTGTAGATGCTGAAGAGAACTAGGTTAGGTTAGGTTGCAGTGGCTGGAGCAGAGACCCACTCCACACTTGGGCCAGGAATTGGCCCCTTGTGATACCACATAATGTCTTTTAAACATTTTGTTCCCCCTTAAACCAATTTGATGATTTTAAGAATTTAAGGATACTGTAAATCCCAACCTCGGATACGTCCGATAGGGTATCAAAACTGTAGTGTCCCAAGTGCTGGAACCTTCTTCTGCTGAGTGCAGGGCAGTGACAGAGCAGATGTTCTACGCTCTCTATTTCTGAAGAGAACTACTCGTAACTGATATGCTGAGCTAATAATAACTTTGTCATAAATAGGCAATTTATCGAACTAGATAGCCTAGTTTTGATGTTCACCTAGTACTTATATATAGACCCATTGAACTCAGAGATCACAAAAGCTATACTTGTCAAATTTAGTATATGGACTCTCATAAAGTAGTAGAGGCTGTTCGAGCTTATTTGAAGATATATAAGTTTATTAAGCCTGTTATTTATGCCTATTGACAGTTCCAAATTGATCGGGTATAAAAGATATCAGTTACTTAAGCAACTCGTGGGGCAAAGAAAGTTCTCGTGTGTGTGAAGATGCTCAAATCTTTTGAATTTTGTTGGGCCACACTCAAGCAGATACTTGAGTCTATGCGGGTCAAACTCTTAAACTCGCGTTAGGGTCTTCAAGGAAGCAGAGTTGAGGAACTTTAGGGCAGAGCTTGGAGCACTTGGAAGTGAGCTCAGTTGGAGGAGCACTTGTAGAAGGCGCTCTCTTGGCACTTAGCTGGGCATCGAATGCCTGTGGTTGGCATACTCGAACACTCGGGTAAGCGTTACCATTTCCGCTTCCGGCGGCACTCACCAGCTCACCAGCTCAATACTCAGCAGTTTAGCAACTCACCTGTGTGCACATTGGACACTCGGAAGTTGCAATGGATGCTCCTCGACGCGTTGCAACTGAAACTGATGCGTGGCAACAGTTGGGAATGCGTGTTTCTAGCTGTCATTTACACTTTTTGTGAATTGTGATGCGCGACTCGCAATTATTATTTATTGGGGCGGACTCCGCTTTCTAACCAATTCCACAGAATATCGGGATCTATAATGGGCGACCAATATTAGTAACTATAATAGCCTGTCAAATGTACTTAATTCGGATTCTGACAGTTCAATTAATTGTCATATTTATGAAATTTGTTGGCGCGCCTGCAAGTATGCTTTGCATATTTCTGTGGATTTAATTCGAAAGCGAAATTAGCAACAGGCCTGCTGAATTTCGATTTAGTTTTTCCTATTTCACTGCGTTCAACAACAACAACAAAAATGTAAGCATTATTGATGCAATTTTCACTGTTCGGCTGCAATCGCTTGGGATAATTGCAATGCAATCGGTTCTGAGGTCCTTTTTCTGTCGATGTGTGGCCCGGTCAAATTGCGCGGCAACCGCGTCAAAGCCACCGCAAAACTAGCTAAACGGTAGTGCCACTCGAGGCACCGACGGCGACCGCAAATGCCGGGGGGCCTGCCAAGCTGCAGCTGCAGCTGCAGCTGCAACTGTTGCCGCGGTCAGCAGCAGCAACAGCAGCAACAACAGCAATCCAACAAAGTGGCCAATCAGCCGGCAAAAATCACTCAATGGCACAAAACACAGAACACAGAACACACACGTGGCACGTGGCACAGCAAAAAAAATGATAAAAACAAAAACCGAAACAGAAGCAGAAGCAGCTAAGGAAATCAAACGTGGCAGCAACAGGGGGATTCCCCCAAAAATACAAGCAACTAACAATTAGCCAGCTGAGGCTTCAACTGAACGACTTGGCTTGCCGCTGACTTGCCGCTGACTTGGCTCTGACTTGGCTCTGACTTGGCTCTGACTTGGCTAGCTGATGTTGTCGCTGACGCTGTTTTATCAGAATGAAGCTTGTTTCGGCAAAGAGCGCACGTGTTCGCATCCGCATCCGGTACCCGGTACTGATGTCAACAAGCTACCACACGCAACTAATTCAAAAAATCCAGCGAACGGATTACGTTGGACGATGTTGCTGCTGCTAGCATTGCTGCTGCCGCTGCCACTGCCACTGCCACAGCCGCTGCTGCTGCGGCTGATGTTGCTGCCGGGCGCCGACAGCAGCAGCAGCAGCAGCAGCCGAGCACGAGTCGTCGTCGGCTCGGATTTGCTGGCCTTCGTGCATAGCTTCGTAGCAGCTCGCTTGTCGCACACGAGCTGCCACGAAGCAGCCTCGTTGCCACGAGCTACGAGTCCATCGTGCACGAACCAACTTCGGCTGCCTGTCGGCACTCAGTCGTTGGCCGTATGCGGCATCGTCAGCACGTGGCCACGGCAAGCACACACACACGTATATCTCTGTGTGTGTGTGTGTGTGTTGTGGGCATGTGTATTAATGTGTTGTGCGTATTATTTAAAAAGCAGCTTAACCTGCTTTTGTGACCTTTTCCCTTGGCCGACTCGTGGCTGCTTTGCAGATTTGTCCACTTGTATCGATGTAGCTGGAGCCCAATCCTGATGGAAATCGAACTGCACACATATGTGTGTGCTGCGTGTGTGTGTGTGTGTGTGGGTGGCTGTGTGTGCGTGTGTGCATGCCTGGCTGATAAATGAGTTTTTATTTTGATTTTATTCACTGTTTACCTTGGTATTTTTGCATATCCCAACTGTAAATTCTCAGACGCCCCCAATGCACTATAGGTAATTTGGACACTTTTTCGGATATAAAGTCATTTTTTAAAAGTATTTAAATTAACTAACTCTTGTTGGTAATCTATTAGGAATACCTCAAACCACAATGTTGCATACCAGAAATGTTAACATTGCCTTCTGCTGTTAAGATAACAGCTGTTAAAACAGCTGCTTCAAACGAAAACCACGAGCTCATAAATTTTGTAATAAATTTGGTGAAGTTTGAGTGGCTCAAGTTTTTTCAAATTGATATTAGTGAATGCAATTTATAATGAATAGTGATTAGTGTGGCTTGTACTTTATGTTGGTTAATCTGTCCTGTTGGTATTGTACGTGTTGTCTACTGTAAGTGTCAATAAAGAGACGTCCCGAAAATATTTGTTTTTTTTTTCAAAACTTTATCTTTGGGAAGAGTTTTAAAAGTTTGTCCACACTTGTCCACCAAGTGACTATATACATTTTGTAGATTAATTAATTGTGAACACGTAACAGTTAATTGTAGACCCTACTTTTTCCGATTCTTTCCAAAATTTAACTTTCTAGCACATAACCTGTATCTAAGCAATAACAGTCAGCTTTATGAATTTATGCCAGAAAAAGTTGCAATTTTACTGATTGTTCCTATAAGATCGATACGATATAGTAGTCCAATGATGACTTATTGTCAGAAGCCGAATTTCAATCATATCTGGTGAGTTTGGCTCCGATATATTGAAAACAACTAGATTTTCATAGGAAAAGTTGTTTTCGACCGATATTTCCTATTATTTCTATATGATGTAGTTGTCCGATTTGAATAATATTTTACTAGAAATTTAGTAGCACAACAACACTCCAAACCTGAAAGTTTGGAATAGATTGCTCGAAAAACAAAAAATTTGCATATCGTGAAATTAACAATATAGGCGGTGATACGCCCATTTTTCAATTCCAATTGTTAATTGATATTATAAGCCCAATGCAAAAAACCAAACCAAAAAATCTTTATTCGTTCTCGAGTTATTAATTTATATCCGAAAAAGTGTCCAAATTACCTATAGTGCAATGCGTGGGTGTATGTGTGTGTGCGTGTGTGTGTGCCTAACATTGAAATCCCCAAATGGTTTTCAATTTATTAGCAATCAGTATGGCCAAGAGTAAAAACAATGCATTTGAATGATGGAGCTAACCCGGGTTCAAACCAAACCCGAGCACAATCCCACCGCAAAACTCGACGCCTCTTAATTATTGACTGTCAATTGGCCTTCCAACTTGCAACTGGGAAGTGGCAACTGGCTACTGGCTACTGGCAATGTCTGACCAACAAACTTAGATTGATAATGCAATCGGAAATATGCGCGCTTACCACTTAATTATGCATGTCCTGTCCATTTGACAGCACTATTGAAGGACTTAAGTCATTATTGATATTCCGGCTCAGCCAATGCTCGAATACACTCAGCGTATAAATAACAGATATCAATCCATGCATTACTCGCTTAAGACTGCAAAACTATCGATGCCACTCTCGAAAGTATCGATACTCAGGGTATAAATAACAGATATCAATCCATGCAATACTCGCTTAAGACTGCAAAACTATCGATGCCACCCTGGAAAGTATCGATGCGTTTTTAAAAATATCGATAGTTTTCTCATTATCGGAATAGCTGAATACTTCCATTTATATACGAGCTTTGTTTGATATTTCACATTTCGATGCCTTCCAATTATGTCTGAGTGATAATTGAATTTACAAGTCTGTCATATTTGAAGAGGTTACTTAATTACCTTTCATTTTATAGCAAGATATATATAACAAGTGAGGATACTATAGTTGAGTATATCCGACTACAAGACTCTCTGTATACAGGTCTACAATTAAGGATCGCATCTTCCTGAACTTACACACACACATACACAAAGACGCACACACAGAAGCGGCAGCGCAAGCGAGGCATTTCAAGTGGTGGCTGTGCTGCTTCTTTCCCCCCCGCGTTGCAGCACTGAATCTTGTTCGTTGAATAACTTCTGTGCTTTTTACCCGATCGACTTGAAATTTGGACAGTGGACTGAGAGTGACCAAAGTATAATACATGCCAAATCCCAACGATATATCTTGAAAATTGTCAATATAAAACGTTTTTATCGAATTACGGGCGAAAGGGGTAAGATATCTGAGATTGAAAATGATATGCAGGAACCTACATTTCCAATTTGGTGTCTCTAGCTCTTAGAGTTGCTGAGATCGACGGCATTAATACATTCGGACGGACAGACAGACGGACATGGCCAAATCGAAATCTCTTTTGATACTGATCAAGAATATATATACTTTATAGGGTCGGAGATGTCTCCCTCTGTTGTTATATACATGTAAACGGGTGTATGAGAAAGGGCGACGTTATCGAGTATCAGTGGTGGTGGAAGTCGATATCAGCAGAAGTATCGATAAGCAGTTGGTTGTCAGTAGAAGCAGTTCGTTCGTCGGTGATAATTCGGAGGTCGTCGTCAGTCGAAAGCAGAGCAGTTATTCAAACTTATTATTGTACGCTGTATTTAGCAAATAATCATACCATTAAACATAATAAAGTGTTGGTTAATATATATCCAACCTTACATACATTTACCCCATTAGTACAGCCTTTATTACCCATTTTATGGGTACAAAAAGTAAGAGCTGTATTAAGAATATAATGTCAGAATTTGAAGGATTCCCGTACTGCGTACCTTCCTAGTCTGGAGTGCTTGATTTCCTCGATATACGAGTATCGATATCGCAAGTATCGATGACAGCTACTTATTTACAAGGCTACAACCCTACAAGGGTCTCTTAACTCATTGTGGGATCTGTTTAGCATATGACAATTATGAGAATTCTTAATGAATAACCTATCCAATCTCTTAGTGTAAGTGAATTGATGTGATCCCATTGCTCAGTTGCATGTGTGCATAGTTTCTGTATCCATTGCTGAAATCAACTGTCTCTTCCTAAAGCAGCTTTGAGCACTCACTGCAAGCATATCAAGTTTCATTTGAATTACATTTCTTGCAACAACTGTCCGTCCGTCGCCCCCTCAGCTGGAAGATCGGTTAATGCGTCGGCTTTGCTGCTGCCCATTTCGATGCCTTGTCCCCATTTTTGGCATTTTTGGGCCATAATTCGCTCAACATCCGATATGACCGCAAAACGGCAAATTGGTCAAGTCGGTTGCCTTGCCACGTAGCAGAAGGAAACCAAATGCCCCAATCGGCTTGCCACCGCCTCCAATGCCAGCTCCAGCCCCAGCTCCAGCTTCAACTTCCACTCCAACTCCAACTCCAGTTCCAGATCCAGATCCAAATGCAGTGTCGATGCTGATGCTGATGCAAATGGCAGGAAATGCGTGATAACGACCAGCGACAGACACACACAGAAGCACACACAAAATATTGCAAATTTGAATGGGGCACACACCAACACACACACACACTCATGTGAAGTGTGTGTGCCAGTAGATTCGAATGGACCAGAGGCGATTGCCTATGCTGCACAGTGGTTTGAAACGACTAATCGCCTTGTTTCACCAATATTCTTGATGATTCTCATCGATAGTTTTGTCAATCGATAGTCATCGATGACTATGTTGCTTAACTGAACTGCAGGGAGATTCAGTTAAGCAACTACCAACTCCGCAAGGATGTGTGCTCTTTAAGGATAACTTGAAAGCTTACAAAGGAATTGCTTGATTGATAAACTGAAATTTCGATTAGTTAACCGACAGTTTGAGCGGAAGTAAGAACGATTGAGAAAACGATAATGATTATATTGGATTTAGAGCATGAGATTACTTTATGGAGTTTATTCGTTAAGCTTTTGCTTGGAGTAAAGAGTTGAAGCAGCTAAGTCGATCTCTCTACAGGTTTTCCCTATAAACAAGAAGTGAACGAAGAAAATACAGGACAGTTCGATAAACAGTAAGTTAATACGGCACCTGAACAAATAGTCCTTGGAGTTAAGGTATTGTAGTTTGGGCTTCAGCCAATTCAAAATCAAATTTGATTTTCAATATGAGCCAAAGAGATTTCAAGTTCCCACTCAGACTCAGATAGGACAATCCTTGATTGATTTGTTGTGTATGAAAATATGAAACGAAGGATATTTTCTAAGTTGCTAATTGGAAGGCGTGAAGTAGCGTGTTTTTACCCACTGTGTGCTGCTGGAAAAGCTGCTCCTGCTTTAGCTGCTGCTGGTTCTCGTCCTGCTGCTGCTGCTGCTGCTCCTGCTCCTGCTTCAGCTGCTGCTCGGTGATGGTGATGGTGATGGTGTTGGCGATGATGATGCTGATGGCTCTGGCGATGTTGTGAAAGTGTCGACACCAGTTTGGGCCGGGCCAAAACACATGGGCAGCATGGCAAATGGCACATGCCACATGCCGCATGGCACATGGCAGACCAGCAGGAGCAGGAGCAAGAGCAGGAGCAGGATTCGTCGCGTCTGAATGTGAAGGAGCGAGCATAAAGAACCGCAAAATCATGAAATTGAAATGCAATAATGAAGGCTTCATGGTCGATCGCTCAAACACACACACACACACACTCACACACACACACATGGACAGACACACACACTGACAGACAGATAGACTAAGGCCATAGAAGCAACAGAATCATCGGCACTGTGCGAGGCACAGAGCCAGCAACAGGAGCTGGAGCTGGAGCAGGTCCTGGAACAGGACGTGCAATCGACACGGGCTGTGTGTGCTCGAATGTGTGTGTGTGTGTGTGTGTGTGTCGACACCACAAAGTTGCCATATTTAAAGCATAAAAGCAACATTTCCGTTTGTCGCATGCCACAGCAGGCAGAAGGTGAAGCAGGAGACGCGGCCCAAAACTACGGAAACTAAGCAGAGGCCACAGCGAAGGCCGAGGACGAAGCCGAGGCCTACACCAGCGTGTCTGTATGTGTGTGTGTGTGTGTGTGTGTATGTGTGTGCGTGCGCGTTGCAGTCATGTACAACATGCAACAAACGTGAGAAACTAAAATGAGTGCAATTTGTATGCCACGTTTATGGTCAGAGGGGGCCTGACAGGGGAAGCAGACTAACACAGACGAGGCTGTGCGGCAGTCGAAAGTGAGGTTAAGGCTGTGCATGGGGCAGGGTACATGGCGGGGGGAAGTGGGTTCATCATCAGGCACTGCGCATCTTTCATTCTTTTTGACCAGAATTCATTTTTGCATCAATTGTCGCATGAATTATACAGATTAACACACACATGTGGCACATTATTAAATTACATTTCAGAGAAGTTCACAGAAAAGAGCAGGAGCCAAGGAAAATGAAAGAAAGCTTCAGCTGCAGCCTCAGCCTTGCCTCCTTGCGGCTATTTCCTGTTCGTGTGTCTCGGTAATTGTTTAAAGTAACTGCTACAAATTGAAACGGCCAGCAAACAGAGGCCAGAGCTCCCAGAACAGGAGCAGAAACAGGAGCAGGAGCAGGAGTTGCAGCTGGAAACGGAGACAGCGTCGAGAGATACGGGAAAAGAAAATGAAAATTATGTGTTGGCATTTTGGAGTGAGCGCAGGATAAATTGGAGCTGGCAGCTTGCAATAATTTTGGGCCATTGTTTCGTCGGTTAAGGGGTAGTGGGGAACGGGTACCCAGTACCGAGTACCCAGCATCTGCATCTGTTTGGTTCCGTTTCCGTTGCAAGTGACGTCCTTAAAGGCGCAAGGACAATCGCGTGCAAAATGCCTTAAAAGTGTGAAGTGGGACCAGGACTCCTGGCAGCAGGCACAACAAGTTTGTTAAAAAGTTCCAGCTGGCAGCTCCCTGCTGCGGAATACTCTGTTTTCACGGAGTTCTCCTCGTAACAAACTTGTTGATTCGAGTTATTGGAAAAGGTTTTTGGTGAATGGCAGTACCGGGAGTGAGTGAGGGTGCCAGCCATTTTGATGACTCCTGTGAACAGATGGAAGGACACCAATCCAACATGCTCTCTTAGCCCTCTGGAGCGGAGTATATCAATGCGTTTGCCGCCATGCACTCGCCATAAGGGCGGCAGTAGGACAGGGATGGTGAGGTGCGAGGTGGCTAGGTGGTTTGCTGGTTAACTGGTTAGGTGTAAAGAGGTTTGCCCAGTGCGTGTGCAACGTGTGCGGATCGTGCTCAAGTTTTGTGGGCTGGCTAGGGGCGGAACGAGGCAGGACGGGGCGGGGCGGGGCGGGGCGGTTAGGGCACGTTAATGGCAATGGCAATGGGAATGGCTGGCGCCTCTCGTCCTCGCTGACATACACAAAACCGAAATCTAATTTAGTTTGTCAAGAGAGAACGCGCATCAGCTCCTGGTTTCTGGTTCTTTGTGGCGCTAGATACCGGCGCCCGAGCAGGGACGCGTTGCGGATGCGAATGCGGATGCGAATGTGAATGCGAATGTGAATGCGGTGACTCTAGTGTCTGTCACGATGATACTTTAAGCTGCATACACTGCGCACACACACACACAGCCACAGTTTTGGGTGCCATAATTAAGGTGTCGCCTCAGCCTCCTGCTTGCAACCTCCAGCCCCAGCTCCGCCTCCGCCTCCGCCTCTGCCTCCGCTTCCGCCTGCATCTCAGGCAACGGAATGGCTTCTCTTATGCAGGCTGCTCGTTTAGCCCCGGGGCAGTTCAATTGCCAAGTGAAGTCGCCTTCTACGATTATTCCTGCCAGCTGCAGTCCCTCCTCAGCTCCCGTCTCCCGCCTGGCAGCTCCCACCTCGCAGCTCGGTGCTCCGTAGATTACGCTGTCGCCTGCTTGTGACTATGAAAATGGCTGACAGCCGCACCAGCAGCCAAAATCCAAAATTGCCAGCAAAATGTGAGTTTGAAGTACGTGTGGCAGAGTAGTAGGTGAGTGGAACGGGTTACGGGTAACAGGCTGCGGGTTACGGGTTACGGCTTGCGGGTTACGGCTCTGAGTGTTGCAGAAAATATACTAAATATAAATGCACATAAAAATTCAATTTCTCTAAAGTGTAGCTAAGCATGTAATTGAATTTGTAATGGCGAATATCGTTGAAATCGTCTACATCTCTCCATTTCCCATTTCCATTCCCATTCCCATCTCCATTTCCATTTCCGTTCCCATTTCCATTCCCATTCCCATTCCCATCTCCGCTCCACTCTGTCGCGAGTTTGCGTCTCCATTGAGTGACTGACGGACGGACAGATTGTCGCATGCATAGATCTATGATTTCAAGCAGCGTATGTGTGTGTGTGTGCGGTGTGTGTGTGTGTGTTAGGGGCTGTGCCTGTGCGTGTATATTTGCAACTTGACTCCAATTTCAATTCCGATTCCTATTCCGATTCCCGACTTCACATATCCTTTGACTTGCTGCCATCTGACAAAAAGCAAACTAAACAGAGCCACAGGCTCGTTTGCATGAATTCTGTTCCTAATAAGAATTGAACAACTGACACACACACACACACACGCACACCCCTTTCGCATTTGCATATGTGTGTGTGCATTTATTACTTAATATAGTCCTAGATTATTATTATTATCAATATTTCAATCGACAACGTCGCCAATTTGCACTGAGCTTGGTGAGAGTCTCTGCCACATTCCCTACACGTAGCAAGGACCTCACTATAATATTCTTTGTTGCATCATCAAAGGATCAAAGGTTTTTCATCGATACTGTTGCAACTGATAAGTCAGACAGCTTTGCGTAGTTTCGTCATTATTCGATAAACTGATTTGAGGTAGTAAAACTTGCAGTTCAATGAATATATTGTTCTCTTTATAATTTAAAGAGTGTGCTCGACTTGCAGATATCCTGTACTCAAGTCTGAATAACTTTCAAAATAACTATTGACTGACAAATGACTGGTTATCGATACTTCTTAGACATGTTTGCCTGGAGGAGTATATCGATCTACCTAGCGATATTTATATTCGATCGGGCTTTTTTTTTTTATTAGACGATATAATTAAAAAAGCGTTTCATTATAAAAATAATTTTAAAACACATTTGGGACTGGCTTTGACGGTGAAAAAAAAAAAAAAAAGAAAATCCATAATTTTATAATTGTCAGATAACAATCAAGTGATGTCATGTCTGGACTGAGCCAACCGTGAGTGCTTGGCAGGGAGACTGCGCCTTGGTAGCTGCTCAAGGAATGTGCGCTTGAGTCTCCTGATTCTTGGTTTCTCAACGTCAAATTTGAGTGCATTCGCCAGAGGGTTTACGTGATTTGCGTGTCTACCATTTTCTTTATCAGCGATAGAGTTTATTATATCAATTAATGGGGCAATCCCAAGGTCTCTCATTATGTCCTTATTTCTCGCAAAAGGAAAGCCACCAGAAATTCGCCTTAAATTTTACACAACAAGGATTGGACCCTTTTTAAGAGATATGGGGCCGCTGTACCCCATACTGAAACACCATACCTCCAAATGGGCTGAATCATCGACTTAAATAACAAAACCTTGCTAGCGAGGCGCAATTTGGACCTGGGTCGAAGGAGCCAATCCATGCGTTTGAACCTTGTGTTAATTGTCCCTATAATTTTACATACATGTTGCTTCCAAGTCAAGCCTCTATCTAGACATAGCCCGAGGTATTTTTGCGAGGTCACCACCTTCATAACCACCTCATCTAAACATATAGCCGGGCAAGAATCACGCCTTTTTGTGAATGTCATCTGTACAGACTTATCCCGCGAGATACAGATATTCCACTGCTTTGCCCAGCTCTGAAATTTGTTAGTGAATTTCTGCAGACGTCGGCTTGCTGTTGCAGGGGAGGCGCTGAAGCAAATGGCTGAAATTGTGCTGCGAAAATCACGCTACATTATATCATATTTCATTGTTTTCCAATCGAAATGATTTTGAAAGCCAAATAAGTAAGAGTTCTCTAGCCAAGTATACCCGACTACGAGACTCCCTGTGCCCAGGTGTAAACTACAGATGCATCAAGCAGTTCAGCGGCATTGCATGCAAGCAGTGTTCTACTTTTCAAGTGGCGGCTCCGCCCTGCAGCACTGATACTTGTATCTTGACTTCAAATTCATGCATGCCAAAAATCAAGGCTACTTCTTTGAAATAATCTAATCAAATACAAAGTAAAGACTTTTTGACTTATCTGAAAAGATTAACAGATTCGAAATAATGAGTTTTGGTGGATTTGAGAACCCTATTACACGATTAGCACCTAAGCGTATGTTATATATACTTTATTGGGTCAGATATGCTCTCTTTCCACCTGCTCCTGCCCTGTTCCCATTTCCGATTACTTTTCATTTCGATAACTCCCGATACTCTTTTGTTCTTCCATTTTTAACTTATGCTTGAATAGTTTTCATTGCGTAGTGTCAAAGAGACTAGTTTCTCAATCCGAATAATCATACTTCGGAAAGCGGAACAGCTAACAGCTTAGATTCCGATTGATTCAGATCGAGTCGCTTGAGTTTGTGTTTGTGTGTATATCTTCTGAATAGTACTATTAAAGAACTGGGTTCATTTTGCAGTCGCCTGCTGCAGATTGGGGCAGCCAATGTCGTATAATCCTGTAATTGTTTTACAGTCAATTTCCACGCTGCCCACAAATGTGCAACAAAAGCGGAAACCCATCAAACAACATCGTCTGCAGTTGCAGTTGCTGTTGCTGTTGCTGTTGTAGTTGTTGCTGTTGTTATACCTTTTTCGATAAAATTGTTATAAAAGGGTGTAATAAGAAAGCTGTGCAAGTGTGTGGGCAGAGGGAGACATCTGTGACCAGTAAAAAGTTGACCCAGTTATGACCCTGACTTGCTCTGTCTGGATGATCGCGACGATCTCAGCAAACTACTTAGTAGTTTCTTGCAGACAATTGAATTGAATAGACAATGAATATGTTGAAAACTCTTAAATATATCTAGCAGAAGAAAGCCACAAACAAGTCCCCGGACAGAGTTTTCCGTAAATGATTTCAGAGTGCCAAACTGCGATATAAGAAATAAGCTTGTGGCGCATCGACGCCTTCGATTAATTAAAAACCGAGCTACGTACTAGCCTTGATAAAAACACAACCCTGTGTGAGGTTGTGGTGCACAAGAAGAAGAGAATCGACGCATCTCTCTCTGTCTCACTCTGACTCTACAAGCGCGCGCGTTTTAATGTCTGGCACAGCTCCGTGGTCTTCATAGATGTATTTGATAAGTATACGAGTCTTAAAGCACAAATAAAGTAATATAATATCACAGATGTTAATGAGATCTTTTCATTCATCTTCCTCACCAACGACAATTGGTGATCCACGATAAGCTACTCTATAAATTGCAGGTTTGTAGTCTCTACCGCTTGGTCAGTCAGTTTAAAGGGGTATATACGTATTGATAAGGCCAACAACTTCATTTTAAATTAAAAATATATAGCATAGAATCAGAGTTTGTTATTGCAGACAATCCCTTTCTTCCGTATCGCTTTATTATTCAAGCCAGCTCAGAATTCAAATCAAGAAACTATTGTGAATCAGCATAAGCGAAGGTAAAAGTAACAACATTACTTTTTAATAGCAAAACTATCGATAGTTTTCAGCTATTTTGAATATCAGAATTTTGAAATGTACTATCAGACAAGTGAAGTCTTTGAAAAGTATTCTTTTTAATAACATTTCCAAGTTCAAAGGATTGACATTTTCACAATAAGAAAGAAGATAGTGTCACAGTATCGATACTATCGGTAGAGCACACGATGCTTGGTAGTGCAGTAGCACAGGGTAGCTGCTAGTCGGTCAGTCGCCACTGCAGCACTGTTGCTGTTGGCATTGTTGTTGCTGGCGTGCAATTTCGCTTTTGTTGGGCCATGAAATGCGCTTATGCGCGTATATGTGACCATGTTGTAGGCATTAAGGAGCAAGGAGCAATTCGAGAGACGCCGGAGGATGCGATGGAGCGAGGGAGCCAACTAATTTCGACCCAGTTAAGTTGCTGACCAAGTTAAGTTGCTGGCAACAAGGCCAGTTGGGCCTTACGCCTGCGAGGCGTAATAAACGCCGCTGTTGCATGCCCCACAGCTTGTGCGTCAGTCAATCAGCCAGTCAGTCAGTCAGTCAGTCAATCAGTCAATCAATCAGTCAATCAGTGCCACTGACAGGGCTGCTCAATCAATTAGTGGCTGGCGGCAGGCATCCGCATTCGCATTCGCATTCTCCATCCACATCCACATTTGCATCCTCCGATCGCCCCGGCAACACATTGTCATTATCAGTTGTCGTTGTTGACGCGTAGGGACACGTTCTGGCCAAGATTAAGGCAGCAGTGGGCAGCCGGCAGCCGGCAGTCGGCACAGGATGCGACAGCAAGGACACGCTTGACTTGCCGGGGCATGTAAATTTCAAGAGGCAACGAGCAGAGGAAACAATTATGTTGAGCCAATGAAGCAAGCTGAGTGCGACAGTTACAGATACAGATACATTTGCAGCTACTGTTGCTTGCAACGGACTGTGGCACGCGCGTGACACGACCAGGACACGTTCAACTTGCAGCAGACAGCCAGAAGGGGTGCCCTTGGGTAGGGGCACTTTGTGGGCGTTCTGCCCGAGCACTTTACAAAATAAATAAAATGAAAATTTGCTGCTTCCGGCCTTTATGCAGCGTCACAGGACTCTTGTCTCGTTCCCTGTGTCCCGCATCCGTGTCCATATCCGCCTCCGCCTCCGCCTCCGCCTTGGCATCCGTGGCAATGTCCGTGTGTCTATAGCTGGCGGCTCCTAGCTCCTGGCTTCTGGCTCCTGGCTCCTGGCTCCACGCTCCCCTTTCGTCCTGCCGCCTACCTTCTTGCTTTCTTTGCAGCATAATTTTAAATGGAACGCAACGAGACGTAAAGTGAGAAAGCTGCAGCGCCATCGACGCCAACTAACTGTTAACGGCTCGTGGCATGGCAAATGCGTGCGTGCGGCTAGGGATACCTCCTTCCTGCCACACCACACCACACCGCCCCGACTACACCGCCGCTATCCTCTCTGTGTCCTCATTGTGGCGTGTGTGCGTGCAAATGCAAATGATGCTATCTGTGCCTGCCCCAACTGCCTGCCTAGCTACCCCGCAGCCCGCATCCCGCACCCCGCATCCCGCAGCCCTGCCACTTCCCTCACCCCCGCCTACTGCTTAACATTCCAGAGCCGTATGCCGAGTACGGCGCACAAAACTTTTCATTGCCGTTAAGAAATTGATCAAGTGAAAAGGTGAAAATTGATTTTGCGACATGTGTTGTCGCAGCCGCTCCCATCTGCTCCCCCCACATCCCCCTCACTCACCCCTCAACGCCCCTCACACACCCCTATATGCTGTGTCAATTGTTTATCGGGCGGCACAGGTACGAGCATAAGGAAAAAGAAAGAAAAGCGGAATAGGCTGTCTAAACCAGCACGAAGACTAGATACCCTGGCATTTATATTATACTAGCTTATACCCGCGGCGTTGCTCGCATTTCCTAACTATATTTATTTAAATTTTGATTCTTATAAATATTTATTATGTCGATCGAGGGCACGGTAAAAAAATTTCTATGAAACTTCCTTCCCCACACACTTACACACTTACACACTTACACACACTAACACTCGTGGATATTATAGTTTTTATTTAATGTAAAATTATACTCATGAATATTATCATTTTTCGTTTATGAGTGGGTGGTTGTGTGGGGGTGGTGATGACACAACAAACTATAGCTATAAACATTCCCTGGACTTCAAGGAATATATTATAAAAGATTTCATCAAGATCCTTTAAACGGTTTTCAAGTTTTTCGCGAACATACAGACAGACATTCACTTTTATATATATAGATAGACTAAGGCTTTTCTACCGTACAGTGATCTAATCTGAGCCAAATTAGTCCGAAAGATCTTACTTAGTTCTTTCCTTCGACTTGAAAGTCTAGCAAAAATATTCAATATTCAAGTTTCGACCGATCGTTTCTATGGTATCTATAACATATATCAATTTGAATCAACCGATTTTAATCAAATATGCTGAAATGGTAGAGCTTGTAAGGAGTGAGATTGCTTGAAAACAAAAAAGTTGCAACAAACGTTCTTGTTTTATGTTGGTAGCGTAAACCGATCTGACTAGTTCCAATAAAATATCGATATTTAAACTATTGCGATATTAGAGATGGCCGATACTTATGCATTTATCGTTGTCAGAAAATCGATACATCATTTTGGTATATCGACTGGTCTGAAGTTGTATTTAAAGGCTTACTTATATCAAATTAAATTTGCAATATTAACAGTTTTATTTATGTCAATACAATATACTAACTTGAACTCACTTTTCACTCACTTTTATCCGATTGTGGTAGCTATAATATATAGTACTATATCGATCTGTACGAACTTTTGGTCAGCTTGTACAAAACATAATGAAACTTCGATTTAGTGAGCTTAAGTGAAATTTCTTCATAAGCAAAGAAGTTTTTCTTACAAGTCAATTTTCAATTTACAATAATTTCTTTGTTTTTCGGCTGTCCCCAAATAAATTGTCTTGAATTATCGATTTCGATAATATCGTAGCGACAATATATCGCCCCTAAATATTGCATCGTATTTTAAAAAATATCGATTTATCGAAATAAATATCATAGAATTCAGCAAATGGAAATAAGGATCACCATAAAAACCCGAAACCCCTAAATATCGCATCGTATTTTAAAAAAATATCGATATAGTTAGATTCAGACAGACAAACAGAGATACTCTTGGCTATATCTATGCGGCTTGTGGCTCTAATCAAAACTACACTAAAAAAATAAATATCATAGAATTCAGCAAATGGAATTAGGATCACCATAAAACCCCGAAATAATTACTCTTTAGTAGAAATAATTGTCAAATGTGGCAAATATGCTTGCTTGAATCAGTAAAAGGATACGGCTAGCTGCCTTTGGATACAAGACTATGGCAACATTAGGCACATTGGACATTTGTTTTTCTGAGTGTATACGCCATTGGCCCCTGCGTTGCACAATTGCTGACGAGTCTATAACACCCTATACAAGGGTGGTAAAAGGACACAGGCACCTCTGTGACTTCACCAAACACCTTTGGTGACTCTTAGCGACTTGCCTCGTTTAACCTTCCCATTCCCAAATCCCCACTCCCCATTCCCCAATCCCTAGGTGGCGGACTGGGTGAGTGACTGACTCAGTCACTGACTGAGTGACTGAGTGAGTGAGTGAGTGACTGGCATATGGCGTGTCATTCGATTACGTTAATCAAATGATGCACAAGCACAAACACGCGCCCCCCCTCCTCTCTGTATTCAAGTCCCTTCCGCGCCGCAATCCTCCAATCCGCCCGATCCCATGACAATCCTGTACGGCTAATGCTAAGAACTGCGGCTTCTGCTCCTCTTGTGTTGATTTTTGTTTAGCGGCACAACAAAGAGACGCACACTCGCACACTCGCACACACGCACACCCACAGGCAGCCACTCAATTGCCCCCCCAACCCACTCGAGCAGCAATACCCAGCGGGAGCGCAGGATGTGCCCATGGAAATGCCTCCGAAAAGCGGCCTAAAAAGTGGCAAGCATTTAATTTCTCAAAAGGAAATCCAAGCAAATGTTAAGGCTAAGAGCTACAAACATATCCTGATAATAAAATAATTAGAATTTAGCAAGGATGAAAAACTCGCGGTTGGGAACTGAAACAGAACCGGGGAAGCCAAGGGACGCACGGAAGATGTCCTTTTTAGTACACATGTGTACTTCTACAGCAGGATGGGTTATATCAGCTCTTCCCCTCCTTCTAAACTATATTATATTTCTAATTAGAGCAGATTCGATAATTATTTTGCTGAAAATTGATGCCAAGTGTGACCAGAGTTGTTTTAAACTACAACAATGTTAACCTAACCAATTATAATGTTCATTTAATGCTGGTAACTCAATAGTTTTGTTTCCTTTATTAGCATTTAGTTGGTTTAACTCGAAACCAATCCGAAATATGTTTTGTGACACTTATGATAATTACATTTAATGATTGCAAGCGCCTCTACATGACACAATATACAATTTTGTCGGAGTTTTGTAACCCCTGTTTCTAATTCTAATCTCTCCAGAGATTTGGTTGAAAGTGGATTACCTAAAACCCTTCCATCTATCACTCAGCCGAACGGGCAAGTATTTTTTTGTGATTCGTGCTCGAAGCGTTTTGCTGACAGTTGCCAGTTGCCAGTTGCAAATAGTAGCAAGTAGCAAGTAGCAAGTGGCAAGTGACAGTTGCTCGGCGGCTTGCCCCGTCTGCGTCGTTGCCGCTGCCACGTTGTCCAAATCGTTGTCAAGTTGCAAGCAAGAACCAAAGATGCTCGACTGGGCCGATGGGCCAAGGAAGCTGCGGGGCTGAGGGACTCAGAGCGGTTGCAAATCTGAAAACGGATGCTCAAAAGCAAAGCCCAAGAAGTGGCCTAGATACGAAAGATGAGCCGAGCAGAGAGCGGCTGTGGGGTGGGGGGCAGGACTGGAATCGGAATAAATACATAACTGAATATGACACGTTCGCCGCAAAGTACAAAACAACAATACGACAAAGTGTCATAAAAGTTGTATACAAAACTTCAAAGTAGCTGCAACAGCAACAGCAACAGCAACAATATCCACAACAATTACTGACTATGAACACACTGCAACAACAGCAACAACAACAACATACAACAAACAACAATAGCAACAACAATCAACTCGAAACCCTGCACTAAGCACTTTGAAAATGACATAGGCAACTGAAAGTATTGCAATTTGACTCTCACTCTGTCTCTGTCTGTCTCATTGTTATACCCTGCGGCCAAAGATATATGCCAATGGGTATACTCCATCCAGTCTTTTCAGAAACTAACCCTCGAACCAATAGCTGAGCTTTGATTATAAATATATTCGGTTCCAAAACAGAGTCAGTCGGATGTGGAATTCGAGGCAAGTCTGAACAAGGTTCTATCAATATTTGTGCTACACACATACTATATATATACTATATAGTATAAAAGTCGGAAGATAGCATCTGCGACCCTATAAAGTGCACTTATTCATCATTAGCATCAGGAGTCCAGTTGTCTGTCTGTCTCTAAAAACATGTCGATATAGCCAATTTCTTTGTATAGCCTAAGGCTCTCATTAAAGTTAACTCAAGAACTACCTCTGGTTGCAAAGCTGATAGATAGATCGAGCTGTCGATAACAATAAAAATGATAAGGGGCCGATTTTCAATATCTCAAGAAACGCTATGTGCCAGTTAAACTCTTTAATAGTGTAGAACCAGATTACTTTTCGTCTGGTTGCAGTTATAATATATTTTTTTACACAGTGTTGTTACACTTTCAAGTCTATCTCAACGAATGCCCGTTTTTTCTTCTTCTTTCTTCTTATCGATCAAAAGTGTGTACATATATTAATATCGATTAACAGAGTTGCTGAGAATACAATCAAGTAGTGTAGAACCAGATTACTTTTCGTCTGGTTGCAGTTATAATATATTTTTCTTACACAGTGTTGTTACACTTTCAAGTCTATCTCAAGGAATGCCCGCTTTTATTCTTCTTCTTTCTTCTTATCGATCAAAAGTGTGTACATATATTAATATCGATTAACAGAGTTGCTGAGAATACGAAGTGTGGTCACATTCTGTTTTTACATTATTCAGTTGACATTTAAATTAGTATAATTGTTAAGCACATAGATTACATATATTGCTACAATAGATACATTGGGATCTACACATACAAATTGATCATGATAACTGTTAGAAATTGAGAAGCTATAATTCAAATAATAAACACTTTGTTTAATTCAGTTCAGTTATGCTTTTATATTTTATATTTCAACTCTTTTCTTACTCGCAACACCAGCACCACATTTACACTTCACAAGCAGTCAAGAAAGAAGAGAGAGATCACAAAGAGTGACCAGTCTATCACAAATAAAGTAATACCAAAACATAGTGTTGTAAATGCTATTTGTGTTAAGTTGAATAGGGATATTCCAACAATAACTATAAATTTTAAGCTCATTTGAATCTCGCGCTCTGCTATGCAGAGTTTGTTGCGCTCGATACAAATACTCGTACTATGTATATCGATAACAGATTAACAGAAATGTGCCTTTAACATAAACATTAACATTAACAGAATTTGAATACGAACCGAAAGGACATGCATTAATATTAACTTCGGCTGCCACAACTGTAAGATATAGACAATTTCGATGTTTCAATACACCCATAAGGCAATGCGACTCTTAAGCGCTATTTGGTAGTTTAATTCACATATGTATAAACTTAATGTGACTTATAAATTAAAATATAGCTGATTGCAACCGTTTCAAGATCTTAAACTTATTTGAAAGACACGGAAATATACTGCTAAATGTATTTTCAATTTTGACAATATCATGTTCCGTTTAGAAGATATGACCACTAACAACTGAATATACAGCATCTGGCCTCAGAAAAATGTGTCGGAGAATAGATGGTTTGTTTGAATTGAGCGCCTTATCGATAGAATGTAGTGTTGGATAAGTCTGTATATCGACAGTGTTGGTTGTTTAGTATCGAGTGAGATGATAGTGGCAACGCTATTTAATCGAGCGTGGCTCTGGGAACGTTGCCGGAAGTCGTTGAAAAAGCACATGGTGAATAGGCAACTACAGAGACTCGCTGCACTCGACAATAAGTTAATAAATATGGAAAATAATATGAATACCGGTAACCTCTCGCCGATAAATGCTTGTTTGACTTGTCTATGTATATTCAGTAGTTAGTGATATGACTATTGCAAAGTAAAAAAACCAAAACGAGCCAGCGCGTTGACTAACAGTTGGCCAACCGTTGCAGCATACAAATAAGAATAGCTATATATAAATTGCTTTAAGTTTAAACCGTGTAATTTTCCACTTTAAAGAAGATTTTGTACACTCCAGATCTATCTTTTTTGTGCTCTGTCTTTTTATTTTCAACAATTTTAAGATTCACCTTTAGAAAAATGTTTCCATTCGTATTTCAACGTGATACATACTAATTTATCAATCGATTGAAGAATTCATATTGCTTATGGGACACTTTTTGAAACAGATAGCTTTCTATCTAACATATCGACCCTAATAAAGCTACTGATAGTATGATCGTATAAGAGTATCGATAGCTAATAGACATAGTCGATACTATCGATATTTAAAAATAAAAATTCTCTCATCGATAGTGGAAAATAGCTCAAAAGTACTGGGCTGAAAAGCAATCCAAGTTGATGGAATACAGGATATCCTCCCAGTCGAACTACCCTCGCCTATACCATTGCCACTTATTGTTGTTGCTGCTGTTGCTCTTGCAAAAATAATAAGAAAGTGAACTTAAAATGATTACACGATAAAGTTTTCGTCCTGCAATTTGCGGCACTAGAAACAGCAACAGCAACAGCAACAAGAACATGCGAAGTGGGTTTTGAACTTTGCATCTAAAAACTGCATCGTTTATTCGAGTGCCCAGTTCAAGTGCATTGCAATTGATGGCACCCCCCGCTGTTGCGACCCCTGCACCCCTCGCTTACCCTGCCCAGTTGTTGCTCAGTTTGTAGGCACCCTGCAGCGCGGCAGCTGCAAATGCCAGCAGCATCGGCATCCTTAAGCAATTCCTTGTTGGCCTCTGAACCAAAAAGAATCTTTTCTAAGCTGATTTCACACAGTTGGCAATGGACTTTTGAGGCTGGCAGAATCTTTAACCAAAATCTTAAATAAATTCCATCTATGTACGGTATGCGAGAACTTATTATATTATATTTGACATCTCTCTTATGGATCTAATGAACCCTGACATTAACTTCGGAGCTGAATTTAGAATCTTACAGCCTGCACTTTATGGGTGAAGTATCTTTTTGTATAATTATAATTACACTTTAACAATTTCCTTAAGAACAAAATGTTGTTATTACAATAATAATATCAACTTTGTACGCTGCCCATTATATGGCTTATGTTTGCCTCGTATATATATTAACACTAAGATTCTATATTTGAAGTTCTTTTAAGTTATATTCATAAATATATATTAAATTCAATAATATTATTCTTTCTTTATATTATGCTAATATTGCGAGTGTTCTTCTACTTTAAATAGCTTACTATAATTTTATCGCACTATGGAGTTCAGTTGAGAGAGGCATCACATCCTGGGATCCGATCCTGACGCCGCCGTTGATGTCTGCTTTTGTTGCTCTTGGAATGCAATTTACACTTAAAATATTCAAATATTGTCATTAATATTATCATAGCATGTTTTATTTAAAGTATTGAATTGCTTTTTAGCTAACTAAATATAATACACAAAAATAATTGGCAAAATCGTTATAAAAAACGTCAATGCAATCATGGAGCACTTGCTATTAAAGTTGGTTAACATAATGTTAACAGTATTTCAATAGAATGGTAACAGTTGGTTAACAGCAATTTAACAGCATGTTAAGAACAACTTTATGTAACATTTTGTTAACTCGCTGTTAGCTTGCTGCTATCCTTCTGTTAACCATATGTTAGCATACTGTCAATATCTGTTATCTGTCTGTAAGCCTGCTGTTATCATTCTATTATTAAGAGAGCAATGTTTAACTCAAAACTGTTCTACTAATCAGAAACTGTTAGACTTATTAGCAACCTTCTGATGATTTCTGTTCGCCTGTTAGTTAAGGCATTTTGAAGCTTATAAATTTAAACTTCTGGGGTTGGCAAGAGCAAAAATGTCAATTGATAATTTTTATAATATGTTAATGGCAGTCGAGTCTACATTTCTACGAGAATAAAAAGTTTGTTTAAGGGCTGTTTAGATAGGTAGCAGAAAACTTGTTTAATGAAAATATATACCAATTTCTTAACAAAAAAAAAAACAACATATTTTGTTGAAGGGTAACAACTACAGGTCTGCAACAAAATGTTGGACTCACAAGGAGAGTAACATTTTTAGAAAAATAATTTCAATTTGCATTTGGATCATAAGGACCTGCACTATCGGTTTGCCTTCAAGGATAATGAAGTCATCTAAGAATTTAAGCAAAAATACCGGCATCGATTTTCAATTGCAGCATACTTTCAGGATGAACTCGAAATTGGCAGTGACGAAAACTGTAGCATACTTTTAGCTGCTGCCGAACTTTGGAAACATTTACTGCTGCATCATAACCTGCCGCCTGCTAAACATTTCTGTTCGCCTGGTATTTTGTTGGTCAAAAGTAGACGGACGCTTATTGGATGTTGAGTTCTGAAGTTCAAACAAACAAGATATGCTAAAATCAAAATGCAGGCAACTGATTAATAGAGTAGAGTCTTCCTTAGTTGTACAGCGTTCAATTAATTGATATGCAATTAAAATACATTTGCTCAACACATTACGAGTGTGTAAATTGTACATTCACAAGAGTTTGCCGTAATTAATACAGTTGTAAATTATTTTATTATGCCCTTGCAGATGGTGTTGTCCTGAAATGTGTATCGCATTCAAGGAGCCGTGCCAAACCCCATTAAATATTTATATATGTATATTCTTGATTCACATCAATACCCGAGTCCACTCAACTGCGAACTTGCGAACTTGCTGCTCACTGCTAGAGTCAATCACAACAAATGGATGTTTATTACGCACTAACTTTAATGTAAATCGGCCTACTATATCTTATAGCTGGCATTATAATGTTGTTTCGAATTCAAGATATCTCAACCAAGCTGACGAAAACAAAGATTTCTTTATCGTTTCAATAAAACCATGACTATACTTCAAACTGTAAAACATTTTAAACTATTTGTGAAGGAATATGTGGAATATCAGGGAACTTCACTCTAAGTTTGGTTCCTGTAAAACATTTTACTCTATTTGGGAAGGAATATGTTGAATATAAGGGAACTTCACTCTAAGTTTGGAATCTATTTGTGAAGGAATATGTTGAATATCAGGGAACTTCACTCTAAGTTTGGAATCTATTTGTGAAGGAATATGTGGAATATCAGGGAACTTCACTCTAAGTTTGGTTCCTGTAAAACATTTTATCTATTTGGGAAGGAATATGTGGAATACCAGCAAACTTCACTCTAAGTTTGGTTCCTGTAAAACATTTTAATCTATTTGGGAAGGAATATTTTGAATATCAGGGAACTTCACTCTAAGTTTGGTTCCTGTAAAACATTTTAATCTATTTGTGAAGGAATATGTTGAATATCAGGGAACTTCACTTTGGAATCTATTTGTGAAGGAATATGTTAAATATCAGGGAACTTCACTCCAAATTTGGTTTCTCCAGCTCTCATAGTACATTTGCACAGATTAAGGAGCTTCTTTTTTACCCATTTTATACAGGTACAGCTGATGGAAATTAAATTACTACTGCACCCACAGATTATATACTACAACGAGAACAAGTAGATTCCGCGTACGCATTCAACTAAGTATTTATAGCGAGGAACGCGGAGTTTTAAAACTACTCAGAATGTTGCCATGTTTATTACTCAAAAACAAATACTCGAGCTAAGTAGTATTAAGTCTCGAGCACGAGTTTTGGGATTACGTGGGTCAGTAAAAGTGTGGGACGAGCCTGGGGCATGCGTCACAATCTCGCCCCAGTGCGACTGGAATGACGCACTTCTGCGAGTGTACTTATTAACATTGACGTTATATTCTATATTTATATTTATGTTTATATTTGCTGACGATGTGCGTCAAGGGGCGAAGCGTCCGTCTCAGCTGCCACTTGCAGCAATGCCAGGTAAGCCTTTGCAACATCCTAGAATACAGGCGTGCGAGGAAGCGAGTACATTGGCTGATTACGCATACGACAAGTTGTTCCGTTTAAGGCACTTAGTCACCGGCGCTTGAGCTCTGGGTCAGAACAGCACGCCTCTGCCCCTGCCCCTGCTCCTGCTCCTGCTCCTGTCCCTGCCCCCGGCGGCAGGCAACTACTTTGGATTGGATTTGGCAATGTGATAAGCGAACCAAGAGTCTCGCGACGCGACGTCGCTGCCGCTGCCGCCGTCGACGTCGAAGTCGCTGAAAGTGCTTGAAAGTCAATTTTGAATTTAAAATACACCACGTAACGCAATATGTTGATCTTTTGAATACGAATGCGAAATCCACGTCTCTCGAACTGTTTTGTTGTCTTGTGTTGTCGAGGGGGGGAGCGAGGGCCCGAGTTGAATGTAAATTGTGGAATGCGAACGCAAAATGGCAGCACAAGCAGAAATACACACACACACACACGCACACACACACACACACTCACACACAACAAATTTAAATAAACTTTACTAATAAAATGTCGTTTACAAGTGGCAAGTGTCGACGGCGACGGTGACAGTCCTCCTCAACCTGAACCTGAGAACCTGAGAACCTGAGAACCTCGAGACTGAGAACGAGACTGAGAACGAGGCTGAGACTGAGCCGCAGCCGGAGACGGAGACGGAATCAGGGACGGAGACGGAGACGGAGACGGAGACGAAGCCGGAGGCTGAGACTTTTAGCTTTGACTGACTGTCAGACAGGCGCTCGCCGGGTTAGGTATTAGAAGGCGGGGGGTCAGGGGTCGGCGGCTCGGCGGCTCGGCGGGTCGACGGGTCGAGGGGTCGAGGGGTCGGTGTGGGCTCAGGACTTAGCCTGGATAGAAGAGACGACGATGACGACGAGATGTCGACGCATGAGTTGATGCCGATGCCAACAACGTATTAATTTTGTGTATCAAAATAAACTTATTCTTCCTGGCGTGGCCCCACAAAAAGGCAGAGAGACAAACACTGAAAGGATGCTGACTGGAGACTGGAGACTGCAGGAGTCAGGAGTCAGGAGTGGATGGGCGGATGTTGCTGCTCCAGTTTGGCAGGCAGGCTGTGTTACAGCTCAGTTTACAATTGCAGGCAGGGCGAGGTAGAAGGAGAGCAAGCGAGAGACCGAAGGCATGTATAAATATCTACATCACGTTCCAAGCTCGGAATGCCAATGTAAATATTTTCAAACTTTGATGAAATAATCAAGGTAAACAGTAAATGTCGTTGTCGTTGTCGTTGTCAATGTCCTCGTTCTCGTTCTCGTTCTCATCCTTGTTTTCTGCTCCTTTTCGGGGGGCCCCGAAATTTGGTGCGACAACCGGCGGCAACTGCAGTTCAAGTCGAAGTCTTCCTCGTCGTCTGTGGCCAGGACCAACATTAGACCGTGTGTGTGTATGTGTGTGTGTGTGTGTGTGTTTGTGGATTTCGCCTGCTGGCATCGAGATACAAATACAGTTACAGCTCTGCCCAATGTTTTTGTAGCCTGTTTGTTTGTGCGACCATCTGTCTGTCTGTCCGTCCCATCCTGGCCTGGCCTGGCCTGGCTCGGCGGCCTGCTGCTCCTCTCTGTACATCCATCTGTTTGTTTGGGCATACATAAATGTTTAACTGCAGCCAAGTCGAGTCCTGGCCGAGCCCCTAAGGCAGCACAGGCCGGGGCCAGAACTTAGCTGCTGCTCTGCACTCCTGACTGATCCCCTCAGTGATCCTTACGAGTTTACTCCGCAGCTAAATCAAAAGTGAGTATTTAAAACATCATTGCGTATTGATTATCAGATTCATATACTCCTTGTACTACTCCTGGTGCTTTGTCCGCCTGATTGATCCCTCCTCTTGTTCGTTCAGAGAGAGCTTTGGAGTTAGAAGGTTGATCATGTATGAAGAATGTAAGGGTAAGAAAGGGTGATAAGTCCGCCTGATTGATCCCTCCTCCTGTTCGTTCAGAGAGAGCTTTGGAGTTAGAAGCTTGATCATGTATGAAGAATGTAAGGGTAAGAAAGGGTGATAAGTCCGCCTGATTGATTCCTCCTTCTGTTCGTTCAGAGAGAGCTTTGGAGTTAGAAGGTTGATCATGTACGAAGAATGTAAGGGTAAGAAAGGGTGACAAGATTTAGCAGAGTGAGGTCAGGGTCTAGGTCTGTCGACCTGAGGAATACTTCCAGTGATCCAGCCTAGAAGTTAGACAGGAAGATTGAAAACATTATCATTAATTGTTATTCAGAGTTAACCTCAACTAAATCCTTTACGAAACGATCTTAATACCTGCTGAAGATCTGAAGATCCAAAGAACCGGAGCTTGTGTTGGTTTAATGATTAGACGTTAAGGGGGGATATTAACCAAAGAATCTGATCGATATTCCAATGAGTATGCCTACATTGCCATGTTGTATTGCCTATTTCAAATGATACGTCCACAAGAACCATTTATATGGCCAGCAGTTGTGTTTAAGTAACTGTTTACATTTTGTTGGATAAATCGGTCAACTTAAAGTGTTGCAGCCAACAGTTGCATGCAAAGTGTTGCCAGACAGAGGGACGGAGGGGCAGACAGGCAGACGGTCACCGCCCAAGGGCCGTTCCAGCGGACGGACAGGTTGATATCATCAATCACGGAGACTTCATGGGTGGACTACGACAATAGCACGGATTTGGCGCAGCCAACTGCTGTCTGCAACTGGGGGACTTGCTCGTAAGCCGGCGATTGGATTTGGGCTTCGGCCGGGCCTGGGAATGGGCTTAAATTTGGACCCAGGCCTTGCCCAGTGAATGTCACACCCCGCTGGATAATGATGACCCCTCTGCCCTTCTGTGTGCTGGGGCTGTTGCTTAGTCAGGCATAAGATCGTCAAGACTGCAGGCGATAACCTTTAAATTGCTGCCCATACGCCCACACACACGCACACATATGCCCATACATGTGTGTCAAATGGTGTTCAAACATATAAATGCCACTCAACAACAACAACAACAACACCAACACCAACATCAGCAACAACAACAGCGGCAATGGGTGCAAAGTTGAAAGAAAAAACCGGCAAGGAAGCCAATCCTTGGTAGTCGAAGACTAAATACCCTTGCAAGGAATTTATAAAAGGAATTAAAAGCGCTTTACGCGACTGATTGTTTCCGCTGTGGCTATTTATATATATCTGTTATAGTCTGTTTCCTCGATATATCATTAAGAACGATTAACATTTTCATTCACCCGAATCGTTGGTCCTGTATAATGAATTGATTTCTTTGTGTAAAGATTTCACCAAGCTACTTATTTTGCTGCATTTGCTTGCGCTGTGCTTTTTAGTATGTGTGTTTTAGCGACGTGTAATTTTGTAAATGAAATATTTAACAGGCTCGACGTCAACAATTCAGGGTGAATATAGAAAGGTAGATATGAAAAGTATTGGCTGGTCATATAGCGCTATTTCGGATGCTGCCAAGCATCCTCATCAGTGACCTTTATTGTTAGAAATTGTAGTCCAAACTTGTCCGTATATGAGTAGTAGTCGGCTAGATTCGAACCCGAGTGCTCCCGTCTGTAAGGCGGATGCCTTAACCTCTGACCCACTTGCTGTCCGATCCCGGCTTGAACTAATTACTGTCATCAACAGGTCCATTTGAAATCCTAAGTCCGCACCAAAGCTTAATCCCTTTATCTAAGTTTCTAACCCTTACAGTTCTATTTATTATTATTAGAACCAATTGTTTTGAACTTTGTTATCACTTTTGTAAAAGCTTCGCTTTCTTATCCAAGTGCAAGTTCGGTACTAGCTGATCTGATCTTATGCAGGTCAGGTAGTTGGTTTTTGTTTTCAATATGAGATTGATACAATGAAGTTAGTTTGTCATAATGAATGGGAGTGCCGTCCCTTTTTAGTTTGTAAAAAGGAAACAGTTCATACAAGAAACCCCATTCTCGACCGATTAGTCCCATGGTTACTATATGATATAGTGATCCAAACTGACGAGTCCTGACTTATACAATGAGCAAAAATAAGCACTTGTTTTACCTTTTATTAGAAACTAGCTTATACCCGCGGCGTTGCTCGCATTTCCTAACTATATTTATTTAAATTTTGATTCTTATAAATATTTATTATGTCGATCGAGGGCACGGTAAAAAAATTGCTATGAAACTTCCTTCCCCACACACTTACACACTTACACACACTAACACTCGTGGATATTATAGTTTTTATTTAATGTAAAATGATACTCATGAATATTATCATTTTTCGTTTATGAGTGGGTGGTTGTGTGGGGGTGGTGACGACACAACAAACTATAGCTATAAACATTCCCTGGACTTCAAGGAATATATTATAGAAGATTTCATCAAGATCCTTTAAACGGTTTTCAAGTTTATCGCGAACATACAGACAGACATTCACTTTTATATATATAGATTTAACTTAATAGGCAACAAATCTTCTAAAAGTTTTAATTTGTGCTTGTTTTCATTAATCGAGAAAGCGTTTAAGAATATGATCCTAAAAAGAATTGAAATATATTTTGCTCTCTCGAGAGAGTGTTAAGGTGAGAGATTAAAAGCTGACAAACGCGAAAACATTTGGTATGTATGATTTTAGGAATTTGGAACGAGTTCCGATAAGGCTGGTATCAATATTTTTACGGCTTAAAAGAAAGTAAAACATTGTTGTCGAATTTCATTAAGATAACATTTAAACTAAGAGACTAGCTTGATTGAAACAGACAGACGTTCGTCCAGCTGTTGCTTTTGATCAAGAAGACACTTCAAGGACTCGCAGATGCCTCTCTCAATGCCCTACATTGCTGCTGACAAAGCGGCAGTGCCCTCTGCAAGGGTATAAAAAGAGGAAAACCAGAGGAAGTGGGCAAAATGGCAGGCCAAGTCGCACAGGTGCCACAGGATGCTGGGGCGATTGTCACTTTGGCGCCTGCCACGGACAGAAACCTACTCCTTATGTGTGTGGTGTGTGTGTGTGTGTGTGTGTATGTGTGTGGGCGCCCTCTAAACGCTGCTCAATGCTAGCACACCCACACACCCACACACACACACACACAAAGGCTCAGGCAAGTGCACTGAGATAAACCACCATAAATCTGTTGCCATCATTTTAAAGCGATTACTACAAATGGATGTGCACACGGCGACTGCAGCAAAGCGGCGATGCTGACGCTGACGCCGACTGCGACGTCGGCTTCGACGGTGACGATGACAACGGGACAAAGGTATAACAAAAAAAACAAAAAAAAGCGGCAGCAGCTAACGGTAAGTACGAGTATATAAAAACCGTGTGAAAACCCAAGCCAGCAAACGTATGAATAGCAAACGTGTGGCAGAGAAGCACACACCCAGGTCCACCTATGAGTCCTGACTGCAGCTCCGATTCCTGTGCCGATGCCGATGCCGATGGCGATGCCGATTGCGAGTCCTTCTCCAACTCCTGCACGGACTTGGCCAGTTTGCCAGCTGCCAGGACGGGGCTGGAGGACTAACAAGAGCACAAAACAGCGCGCTGTGTGCTGCACTGTAAAATAGAAATGCCAAAACATATATATATATGTATGTGTGTGTGTGTGTGTGTGTGTGTGTGTATATAAAAAACAAAAAAATAAAAGGCATACGAACAAACAATATAGGAGTAGAAAAAAACAAGCTCGCACACAATATTCGCGAGTAAATTGCACTGGCGAACAACACGCGCCAAAAATGTGGACCATTCCGATTGTAGCACTGAATAGATGTGCACACAGGGTGACCAGGGTGTCAGTTGAGTGTGACCAGACGTCTGTAAGTCATTGTGAATCTGTGCAATTGATCTGCTCATTGAAATGAACAACATCTTCTGTCGCAAGTCACAATTCACAAGTCACAAGTCGAAGTCCTCATTTAGACGTTGTGCACACAGGGTGACCAGGGTGTCAGTTGAGTGTGACCAGACGTCTGCAAGTCATTGTGAATCTGTTCAATTGATCTGCTGATTGAAATGAACAACATCTTCTGTCGCAACTCAAAAGTCACAAGTCGAAGTCCTCATTTAGACGTTGTGCACACAGGGTGACCAGGGTGTTAGTTGAGTGTGACCAGACGTCTGTAAGTCATTGTGAATCTGTTCAATTGATCTGCTCATTGAAATGAACAACATCTTCTGTCGCAAGTCACAAGTCACAAGTCGAAGTCCTCATTTAGACGTTGAAGTCACATCCTGAGGTAGAGCTGGTGTGTGATGAACTATTATTGCACATTCTTCTTTGTCTCTTTCTTATTACACAGTCGCAGTGTTGCATTTTGATAGTGTAGAAACAGCTGAGTTGATTGGAATTGAAATGTGAACACAATAATAACAAAACGACATTTACAAGCTTCATAAAAACCTCAACAGCAATTAACCGCACCTGAAATATGTGTGTATTGATTAAGTTGATTAAGTATGCGGTTAAAAAGTCTGATCGATTATGGAGTAAGTGATGAACACACCTGCTTAGACATCCTGTATACAGGCTACTCTCGTATAGAGACTATGCTTACTGCTTGGATGTTGGTTTGGTGAGTTGGTGGATTGGTAGCTTGGTGGCTTGGTGGCTTGGTAGCTTGGGGGTTGGCTGGTTAATACGGTATATACAGTACGTACGAGTATGTGGTGTCAATTGATGTGTGACGCCTGTGTGCAAATGAAATTTAATGAGCCAATTTAAAGTTGCGCCATATTTATAAACTGTATCTGAATTGCAATTAATTTGCAGTCAGAGTGCAATTGTAACAGTTACAGGTCCTGCAGCAGTTCGGAGTGCGGATGTACGGATATGCGGATATACGGATGTTGTACAGACCAGAGGCAAATGTTAAATGTTAACTGCAAGTCATGCCGTACTCGCATGCCAATTACAAATGGCCAATTGGCCAATTACAAATAAGCTAGCAGATCCTTAATGCATCACCAAGGATGCAATCAAACTGTGTTAATGGCAGCTCAAAGGATTGCCACAAAAATGTGACGCTCATTTCGTATCCCGTTTATTTGATCTGAGCGCATTCCAAATTTGCTTCAAATGAATGCGCTCGCACTCAAAAGGATGACGAATGATGGCCAGGGTGGAAATCTACATTAACAACAAGTGTAGACGTTGTACAAAAAGAAAACATCGCCAGGGTTGCTACGAAACGCGAATACACTTGCTACGAGAGCTACCAGGATTATAATACGGAAAGGTATATTCTTCGAATTAATCCTGGAAGCCACAGATTGCCATGCAACGTTTGAGGATGCGACACAAAAATGAATAGAAAGATGCTTTGGTCTCGGTAGAGCAACTGAAAGCTTAAAGGCTCGAGTACACTGAGCGAATTGTAGGCACAATTGCGATTTAGAGACACAAAATCGAGCCGAGGTTAAACAATCATAGATCTATGCCTTAGGGACAATTTAACCATTTCTAAGGGATGATTTATCCGCTGATTATACTTTACTTATCACAAATTGTGCATAAGAATGTACAATTAGGGTCATAAAGCCCTTGACTGATATCCAACGGTCGAAATGCAAGCTTGTAACTGAGTAAATCACAAATTGTGCTCAACAAATTCTCTCTGTGTAGAATAGGATTGAAACCAGCAGCTTAAAGCTGAGCAAAGCCAAGCTTAGATCGATTGAGGTGTTGCATGATGCAGAGGTAAGTTGCAATGCCCACATGGAAGTGACTAGTTCAATAAACGCTCAACGTTGCAGAGCAAAGGGTTTCATCCTCATCCTCATCCTCACCCTCACCCTAGTCGACATACTCATCATCACACTCAGCGTCATCATCATCTTCATCTTCAGCATCAGTCAGCGGGCACACGCTGCCTGCAAATTGATTCAATGCAACGCCCGGCAACAAAGTGTCCAATGTGGTTAGGGCCCGGTCTGCGGCGGCTGTAGCGGGCAGCGGGTAGCGGGTTGAGCGGGACACGGCTGCATTTTGGTGGGGCATTGCCAGGTGGCACGATTCCCAGCCGTGGTCGCACCGCCTCAGCCCGCGCCCCCGCCCCCGCCCCCGCTCCCTCTGCCGCTTTCACACCCACCCACAGCGCGCAACGCCTCGGTATCTTTTTGGGTAGCCAGGCAGGGTTTTTGTGTGTCTTTGGGACAGTGGCAACTCTGGCAGTGCTTATGTTTGCATTCCTTTTTGGCATTTTTGCACTTGAATAACTTTGAAATATGGGATTAAATCGTCTCTTACGGGATTTTCTCGATTACAGCTATCATGACGCGCACGGGGCACTGGGCAAGGCGGGGGCTAAGGGGAGCAAGGAGAACATGGGCATGGTAAGGTCATGTCCGTTGCCGCCCCCGCCACCGCCACCGCCCTCGTCTTCACACTGCTTTGAGTTTAAGCGAGGGTCGCCAGTGAACCTGAACTCTGCCCCCATTCACATTGTGTACATGTGTCTGTGTATGTGTGTGTGTGTGTGTGTAAGTGTGTCCGAAAGTGTTGCAAGAAAGTGTGGCCAGCGGACAAACAGACAACGTGACCAGTCACGTCTCTGCAGTGCTATGAACACTGCGCGCCCAGACTGGACAGCTAAGCAGTAAAACAAAGCGGCGAGCTAAGCTTGCCCACACACACACACACAAACACACACACACACACACACACACACACACACTGCTTGGGCAGCTGTGAACGCTCTGCTACACTGCAAGAAAAGGCAGTTGGTAAACTTAATATGAAGTAAACGTGTGAGCTTTAATAAATAATATTATTTTCATAATAAATTCATGTTTCGTTTTTGTGATTTCTTGTGGGGTTGAGCGACTAGCTGAAGCAACAGGACAACGAATTACAGTTTTGCAGATTTCCATTTCAAAATCAAACTCACTTTTAGATTGAAGGCAAACAAATACAGTCAGTCATACTATGTAAAGTATGCCTTAATTTGAATCCTTGCGGGCGAGGATATAAGCTTCATTCGGACTCGAGTACAGCCAGGTCAGACAGGTCTGCAATTTCCAAGCACATCTTGCTACGCACGTACATATGCACACACAAGCAGTGCAAGCAGTTCAAGCAGTTGAGCGGCTGTACGGAAAGAGTGTTTATCCGATGATCCGGAAACTCCTACAGTAGTTCAAGTGTGAATTATACTTGCTAAGGATTACAATTTGCAGTCAAATCGGTCTTATCGATTTGCGATTTGAGCAGTTGGAGGTGAAAACAAGTTTGATCTCCTGAGATGGTTTGTCCGAACGGACTGATGGACAGCGCCAGTTGAACTCAGCTATTGAAACAGATCAAGAATATATGTATATATGTGAATAGTTGTTTATTAACAATATTCTTTATTTATTATTATTTTGAAATTAGAGGTAAGAATTATATAGTATTTAGATTAATGGTTGTGTTGGTTGACAGACAGACACGACTTTACAACTGTTCCTTTTCATATAACGTTCTGCATTCACGGCTTAATACAATTTTCAACTTAATTTCCGATCTCTGCTTTTCTACTTCTTTTTATGACGACTTCTCTCTCTGACTTATACCGATCGACTGTGTCTCTGCTAATGCTAACAGCTGTTAACCTGCTGTTAACTCCGGTCTAGAGCTGCCAACCTTTTTACATATATTTATAATTATCACATCTCAAGATGTGCTCTTTTTCCTGTTACATACATTTGCTTTATCCATTCTATAAGTACATTTTTTTCGTCATCTTTATTAAGAATATTTTCTTTGTCAATAAATAACAAACTCGAAATTAATCAATTGTACCATATTTTTGCACAGTGTAGCGTTGCCGCTATCCAAATCTGCACACAAACAAATCGCGCAACACACTCGCTGTGACATTTGCACACATTGGCAGAGAGTGAGGGGGGAGAGTGGGCAAGAGAAAGGGGGTAGGGGAGGGAGACAGCTTTAAGCTGCCAGCCACATTGACGCACTTATTGAAACGTTAAAAGCAACGCAAGAGCAACAACAGCAACAGCAACAACAACAACAACAACAATTGCATCAACGTTTATGCTTATGAAGCAGCAACAACAACAATATGAAAGCTCTTTATGCTGCTGCTGCTGACAGCGACGACGACTGCACAGGGGCGTAGGCAGCAGCTCGGCAAGGGGTGCGAGATGTAGGCAGTAGGTCAAAAGCATTTTAGATTAAAGAAATGAAAAAAAAAAACAAAAACAAATTATGTTTAGGGATTATTAACAATATAATATAATTAAACTTTATAAAAACAATCATTTTGTTGACATTTATAATTAACGGTGATAATCTTTGAAACTAAACTTTTCATTTTTTTTTGTAATTATGCTTAAGACTTTACCGTAAACTCTAAAATTTCTTTTCACACAAAATATAATATTATTTTTATTTTTTTGTAGATATCAAGATAGCAATAAGCTAATTTAAATACTTTTTTTATAACATTAAATTGAATTAACATCGAACATCTTCAACAAAAACATGATAACAATTTCAAATGATCCACGTCTTCCAGGTCAATCATCAATAAGGAAGATGGGAAGATCTGTGAAGCTCCGTGTTACATGCGAACACGCAACATCGAACGTGATTTAAAAGTTCCTAAAGTCGGTGATGTCATCAAGCAGCAATCGGAGAGTTACAGGGAACGCCTAAAGAAATACCCCAATGCTCTTGCCAGATAATTATCTTCTGACACTACGTCCGCCTACTGGTGTAAGACTACGAGTAGCGGAAAAGAGAAGCCTCAAAAGATTTCACCCTCAGGACTTACCACAACGTAATGTCTTCCAATTGTTATTTCTATAAATCTATAGTATATAGTATATAGCAATTACCCTAAATTCGTCCAACTCGCAGCTTTATACAATATTATATTGATTGTTAAGGAATGAAGGGAAGGTCTTCCTGATAAATGAATTCCTCAGAAGAGAAGGGTTCCCGACCCAAGATCTCATAATCAAATGAAGCTTTGCTTGTGATTTTAATACAAATAAACATTCTTTTTGTATATATATAATATGAAATTGAAGTACTTATGTGCAATATTGCGCTATTTCTGACGTTGCCACAGTTCCTAATATTTCCTCTAATTCCAGTGTTGTAAAATGCTTCCTAAGTTGTAAGCAAAAAGTTTGGGCAATTTTTAAAGTCAGCACTGTCAGCTAGCATATACTCGAATAAAACAGTTACGAAAACAGTTATGAAACACACATATATTTATATATAAGATTGTAGGGGCTGCCCACCCGCCCCCCTGCCTGCGCCGCTGTAGCAGCGCCCATGTGTCTGCGTGCTGCTGCTGCCCACAGAAGTAGGCAACAGTTTTTGGACTTTGGCGCAATGCAAAAGTTCTGGTTGACTTTATGCTCTGTGGTGGTGGTGGTGTTGCTGCTGCTGCTCTGGACATGCCACTCTGCACTGGCTGCCGCTGCCGCTGCCGCTGCTGCACTTGCTCGACACTCTGCCGCTGCCTGCGGCGGCAATGAAAATAAATTTCCAACAGCATGACGACTATGAGGCGAGACATGGCACAAAGTGCTACAAGCAACCATGTTGCCCATTCTGTGTCTGTGTGTGTGTGTGTGTGTGTGTGTGTGTGTGTGCGCGCAAGTGCATTTGCCAGTTTGCTAGCCGTTTTATGCGCAAACGTTAAGTCAACACAATTTCAAATTTAGTTTTTATAGAAAATTGTCTGCGTCCGTTTCGCTTTGCCACCAATCACAGACCAGTCTGTGCCTGTCTGGGCCTGTCGTATCCTTGACTGGCTTTTGCTTTTTTTCAATTTGCAAATCGTTGGGCGCACCAATTACCGTTTGATCACCATGCCCAAGCCACCCACACCACCCAGCCACCCACAAAAATGTCCTACGGCCACTTCATAAACTGTTGACACTTTCCGTTTCCCGTTTCTCGTTTCCTTGGCCAGGCAATAATTAAGCCGAGTCCCCCTGCGAGTGGGAGAGTCCTTTGCGTTGCACACACACACACACACACACTTACAGACACACAGACACATATATACATATGCATCTGCGTGGTGCTCGACTTAATGAATCCGAGTAGAGGCGCCAATCTGGAGGCAAAGTCAAACCCGAAGCCGACACGTCAAACACAGCAAATATTTATGCCGAGGCACAGCGGCATCAAAATGCAAATGGCGCTCAGCCTAAACGATGCCGGGACGCGCCAGGACGCGCCAGGACACTAAGGATACGAGCATTCGAGGACATGAACGCGTCGCTGCCAACGCTGATTGCACGGCCCGCGCGCATCTCTCGCTCGAGTGTTGAATTGCAAATGTGTCAATTGTCAACTTTCCCACTGCCAAACGGAATCAGCCTGAATCCCCACCAGCCTCCCCAGCAGCCTCCCCACAACCATTCGACAGACGTCACTCGTGTGTGAGCAGCAGCAGCTGTGAGGGGGGAAGGGGTAGGGCGGTTTTAGGGGGCGGCTCCTGGGAAAATTAGGGCGGTGCCTGCTGTTGTCCCATTTGTTGCAATTTCTTGGGCACTTTTCTTATTCTTTGTATGCAATTAACGCTGCAATTTGTCGAACCCAGCACCCTAGACTCCTCCCCTCCCCGCACACTCCTGCGCCTTCCAGCCGTACAGCATCCCACGGGTGACAGTTCACAAGATTTGTCTTTGGTTTGCAGCCATTTGACAACAATTACATGACTTTTGTTTGCCACTTTTTCTATGCTCTCTTCATCGTATTTATACCCTGTACTAAGCAAAGTGCTAAGCGTGCTTAACAGACGGAAAACACAAGTTGTACTCGTCTTAAACACACATTTTCCCGTCTAGCTACAGCTTATAGATTCGAATATTTGGTTTATCCCAGTCAGACATCCGAGTTTGGAAGCTCTAGCTTCATCGCTCAGAAGTTCGATTGAATAGAACTATTTACTGAGCCCGATTGTCGTTCATCCATTTCAATCCTTTTGATCGAATGTATCTGATATAGGTTTGACTCCGACTACGAATTTCAATTGAAAGACATTCCTTCTTAGCTAACTATTCATTTTATTTGAAGTTTCGATGAAGTCCTTCCTCATGATGATCATGAGTAGTGAGAAACATTGATCAAAATATCTTGTATGAGCATCCTCTCTAAACGACCGAACTTTAGAACTTGTTCCTCCAATCGAACTACAATCTACTGATGGAATTCCCACTTATAGAGACAGTCTTCATATATTGGTCTAATTCACGTATATTCTGACAGTCTTTATAGCCGTTAAAAATCACTAAAATGGGTTTAATGAGGTTGCGCGAGGGATTGCAACAGGCAGAAGGACCCTTTAAAGCACATAAGTTCTCGTTTAACACTGTATTTATGGCAGGGTATCTCATAGTCGCGCTCTAGCCAGACTTTAGCAGTCTCCGATGTCGGTTTTGTTTCCTGCTGTCAGGAATAGCCCTGCAATTCAAAACGCAGACGAACACGATGACTGAGCATAGGTCATCATTTAATCAGAATTCACTTGCATCCTTCTCTCACATTGTGGGGCTGATGTTGATCCCGATGCTGCCTGCTGCTGTTGTAGTTGCTGCTGAAGGCTAAAGTTGCTCGACCAGATTAAAGTCAAACTGCTGAAAGCAGAGCACACATGTTGCATGTGCCACCCAGCGGCCGCTGGCTGGTGGTTGCCGCAACTCCTGGCAGTCGCTTTAGCAAACTTTGCCACTCAACAACTAAAAAAGTAACCATAAAAATAAAACGTACAGCAAACGAGAGATTTGAGGAGCTGATGCGCAACAAAATAAAGTACTCCTTAAATATTTACGTTCCATGGATTCAATATGTGCGGTGGCCCAGCCTCGGGCCAAACACATATGGCCGGCCCCGCCCGGCCGACCAATCAAAAGGCCACTCGACAGGCTTAGCCTCCGTCTACGTCTCCGTCTCCATCTCCGTCTCCGTCTACGTCTCCCGCTTGACCACATCCTTGGTGAGTTCATTGCACGCACAGTCCACAGATTAGACGAGCGGACAGCCGCACAGCCGAACAGCTGGACGGCCGCACACATTTTATGCAAACAACAAAAACGTAAAAAAGAATATAGCAAAAATATACAAAAAGAATGCAGCTGAGAGCAGCAGATAGCCCCAGATAGCCCCAGTCTCCGTCCCAGTCTCCGTCCCAATCCCAGTTCTATTTGCAGCCACACTATGCCCGAGTATAGACCGCGATGTTGAACAATGACTGCAATAAAGTCAATGGCGAGCTGAAAGCCACCAACGATAATGCCAAGTGCTGATCCAAAGGAACCAAACAGAGACCACCGCTCTACTCTACGCCTGGTACGAGAATTGCTTCTTTAGGGTTTCGGGTTTATTTAACATATATAGCCTACTGTTACTATTATTAATAACTTATACTATAGTGTATTAAAATTTCAACATAATATGTACATATATTACATACTTAAATCTATACAAGAGGGTGAATTAGTAAGGTAGAAACAGTATATCAAAATTTATTAAATTGTTCGGTTTGGTAGGTCATTTGGGTGAATCCTCTGGAGTCTCCTTCTCGCCCTCACGCCCTCACTGGTTTGGATGGTTTGCGAGCTTATACAGATATGCAGCCGCTTGGCGGTTGATGACATCTCCGATTTTCGGTATCTTGAGCTCTTTTTCGATGTCTCTATTGCGTATATACCAAGCCGCACCAGACATTCTTCGCAAAATTTGGGACTGTGCTACACGTATTTTGTTGAGGTTTGATTTTGATGCTATGCCATATACCTGTATACCATATCTCCAGATGGGCGCCAGAATTACTTTGTAGATGTTCGCCTTATTGGTAAGCCAAGCCATGCTTCTCGCTTTTGCCTTAAGGCGCCCAGCTACCTCAGTTATGTGGCGCTGGAATGTTAGCCGCTTGTCCAGAGTGACGCCAAGGTATTTATGGGCATCCTTGTGGGCTAAGAGTTCTCCGTGTATGAAGACTCCAGGAGAGGTGCCTTTTCTAAGTGTATACGTTGTTGATACACATTTATCGGGGTTTATGGCAATGTTCCATCGACGGCCTTTAATTGATGAGAATAATAAGAATTGCAGTTGAGCTAATGTGAGCACTCAAAGGACTCCCTATGCTCTAAATAAGCCTTTAACAATAGCTTGCAAATGTTGTAACGACCTTCCACTTCAGTAAATAGAATCTGCTTGAAAAGTTATTTCTATAATTGAACGTAGGTTCATAACGAGTACCTCAAGAACTGAATTTTGAAATATGCTTTAAACTGAAATGCCACATTAATCTAATGTACATGTCAAACCATGCCAATAAGGACATTCCGCATAAAAATCGGTTTGGTTTTGACAAAGTTAACGCAGCCGCAAAATTTTGGATAAGTTTGCATTTCATGCATGAACCCAGGTTCATGGCAAGTACCTCGAGAATTGAATTTGATAGAATTATACTACATCAGCGTTGCCCAAAGAGTGGGTTGGGAGAATGTTGGTGGGTCGCACCTGACTGCAGAATACTCTGTTTTCAGTCCTGTATAATTTGTTTATTTGTGGGTTCGGAAAGCATATAATAAAGGATAAACCAGAGACTACAATACTACAAGATGGGCAACGCAGTGCAAAATAATGGCACACGGGCAGCTCGAAATGGACACGGTCGGTATTTTAATACTCTGTTCCCGCAGGAAAAAGAGTATATTACGTTTGTCGGTCTGTCCGAATGTCCATATGAACGCACCCTTGAAGCTAGAGCAACCAAACTTGGTACTCATGTTGGTGTATATCCTCAATTTAGGAATTGTCAAGATCACCCAAATACCCTCAGCCCCATCAAGTTTGACATACAGACTCCTGCGTCTCTTTGCAAACCCACAAGTAAGCAAACTATACCTGCCTGGGAACAGAGTATAGAGCTGTCCGATACGTCCGACTGCAATGTTCTTACTTGTTTCATTAAAATTTGTAAAGCTCTTACAGGGTCGCGGTCAAGAATGTTTCGGAGTCGCTGATCTACATCCTGCTGTATAATCACACACATGAGGCACAATCTGAGAGAATGTTGAGTGGCGCCCAACGTGGGGCACCAAATATCGTTGTCTTAATTAATTCCAACTATAGGCTGGAATTTGTGAAATCTCAACTTTACATGAAATATATTTTGGCTTTGAGCCGCGTGGCGCCCAACGTGGGTAGGAACCCCTGTTGGGTGACAGTCTGTGAATGTAAAATATAAGAGCGAAGGGAGCGCGAAAGTGGTCGATATCTATTTAATTGAAAATAAGTCGTTGAAATTGACGACGTGCTGCAGTACACCTCCAAACAATGGATGGGAATCCGGATGCGGATACGGGTTCCAGATAAGGCTGTTAGCTCACCGAGAGCGTTAAAAGTGTGTAAGCGATGCTTTTTTTATCAGCTGTAAATATTTCATGAATGCTCTTTGTTCTCGATTAACTGATGCTCATGAGTGACGGACTGACTGACTGACTGACTGACTGAATGACTGAATGACGGGCTTACTGACTGCGTCAAATGGGCTGCTCACAGTCGGATAATGGCCACGGAATATTCCAACGCGGAATGGTTTTATATTTGGTTGTAATAGTTGTTGCTGCCGGTTCATTGTGTTTGCAATAATTGGAAAAAGATTAAAGGGCACTTTAATTAAAAATTATATTTATTTGATTTAATTTTTATTGGCGCTTTTTAAAAAGCCATTTAACGAGCGACAGGACACAGGACACACGCCCAACGCTCTGTTCGTCAGCGAGTGGCTGGCTGTCGAGAGGGGGGTGTGCGGGTTGTGCTCTCGGCTGTGGCAACGTTTTGCCTCACATAAGTGTGAATCCAGCAACGCAAGGAAATTAATCTTAAGCCGCAGACAGCGAAAAGCCAAAAATAAATCAACAATGCAATAATTTATCAGAAAATATGTGTCCGTTGCAAGTGCACCGCAGCAGCGACTGCTGCTCGCTCTCACACTCGCCCTCTCACGCTCTCCCGCTCTCACGCTCTCTCGCTCTCTCGCTCTGGCTGCTGCAGCGAGACGCACAAAAGTATGCAACAGTGTTTGCGTTTGAATTTGGAGCGTCAGCAGAATGAGTCAGCTGCATATATCACAAGCAGCCGCACACACACACACACACACACACACACCATCATGTGAGGGAGAGGGGGTCAGGGGTACAGGGAGACAGGGGGTCGGCACTTAAGTCTCTGTAAAATCCACTGTCATGGCAACGGCAGCTCGCACAAAAACAACATTCACGAGCAGCTGTACAAGCAGAGCCCGGCCCGGCTGGGCACTGAGTAGTGGCCACGTTTGTGGACAACGAAATATGAGCTAAAGCACCACACACACTCGCACACACACACGCACACACACACACAGAGCCAGAAAGAGCGGCTCAGGTTCAGGTTGGCCTCTGGCTCGTTGTCAGTTCATGAATCAGTACAGCGACCACGTCAGTCAGCCTCGCACTTACTCAGTCACTCAGTCACTCAGTCAGTCAGTCAGTCAGTCAGTCAGTCTGGCAATCAACACCAGCAACGCTGCACACGGGCACAGAGTGCAGAGTGCGTGCTGCAGCACCCTTCGCACCCCTTGGCTGCCCCTACGTGTTTGCGCATTTGCCTGGTTAAAATGTTGCTGCTTCATTATCTGGCCTCTGTGTCCAGCAGCAGTTACACTGCCAGTCAAATGCAATAATGTGGGTGCGCTTCACACCTACCCGTCCGTCCGTCCGTCCATCCGTCCGTCCATCGGCAGCGCCCTCTGCGCTTCCGCGTCCCCTGGCTACCCCGAGTCTGCCAATGCTTGTCGCTGTCATCGGGCGGCGTCATCGTCCTCGTCATGGCTGTTGCAGTTGCACAAATTGCTTAAATTATGCAAAATATGCGCGCCACCAAACCAAAAGCACAATCCCCAGCCCCTCTCACCCGACACCCGCCAACAGGCTGAGCCCTTGCCTCGCCCTTGCCTCTCCCTCTCACACACGAACAGGCTGAGGTAGTTGGCTGTGTGAGGGGGTGGAGTGTGGAGAGTGGGCGTAGAGCAAACATGTTGCCATCCATTGGCCATTCCTAGGCCCGTTGTCAACGCATATTCGACAGCAAAAACAACAGCAACAAAAACACTTTCAAATTCATTTTCAAATTGATGAAACCTGAGAGTGTATGTGTGTGTGTGTATGTGTATCTGTGTGTGTGTGTGTGTGAGTGTTTGTGTGTTCGACAAGTTCAGAAAGGGGCGAGGCTGCGGTACTTTGAAGTTGTTAAAGGGTTCGATGGGCAGCCCATGCAGTACTGCGGGACTAGATAGCTGGCTCTATCTATTTGACCACCTCCTTCTCCCCCCACCCCCCTCAGCCCACGTTGAAACCCCCCTCCCTCCCATCTGTGCGCCTCGCCTGTGCTTTGTATTCACAAATCCAATCCAATTTAAGAGTGTAATTACATCAATTAAACTTAATCAAACTGTTTCAAAGAGAGCACCGCGCAAAACGTAACTTCAACTTTTAAGGCGAGTCCTTGAGCCACTGTGGAGTCAAAAGCCAAATTCCTGCTCACAAATTTTACATCTTCCGTTTGCATAACTTATTTAAGGACATTTCTTGCGAATGCTATGCCAGTTTCAAGTCGAAAACCTGCAAAAAATTGCAACCTTTGTAGGCCAAAACTTGTTCATCCCATATTTAACCAGAGTTGAAACTCTTCTGAAGTCCTTTGTGTTTCGGCTTCAACTGTTTTCATCTTATCTGTTTATATATATATTATAATAATTGAAACTGCAGCTTCAATCATGTTAAGTATTTGCATATTTTCCTCCTCATTTAAGGATAGATCAGAATAGGTGAAAGGTCAGTAGTTAATAGTTAATTTGAGTAAAAGATAAAGTGATTTATTTCTGATCATAGTCTAGCCCTGTCGATCTCGAATTGGAGTGAGCAAACTTGGTATCCTTAGGCAGCCCAGGACAAGCATTTCCATATTTTCCTCCTCATTTAAGGAGAGATCAAAATATGTGAAAGGTAAGTAGTTAATAGTTAATTTGAGTAAAAGAAAATACATTTTCAACTCGATAAAGTAATTTATTTCTGATCATAGTCTAGCCCTGTCGATCTCGAATTGGAGAGAGCAAACTTGGGGTATCCTTAGGCAGCCCAGGACAAGCAGCCTGCGAAGGATTGTTTTGATTGCAACTTGTGTATATTTTAGAGTTGTTTTCTTAGGTTCGCCGTTATGCTGCCTACTGTGGTATGAAGTGCCGAGGGAGAACTCAAAACCACTGTGCACATACAGAGCGGCCCTTACCCCGCCTCAACTCTATCCCTCTCTTACTATCTCTGCCTCTGTCTCCGTCTCCCTCTCGCCTTCGCACACACTTGTGAAAATTCACGTGCTCAAAATTCGCGCACACTAATTAAGTGCTGCCAGGTAAGTAAGTAAGTTGCCTCATGATGAGCAGCAAGATGCCGCATCGGATCGCAGCCAGCAGCAGTAACGGGAGGCAGCTGCTTCTGTTTACCTTGCCCCCGCTCCCGTTCTCGTTCCCCGCCCTGCAACACCTGTCTTCCTCTGCCACTTTGGCCCGGCCTGGCGTCAACTTCTTGCGCCTTGGCTTCATATAATTTATGTTACATTTGGCTGGGCATAACTTTCTGCTGTGTTCCACTTGGCACTTGGCCTCCTCGGGTTCGTCAGTCAGTCCTTCAGTCAGTCAGTCAGTCAGTCAGTCAGTCAGTTTGTCAGCCAGTCAGTCACTTTGAGTTCCAAATCAAGTCAGGCAGCTGGGTGGCAGGCAGCTCCAGCAGGTGTAGAATGTGGCACGTGACTTAAATAAATTGCAAAAATCTTTCTCGCTTTGCTTGCCGTACAAGTATTTCGCATAGTTTCCCCTTCCTACCTCTCCCGTTCCCCCACAACTTTGGGTCTGTCTCTGGATCTGGGTCCTCCGGACGCTTCTCAAATTCCTTTGGCCTTTGTTCTGCACCCGAAAAAGGTAAGGTATTTATGTGTGCGTGTCTGTATGTGTGCGAGTGTGTGTGCGGGGGCGTCATGACTTTATTAGCAGGCAGTTTTGGTAGAGCGCCACCTGTCGGCAGAACTTTGCCACACATAATCAACACCTAATCAAAGTAATAGAAACTTATTGAATTAATCGTAGCATTGAATTTCTATTTGTTATTTGCACTGATTGGGCAGCGTTCTCCGTCTTCACTCTCCCAAGTCCCCCACCGCCAGGACTCCCCTGCTCGTAACTGCCTTAACTCGAAGCCAACAATCCGTTGGCTAATTATGAGCACTCGGCTCGCTAATCATCAGAATTGGCAAGTCTCTCTGGCCAGCGATGACAGCTGTCAGCAGTTGGTACTGCCATCAATTTTGATTAGTTCGCATTCAGAGCGGAACGTGTCAATAACTCCAATTACTCCTAGACTGCCCCAGACTCCGCGACACTGGACACATCAAACTGATGCCACATGCAGCGCGACAGCATTCCAATTGATTGCCTCGCTTCGTGCCTTTTAGAGCAATTAAAAGCATCGATAGTTCCATCGATAGTTTCCCTGTCAAGCTGCCTATTGATAGTCAGGAGGAATAAAAAGCCACAAAAATCACAGAGTACTCATATTTGCCCACAAGAACTGGCTTGACGCAAAGCAAAGTCAGTCGAGTATCTAATGGAAGTAACAGCTTCAAGGATGCGTCTATCGATAGCAGCATTTGTTCTATCGATTGTGTTACGTACCAATATTAATAATAGTACTACAGTAAAATAAGATTGGACTTAAACGATTAAATACTTCTTCCTTATGTTTATCTATCTATTCTTTAAAGGAGGTCAAGCAAATTTAACAAAAACCAAACAAACTGAACGCATGAAATGCAGCGATAAGTCAGTGGTAAAGGACATTGAAGAGAGTTAACTATGGAATTGTTTTAAATTCATACTTGTTTTATTTTATATTTTCTTTACTGTCAGATTTAATGTACTTTAAGAATCATGTAATTATAAGTAGCATATCACAATGAATATTTAAATAATTTATTTTTTAGGTTAGGTTAGGTTAGGTAGAACCGGTTGACCACCACATGGTGGTCACACATAGACCGTGTAGGTCCTTAGTGTCGCCGGATACTGAAGGTCATTAGGAGGTTTGTTTATCCTGTAGGATTCGTGTGCGCTTGGCAAACGCCAGCAGCGCATTGGTAGTGTGTCCGGCCGCTTCTTCTAGTGATGCGAGCCAGTGTTTGTTGAAGTATCGATGTCTTAGTGTTGCTGCATATAAGATGTTCCAAGGTTTCCACAACTCCTGGTTCCTTACATTTCCAGCAGCCGTCTTCCGTTAATATCCCCAGCTTTTTAGCATGAGCTGCTGCTAGGCAATATCCAGTTAATACTCCTATCATTAGTCTGAAATCTTTCCTTGGAAGATGTAGCAGGAAGTTAGTGAGTTTCTGATTTCGCTTAAATAATTTATTAAATATGGTTATATTTTTGAAAGATGTCTATCGAAAATTATCAGATATTCGGGCCAGTTTCCATTTCCGATAACGTTTAAATCGAAACGCGATTGACTTTTGGACAATGGATTGAAAATAATGTGAACATCACTTTAAACAGGATGAAACTGTTGAAATTTCATTGACAATATGAATCAAAATCAAAAACCAACATGGCAATGAAAACAGGCTTGATTATACCCGAATTAAGCACCTATCTAACTATCTATCTTGCTAAGACTATCGAAACTATCGATGCTATCGATTGCTGGCCCAAAGTAACCGCTTAAAGCTGTAGGGTGCACGCAATGCAACTTCCTAGGAAGAGTGTTTATCACAGGTGTAGGGGAGCCTGCGGCAAAGTGTTTATACTTGATTGACTATACACGAATTAAGCACCTATCTAACTATATATCTTGCTAAGACTATCGAAACTATCGATGCTATCGATTGCTTAAAGCTGTAGGGTGCACGCAATGCAACCTCCTAGGAAGAGTGTTTATCAAAGGTGTAGGGGAGCCTGCGGCAAAGTGTTTATACTTGATTGATTATACACGAATTAAGCACCTATCTAAGTATCTATCTTGCTAAGACTATCGAAACTATCGATGCTATCGATTGCTGGCCCAAAGTAACCACTTAAAGCTGTAGGGTGCACGCAATGCAACCTCCTAGGAAGAGTGTTTATCAAAGGTTTAGGGGAGCCTGCGGCAAAGTGTTGACAGGACTAAACACAGAAACAGAACTGAAGCAGATGATATATGTATGTATGTATGTATGTATGTATGTATGTTCCCGTAAACGGATGATGAAGGCTAAAATGGCGACGCCTTCGTCATCATCTTTATCGTTGACGCAAATTAAAAATTTATATATTTAGAGCGGGGCATAATTATACAAATTGGAAATGCAATTAAATTTAATTGTTTGAATGTTGCCAGCACTCGTGAGAAGATGGCAAATGTTTCCAGCAGTCGCTATCTCTTGTTTCCTTATGTGTGTTGGTGTGTGTGTGTGTGTGTGTGTGTGTGTGTGTGTGTGTGTGTGTGTGTGTCATATGTGTGCTGGTGTGTTTCGTGTTTCTTTTGCCCTGGCGCCCAGTCAATGAAATGTAAAAACGTTTTGAGCACGAACCTTGTCTTCCCCTTGCACCGACCCCACCCCGCCACCGCCTTGCTTGGCTCCCCTCCCCCGTCGGGCGGCCCCACCATCTGCCGACTGCTCAGTACAAGTGCGCGTAAGTACCGTAAATAAAACAAGCAGAAATTATAACTGTCGAGCTGGATGAGGCTGCCCTCAGGATGAGCTGGAGCAGCAGCACAAGAATCCTTGGCTACGAAGATGAAGCAACTACTATGCACTGCCCCACCCCGACACACTCCCCCCGGATTCCTTGCCTGCGAGCGCTGAGGGCGGCGGGACAGGAGCAAAAAGATCTTTTAATGATACATCGCCCGGCGCTGGACAGGAATGAAAATGCACAAATAATGAGGCCAGGCATGAGGCACAGAATGTGACACAATGAAACAAAACCAAGCACAACAACAAGGACAACAAAAATAATAGCAAGGACAAAACGAATCACAAGAAATGAGGCATCCACAAAAACAATAAACGAAGGATTGGGGGCAATCGGCAGACGGATCCACCGACAACGACAATTTACCCAAGCGCTGCAACAATTTGCGTAAAGCATCCGCTGACCTTCGACGGGGACCGAGGGGTGACTGAGGGGCACTGAGGGGCACTGAGGGGGGGCTGGAGTACGGCTCCGGAAACGTTGCGGGCACATCGTGAAATGGGCAAGGGTAAAACACGTGCCCGGTGCCCGATAAAGCGTCAGGTGGCAATGAATACGAAACAAGGCGAGTGCCATCCGAGGACACTACTCAACACTGTTCGGGTGTTCAGGGCCATTGATGAATCGAGGAAGGATGACAAGCTGACTGCTTAATTGGATATAATAGCGTTGCCGTATCGGTAGAAAACTGTGCACATACGTACTGTTTAAAGTCACATAGTGTTGAATATCAACACTATTAAGTAGTGCCAAGACTTTCTAGACGAATCGGTTGAATTTTAATTAATCCCTTTTATCAGACACCTTTAAGTGTTAAGGAATTTCGAAGTTCTTCTCCAATTGTGGTGAATTTTTGCGATTGAAAGGAGGCGTGGTTAAACCAGTAGTCTGTATGTTAAATTTGATAGAAGTTAGGGCGTGGATGTGGGAGATAAAGATTCTGCTCATTTGCGGAAGAGGGAGTAGAATTGATACTGAAATTTTTGGAAGTATAATTGTTAAAATGATCTATTTGGTGACTGTAGCTATAAAAGTGTAGAAGAGATACCCTCTCGACCTTTCGATCTCAACAACTTAAAAACATGTACGAGTAAACCCAGTTCGGTTGGTATAGCTTAAGGAGGACCTTTTCGGTTTTTAAGAAAAGAGCCACTTAGATTAAGCTTGCTTCTTCTTTAAAAAGCTCTCCACACAACTGTTAGTGTGTAGCAATGTTCAGATTGAACACAAGGCCCAATCTTCAGTTTCAATGAAGTGAATGAGCCTTAATCAATCAAATGAATCATGTTCAAGCTTTCATGCGCTCTAAAAGAACGTCTGGAAGTAAACTGTCTTCAAAATGAGCTTTCTTATAACTCTTATGTGAAAAATCAACAAGAGAAAATCTGAGGAGAGTAGAAAACTTCTTCTGAAATAATGAACTTTCACAAACAACTTGAAAGCTTGAACGGCCTTTAAGTGTTGGTTTGCTTTGCAAGCTTAAAGCCTTAAAGCTCTCACTGTGCAGCCATAGAAGTTACGTTCGAGCAAGCTTTAAATTTATACCATCCACTTTGGGTTCGGTGTGACCTCAAGTTTGCTGCACAGTGTAAATATTTAACGCCAGTGCAAAGTGTCGCCCTTTGCATTTAGTGGCCTATTCAGAACTGACAGTTTGCTCTTATCGTGCTTTGTTTACGCGCCGCTGCACCGCTGGCCCATCCTCCACCCCCGCCCACTGCCGCCACCCTCCACTCCCACTCCCACGCCCACTCGAACTCCAGCTCCAGCTCCACTTGCTGCTCGTTTACGCCGAGGCAGCGGATGTGGGCGGGCCAAGAGGGAGCAAGAACTGAAGCGAGTCAATTGGGTAGTAGGCTGTGGGAGGGGCATATAGATGGGGCTGGGGCTGGGGGTGGTGCTATGGTACATAATATCTTAATTATTTCTTTACATGTGTTTTAATTTTTAGTAAGCTGCTCGCTGCTCGCTGCTGGCTGCTTTGGGAGCCGCACACATTGCTTGGCATTTCAGTCACGTGCTGCAACTAATGCGCCACGCCTACCCCCACGCCCCCCACACACGCACACACACACATACTGGGCTGGCATTGCGAACTTCAACAGATGAGATTGTGGCAAGGAGTGGGCGCATATCCTTGTTGTTGCCGTTGTCCTTGTTGCCGACTGTTGAATGCCAGTTTTGCCAGTCGGCAGACGCAAAGGTAAATGTTAAAGTAAGTAACTAAATGTGCGAGTATATGCAACGCCCGGGGCACGACTGAGTATGGAGGGGAAGCGGATAGGACTCATTTGCAGCCTCTGCCGTGCCGTGCCGCTCAGCTGACGCACGGAATGCCAGCGGCAGAAGCGTCGACGTCAGCGTCAGCGTCAGCGTCAACGTCAACGTCGTCAGCGGCGTGGCCAACACTTGCTGCCAACTTTTCTCAATTACTTGGCAGGGCCTCGTAGCAGGATGTGGCCTGCACCGAGATCCCTCATGCCCCACGCTCCCCCTCCCACCCCATGCTTACCTTTAGCCCCCGTCCAACGCTCCAGCAGGCTCCCTTTGGCTCTTTGGCTGCTGCGTATGCATGTTGATTAAACAAAAAGAAGAATAGAACTATGAAATTTTAGTTCCCCCCTCACACACACACACACACTCCCCCCACCATCTCTCCCTCCCTCTCTCTCTCTCTTTCTTTTTGCCTGTGTATTAATCCAACATAATTAAGAAATTTAATTAAAGTGCAGCGCGTACTGAATGTGGAACATGTGTATGTGTCACTCCCCTTCTCCTCCCATCTCTTTGTGTGCTTGCTACCTTTCTACACCCCTTCCCCCCTGGTGTAACAATCGGTTCATTCCAACTATGACCAACTATATCGAGTGTAAGTCACGGCTAATCTATATCATTTATCTGATATGAAGTTATTGCCCATTTAGGATTGATTTTAGATTATCTCAGTACATCCTTGGGGTTAGTCCGAAAAACCTCCCGGCCAGGAGGATTCATTAGGTCGCATCGGCACAAGTCCAGTGGACTAAAGACTACGGTAAGTGGGTTAATATAGTAGAAACATTGATAACTGGCGCACAGGCAAACTGTAAAGAACACACAATTGGTATTTGTTAGGGATTGTATTCAAGCCTTCAGACAGACATTCATCCTTGATGAACCTTAAATTTATCAACCTAACCTAAGCACGTTAAAGGATGTACTTTGGCGGTGCGCTCTGATCCCTGATCAGTTTAAAGATTGATATATTTCCTATCAACCTTGATGCATCATACTAATGATGGTCAAAAGCAAGCTTCTTTAAGTACTACAGACAATAATACTTTAGATATCGACTAAGAAACTAACAAAGTAATTGAAGGACTTAGGAGAATTTTCTCCAAATATGTTGAATATCATCAAGTTTTACTTTGAAAAGGAGAGATTTGATAAACAGGCTTTAAGTGTAGCCGCCATTTAAAGACGTCCTTGGCAGAAGAAACCCTTTATAAAACATCAAAAGTTTATTCTGTTGCACTTGATTCAGAGTTCACAGATCAACGAACATTATCGATATATTGATAAGTACGCAAATCGGAGAAATATCGATGTTACTTCGCGATATATCGCTAGCACTGTGTCCACTCTAGCGATCAAATGAAATGAATTCATCGTCAATCTTCTTCTTCTGGCAACCATTCGCGAACCGCGCTCTCACAGCAGCGTTGCCACCTAGTCAGACTTGTAGAGACTTGTGACGTCACATCTGCTACATTAATATCCATTTCAGTTATACACAGAAATACACAGAAATAGTCTCCTACTTGGAAGTGTCGAGTGTGTTCGAAGTATATCAATTGAAATATATGAAGATTTCAGTTTTGGAATGTGGCCAAAAGGGAACTCTTTGCCAACATTCTGTTTGTTGTGCAATTTGTTAAGTGCTTACACTGCGGTCCCATTGTCAATCAGTCAGTCGGTCACTGAGTCAATCAGTCAATCAGTCAGTCAATCAGTCAGTCGGTCAGTCATTCAATCTGTCAATCAGTCAAGCCTGTCGCACACTTACCCAATCGACTGCACTTTTCACTGTTGATCGCTGCAACATTTTGCGGCTGTCCGGCAATGCAATTTTCATGACACTTCAGCACTCTAGCGGCTGTCAACGGGGTTCCAAGGGGGAGCGGGTCAAAGGTCAACACAGTGCCAGCAGCATACAGCAAATAAAAAATAAAGCACACTCACACACACACACACACAGTCACAGTCACAAAAATTGTTGCCGACATTTTTGCACAAAATATGCATAAATACATAAATAAATGTCTGCTTTACACACACACACACACACACACACACACACACACACACACACACACGCACACACTTGTCGGCTCTTCAGTTGCCGCTACTTGTTGTTATTGTTGTTGGTCGCATGAAAATTTTTGATTTTTGCGGTCGTTTCAGGCTCTCGATGATTTCTGGCGGTGCCGCCAGTTGCGTCCTTCCGTCCGCACCTCCCTCCCTCCCTCCGTCCGACCGTCTTGTGTGTGTCCTGATTCTGATTCTGATTCAGACTCTCACTCCGACTCTGATCCTGATTCCGTTTCTGTTTCTGTTTCTGTTTCTCTTTCTGTTTGCATTAAAGTTGCGCACTTTTGTTGCTGCTGTGTTTCAAGTGTACAATAAACGCGGATTCTCTGCCAATATTTGTCTGCAATCATTTCGGCTCAGCTGTCGTTGCCTTTTTGTGTCTGTCTGTCTCTCCGTCTAGCTGTCTGTCTGTCTCCCTCTGCCTTCTATCCCTATGTGTGTGCCCGTCTAGGCCAGACCAATAAACCGTATAACCCCAACAACAACAACAACAGCAACAGCAGCAGCAGCAACAGCAACAGTCGCTGAAGCAGCAATAACGCCGCATCAAACGCTGTTGACATCGTCGGCCAATGGAGCTGTGCCCTCTAGCTCAATTGAACGAACCAGTTCAGTTCAGTTCAGTTCCCTTTGGTATAGATAGCTAACGAATTCATTCATTTGATTCGTCAGTCTGTCCATGAAATGGCTAAAGGAGCTACTCAAACTCACACGAGCAGACAACTCCCTCCGACTTACAAATAATAAACCTATATAAAAGCCGGTCAGTGCACAGCTATCTCTGGCTAATAAACTCAGAATCTATAAGAAAATTCGTTCCCCCATTTGGAAATATGGCTGACAAGTCTACGGCATAGCAGCTAAACCCAACCTAAACTAAATAAGGCTTGTCCAGGCCAAGACACTTGGGAAGATTTGTGGAGCTCCGTGTTACATGCGAACACGCAACATCGAACGTGATTTAAAAGTTCCTAAAGTCGGTGATATCATCAATCAGCAATCGGAGAGTTACAGGGAATGCCAAAAGAAATACCCAATGCTCTTGCCAGACAATTATCTTCTGACACTATCTCCGCCTACTGGTGTAAGACTACGAGTAGCGAAAAAGAGAAGAGTTACAGGGAACGCCTAAAGAAATACCCCAATGCTCTTGCCAGACAATTATCTTCTAAACACTATCTCCGCCTACTGGTGTAAGACTACGAGTAGCGAAAAAGAGAAGAGTTACAGGGAACGCCTAAAGAAATACCCCAATGCTCTTGCCAGACAATTATCTTCTAAACACTATCTCCGCCTACTGGTGTAAGACTACGAGTAGCGAAAAAGAGAAGAGTTACAGGGAACGCCTAAAGAAATACCCCAATGCTCTTGCCAGACAATTATCTTCTAAACACTATCTCCGCCTACTGGTGTAAGACTACGAGTAGCGAAAAAGAGAAGCCTCAAAAGATTCCACCCTCAGGACTTACCACAACGTAATGTCTTCTAATTGTAATTTCTATAAATCTAAGTAAGTAACTCGTAGCTATAGACAATATTATATAGCTTATATATGTAGTCTAAAAATATGTACAAGTAGTTTAAGCTGCCAAAATGGCTTACTCTTATATGTTATTTTAATATAAGTCCGGAAATGGGAGACAAATGCATCCGAAATTGTATGAAAGTCTCGGTTTAGTTTTGACAAAGTTATGGAAAGTATAGGAAGATTATGTAAGTATCTCTAAATGAGATGAAAATTGTGAAATATGAATTCAGATAAATATATATAACTAAAATGCCAAAACAATCTTATAGATCAAACCATGACTAAAAATGCATCAAAGAAATCGGTTCAGTTTTAAAGTCTCCTAGAGCTGTAATTTTGTTTAAGAGATCTAGAAACTCAGGCAGAAAAGACTATGAAATCTGAATTCCTAATTGTAATTAATATTAAGGCACACACAAATATAAATAATTATTTTAGTATAAATAAATGAAAATGAAAAGACTTTTCAAACTGAATATTCCATTGTTTATCGGGCTTTAGAATAGTTCAATATTTTGATAGCGAATGATTTGGTCGCAAGCGGAAATGGGAATAGCACTGATTGTTTTATTATGTAAATATTTAAATTTGCAATATTTTATTTTCTTTAAAACGGAAAAATGCAATAGAAACTTGCTGGAATATGAAGTATTTGCGCACCGCCGAAAAATGCAACTCCATCGAAGGAATCGCCACAACTCTATAACCAGCTCAGCTTTGATGTTGTGTAACATGCAGCGTATGTGCAATTTCCAACATGTGCGTGTGTGTGTGCGTGTGTGTGTGTGTGTGTGTGTGCGCGTGTGTGTGTCTCAATCGAGACAATTGGTCTCAACGCCGCAAGCGCTTCACACATTCCATTTATGACCCGCAGACCGTCACCTAACTCTGGCACGACCTCTCGTCCTTTGCTCCTCTCACCATCCCCTCCGAGGGCCCAATCCCTCGGCCGCGCCGCCCCTTGTTAGTTTTTCGTCCTTGTTTGTTTTGGTTTTTACCCACGTTGACTTTTCTGTAGCCCGGCGATTTTAATGCGTCTGCTGCGTTTGGTGTCTCCAAAAAAGTATGCTACAGTTTTTGTTGTGCCCACAGAAAGCGTGTAAAAACTTTGTCATGCCACATGCAACATGCCACGCATCGAGCGAGACTTTCACCCAAAATATGCCTAAAAAAAGCACAATAGATTTGAACTAACTTTTATAGACAATGTCGCCAGACTTTCAATAAAACTCCTAAAAAAAACACCATTAAGTATAAAGAGTTGTAAATTTGTTAAGCAGCAGAATCCTTACAGAATCCTTATTGGGTTCAATTTAGAGCTATTAAGAGCTGCGTTACTTTTAAGTTTTGAAAAAAGCCTTACAGAACTTCACTTAACGAACGGACAGACAATCTCAATGCTCAATATCCTTCTTCCCTATTTTGGGAAACACATTCGAATACGAAAAGATTGCATTTGAATTGAATATTAGGCAATCAGATTTAGAGCAGGTTTGCTCAAATACTTCTCTTTAAATTGGTTGAAAGGATGCCTAGTTTTTTCACAAACGTAATAAACCTTTATGATTCAGGCAATCTATTGACCACTTTATATTTTTGCCCATTTCTCGGAGATCTCAAAGCAAAGCAAGTCACAACAGAAACCAACCAATTACTCCTGAAACATTAACTAAATTTCAACCAGAAAGAGTGTCCATCTTTGGCAAGCCGAAGATATATACTCCTGCAAGAATGTTTTTCAATATATGGCAATTGGTTCTAATAATAATAAATAGAACTGTAAGGGTTAGAAACTTAGATAAAGGGATTAAGCTTTGGTGCGGACTTAGGATTTCAAATGGACCTGTTGATGACAGTAATTAGTTCAAGCCGGGATCGGACACCAAGTGGGTCAGAGGTTAAGGCATCCGCCTTACAGACGGGAACACTCGGGTTCGAATCTAGCCGACTACTACTCATATACGGACAAGTTTGGACAAAATTTCTAACAATAAAGGTCACTGATGAGGATGCTTGGCAGCATCCGAAATAGCGCTATATGACCATCCAATACTTTTCATATCTACCTTTCTATATTCACCCTGAATTGTTGACGTCGAGCCTGTTAAATATTTTATTTATATGGCAGCTAGTATATATAAAAGTGATCAGATCGTGATCAAACTTTGTCAGCTTGAAAAAACACAAGTTTTCATATAGAAAAGCCTGATTGTCGACTTATCCTTCCTATGGCAGCTATATGTTAAAGTGGTCCGATCCAAAAGACATTTGTGGCCAGTTTCATCATAATTGCTCGAAAAGTAAGAGACAAGCTTACATAGAAACTGACAGAAGGACATAGCTGTATTGATCTAATCAAGAATATATATGCATTGTGAGTCGGAAACGGCTCCTCTAAATGTGTTACACAATTCGTGACAAAATTATAATATCCTCTGAAAGAGAGAGAAACTAATTAGCCAGATAGGCCTGTAGATTACAGGCTTTTCTCCTCTGTATCACTAATAACATCGAGAACTGTGATGAGCTATATAAACCCACCTCTAGCAAAGTTGAGGAGGTTGACGTCTTAAGTTTTTCGACTTCTTCAAGTTGTTAATTAAATAATTAGCATTGGCCAGGATTGTATGTTCTTCTTCTCTTCTCTTCTCTTCTCTTCTCTTCTCTTCTCTTCTCTTCTCTTCTCTTCTCTTCTCTTCTCTTCTCTTCTCTTCTCTTCTCTTCTCTTCTCTTCTCTTCTCTTCGAGCAAAGCGTATTCAGAGATCCCCAAAAGCTGCGCAAGATTTTGCAATTGCTCGCACATGTTTCATACTTAGGCCCCAATTTGTATGTGTGTGTGTGTGTGTGTATGTGTGTGTGTTGCACGCTACATTAATATTGTGGCGCTTGTTGTGGCATGCTGCAATTTGTGTTGCAATGTTGCAACGCGTTGCAGGCCGCGCAGACAAAATCTGTGGCAAACGCGGCCTTGTGCGGTCGAAGGGGGGCACCAAGGAGGGTGTATCTTGAATAGGGCCAATAATAGAGTTGACCACAAAAGCAACAGGCCAAACAGCTGCGCCCAGGCCAAGGACTCGCCAAGCAGGCGCAAAGGGAGCAAAAATAAGGAGACGCCAAACAAAAGCGATAACTAACTAAATAAATAACATAAATTAACAAAATTTGTAGACAATTTTGTCTGTTAAGTGTAAAACTTTGTTGTTGGCCATCTTTTTTGTTCTGGTTTTTTAGCTGCCGGCCAAGGGATGGCTCCAAAGGAGCGGAGGGGCGGTGGGGCGAGCGGAACGAGCTTGCAGCTCTGTTGCGGGTCTCGACTTTGGTACAAAAATGTTTACGCTTGGATCGACTTGTGTCGTTGTCCTCGTTGTTGTTGCTGTTGTTGCTGTTGTTGCTGAAAATGGGCAATGGCAATGACAATATAACCATATGGAGGAAACACACAACACAAGCAGGCGGGGGCTGCGGGCTGGGGGAGGGCTTGGAACACTGAAGTGGAATGCGGCAATGTTGTGACATCAAATGTTCATGTTAACAACTTTTCTAAAACTCAATGAGCTGTTGTTTGTGTTGTTTGCCGCTTCTGCTCTTCAGCAGTGACACACGCACACGCACACACACACACGCACTCACACACACACAGACAGAGACACAGTCAGCCAGGCGCAAACACGTCGAGTGTTTTGTAGCAAATAATTTTGCACAAAGTTCTCGCCTTAACGATTTGAACACATGTTAACATGAAGAGTAACAACAGTTGCAACAACAGCAACAACAGCAGCAACAACAGCAACATGGCTGGCAATGGACCAGTACTAGGATAACAACAAGGATAACACTTCGACATGATAATAAATATGCTTGAGGACATGGGCGGGGAGCGCGGCCCGACGCGGCGCAAACAGACAACAAGACTTTCAGCTTTCAACCCCAGGATCAAATCGACTCTGCACTACACTTGGCCAAATCGTCTACCAACAACATGAAAGTTAATTCCTCAAGCTAGATTCAACTATATTTTCAGCTATGCTGCTCTGTTTCCACAGGTACAAGGAGTATGCTGGGCTTGAAGGCACTCTTAGAGCCATAGAAATCAAATTGTTCGACATGTTTATTTCTTAGCCAGTTTAGCTTTAACCTTAGCCCACACTTGCTTGGAAAACTCATCCCATTCCGGAGCAGTTTTCCTTCCGACTTGTATTCGACTTAAGGTAAGCTTTCTTCCTTTTTGATTAGGTTTCATTCCACTTGCTCAAAGGATAACATTTTTTACAGAAAACAGACTCTGAACAGAGTATACCGCCGTCGGGAGCTTCCGAGTGAAGCCAGCTTACCCACAGAGAAATTTCGAGCACAATTTGTAGTTTATTTAGTCACAAGATTCTATTTTGACAGTTGGATATCAGTCAAGGGCTTTATGACCTTATCTATGCACAAATTGTGTTTACAATTCTCTTTGTGCTTAGATAGATTTTGATTAAAGCTGTTTTATATAGAAAATTAGTTGGTAAACAATTGTCAGAATGTTTGTATACCCAAAGCTTCCAAAGATTAGAAGCAAAGAAAGGTAAGGATACAATGTTCTTAGTTCTTCTATATATATAAAAGTGAATGTCTGTCTGTATGTTCGCGATAAACTTGAAAACCGTTTAAAGGATCTTGATGAAATCTTTTATAATATATTCCTTGAAGTCCAGGGAATGTTTATAGCTATAGTTTGTTGTGTCATCACCACCCCCACACAACCACCCACTCATAAACGAAAAATGATAATATTCATGAGTATAATTTTACATTAAATAAAAACTATAATATCCACGAGTGTTAGTGTGTGTAAGTGTGTGGGAAAGGAAGTTTCATAGCAATTTTTTTACCGTGCCCTCGATCGACATAATAAATATTTATAAGAATCAAAATTTAAATAAATATAGTTAGGAAATGCGAGCAACGCCGCGGGTATAAGCTAGTATTTTATAAATACTCTTGGAGAATATTTGCTTGCAAGCCCCACAAACACGTGAGAGTTCAGTCTCAGCTGTTGTAGGTGCGAAATTTCGCGCTGTGTATGCCTCTGGGTCGCGCGAGGCGTCTGAGTTAGTTTTAAAACAATTATGAACAGGCCGCAGGGCGAGCAGTCGGATCTGGCCAAATTATTGCACAGAAATCTGTGTGTGGTGTCATTGGCTGCAAGTTGCAGCCATTCATAACTGGGGATCTGACACTGGAGCAGCGGCAGGATGCGCTGGCCAGGACACGGCACGGCGCGGCACGGCACGGCCGCACATGGGGATACGGTAAGTACGGTGAGCATTCGCATAGCCTGCTTTATATGACGGCTAATAAAACAGGCAGCTGGAGAATGTTCATTCGTATGCACCGAACGGTTACCAGCGTTGCCAATTTCGCATACCAAATTCGCATGGGCGTTTTTTGGGAGGGGGCCGTGGGCGTGGGGGCGTGGGGGCGTGGGGGCGTGTCAGCCGGCGTATTGCGTATTTGGAACACGTTTAAGCAGCTGCTGCAAATGCATGAAAAGCAATAATGCAAAAAAAAAATGGAACAAAAGACGGAAACAGAAGCGTGACAAAAAAAATAAGGCAACAAGAAAGTCGCAGAAAAGTCTATAAAAATACACCGAAGTCCAAATACTCTTCCATTTCCAGCGACGCCAATCCTTAAAGTTCCTACAGCTGCGTTCATTGATACCCTTTAACATAACAGATCACTTTGACTCTGACAGCTCGATTCGAGCAGAGAATGCGCATTAACATTTGTCGTCATGTTAATTAACATTAACATTTTAGTGTACGTTCACTCTATGACATTTCTATACACTTACAGCGAAGTTAAGTGATAGAAACATTGATACCCTTTAACATAACAGATCACTTTGACTCTGACAGCTCGATTCGAACAGAGAATGCGCATTAACATTTGTCGTCATGTTAATTAACATTAACATTTAAGGGTACGTTCACTCTATGACATTTCTATGCACTTACAGCAAAGTTAATTGATAGAAACATGAAAGGTTTGCAGGAACTATCTCTTCGCTGAGTTTCGACTCTTAAAATTTGTGCATAGATGTAAATCTATTACTTTTCTTATCCTTAAACTATGTGCCCGCCACAAATCCAAATGATATGTTCAAATTTATCAAGCAACTTCTTCATATCATTTATATAATGCTGTGATCTCTCTTATATCAGCTATATAGTAGTGTTAGGCGTACTTTGATCAATGCAATATAAGTATAAATTATGAATATCAGTTTGGTTTCAAAACAAACTAGTTTCTGATACATATACGTACGGTAGCTATTATATAGTACATGATCGCAGCTAAAGCAATAAATATGACATAGAATACAATCAAGTAGTGTAGAACCAGATTACTTTTCGTCTGGTTGCAGTTATAATATATTTTTTTACACAGTGTTGTTACTCCTTCACGTCTATCTCAAGGAATGCCCGCTTCTATTCTTCTTCTTTCTTCTTATCGATCAAAAGTGTGTACATATATTAATATCGATTAACAGAGTTGCTGAGAATACGAAGTGTGGTCACATTCTGTTTTTACATTATTCAGTTGACATTTAAATTAGTATAATTGTTAAGCACATGGATTACATACATTGCTACAGTAGTAAGCGGTAATCCCTAGACTCAAGTACCTAAAACGTACCTGATACACACTTCCCAGCCAGTATTTTCAATCAACAAATTGAAAACTATCGCTTCCGTATCTTTGAAGTGCCCCTTGTCGGGTAAAGCTGTGTAAAGGCCTGTTTAGACACACTGGCAGTAGGCCGAACATTCGACCAATTTTGCTGCCAGACATGTGTAAACAACTGCCAGAGAGCCTGCCAGACAGCCTGCCAGAACATTCCGGCAACCTTTTCGACAGAGGCTGCCAGAACTTATTCGCCCATGTGTAAGCACCAAAAGAAATACATCTGGCAGCTTTTCGACAAACATTTTTATCTGGCATTCCTGTTGACCAGAGCTTTTTGACAATTGTACATTTAGGCCTGTTTAGACACACTGACAGCAGGCCGAACATTCGACCAATTTTGCTGCCAGACATGTGTAAACAACTGCCAGACAGCCTGCCAGAACATTCCGGCAACCTTTTCGACAGAGGCTGCCAGAACTTATTCGCCCATGTGTAAACACCAAAAAAAATACATCTGGCAGCTTTTCGACAAACATTTTTATCTGGCATTCCTGTTGACCAGAGCTTTTTGACGATACCCAAATTGCTGCAGTGGATAGGTAAATATTTTATTGGTTTCAATTTATTTCATAATATATTAATATTATTTAATGATAATATAATGACAATATAACTATATATATATGCTAAAGCCAAGCAACTTAAGAGCGGCCAGTCTGCAGGTGAACTTGTTGTTAAGTGGAAGTATTTCAAAGCCCTGAAATTCTTAATTCTTTAGAAATGTTTTTGTTTTTCATCAATTGAAGTACTACCAATGCACCACCAGCAAAAAATATATTCTACCGAATATTGTTCGACCTAACCTGTCATAAGAGTCGAAACACCCAACGAAAATGTTGCCAGATACTAGACTCAAATTTGTGCTGCCAGACTAAAATTGGTCGAATATTCACCTGTGTGTAAACACTGTGCCAGGGCTCCGGCATTGAATGTTCGGCCTACTGCCAGTGTGTCTAAACAGGCCTTAAACACCCAACGAAAATGTTGCCAGATACTAGACTGAAATTTGTGCTGCCAGACTAAAATTAGTCGAATATTCGCCTGTGTGTAAACACTGTGCCAGATTCCGGCATCGAATGTGTGTCTAAACAGGCCTTAACTCTCGGGATAAATTTGATACATTTGCTGGCTGGGTTATTATATACATAGTTTTAAGTACATGATTAGTTTATAAATAAATAAATAAAATAAAATAATATTCAGTGAATTTGGACTGATCGTTTAAGTATATTCTTTTCTCTTATACGTCATACAAATATTTATTTGTACATCATATTTTGTTGATATTTGAAAAGTACAAGAACTGCTATCAAAATGCAAAGTATGCAGTTTTATTTGTTGTGCAATATTAAGAAATCAAAACAAAAAACAGAAACAAAATTCGATTAAATAATATAAGAAATATAAGAAATATAAATATAAGAAAAGCGAAGCTTTTACAAAAGTGATAATAAAGTTCAAAACAATTGGTTCTTATAATAATAAATAGAACTGTAAGGGTTAGAAACTTAGATAAAGGGATTAAGCTTTGGTGCGGACTTAGGATTTCAAATGGACCTGTTGATGACAGTAATTAGTTCAAGCCGGGATCCGACAGCAAGTGGGTCAGAGGTTAAGGCATCCGCCTTACAGACGGGAGCACTCGGGTTCGAATCTAGCCGACTACTACTCATATACGGACAAGTTTGGACAATAAAGGTCACTGATGAGGATGCTTGGCAGCATCCGAAATAGCGCTATATGACCAGCCAATACTTTTCATATCTACCTTTCTATATTCACCCTGAATTGTTGACGTCGAGCCTGTTAAATATTTCTTTTACAAAATTACACGTCGCTAAAACACACATTCTAATATAAGAAACTTTAACTGACAATAAGTCTTTGTAGTAAATAATTATATGTGCATTTTTCGTTATGTCTATTTTTATATTATTAATAATAATGTAGCGTTCAATTTAGTAGGCAATATTGTTTCCATTGTTGATTACAACTAAATTAAGAAGGAATGGCATTGATTCAACCAGTGATTAAAGGGTGGATCAACTGATATCCGCCCATTCTTGCTCTACTTCCAATTTAAGTTGCCTAGCTGTCTGAAACTCTCTTCTGTCCTTAAAACTTTGCCTGTGAGGATACCCCAGAGATTCTCAATGGGATTCAGATCCTGGCTTTCCAATACAGTTATTTTTCAACCTGTAAAGAAGCTTTTAATCCTAAAAAGATCATGATTAGGAATATATATAAAAGAATCTACTCATATAGTTCAAATGTTCTTCAGCATACTCTGTTTAAACTATTTGTAATAAATGTTTTGTGAAAGTTCTTTGAGTTAGAGAGAATATCGAAGAGGCAGTCTGTGGTTCAATTGGATGACAAAACTCAAATAGCCTACAGTAGGGCATGCAACAGTGTAAAACTGTAGGGGCAAATTATTGGCAGTACTCCTAGATTGAGTTACGGCTGTTGGCGCTGCTTTGTGGCCATAAGGAGGAGTCCTGGCCTCGATGGATCGCTGATGGAGAGGCAATCAACGGCGGATCAGGCCGCGGCATCAGCTGTGCCAGCTGCTTGGCATGCAAAGTGGGCAGACGCGAGTGGCAAGTGGCAAGTGGCAGGGAGGCGCAGGATCAGCGGCTGCTTAGCTTGCACTTTGCCCGAGTCCTTTAAATATGCAACAATAGTCAATCGTCTTTCGCTGAGTGCGTACTCTGCTTCACAATGTTGTGGCGTCGTCAGCTGTTGCAAGTGGATAAGCTGCACTAAGCCAAACTTCTTACACATGCCACATGCCACATGCAACGCATCCGATTTGTGCATATGTCAGGAGCAGCCCTAACAACTGGCCCAGCTGCACGTGTGAAGAGATTTGACAGCGCCACCACCTGTGCACCATTCCCGGCCCCACCCTGCCCCACTCAGCCCCACTCAGCCCCACCCTGCCCCACCCTGCCCCACTCTGCCCCACCTTTAGCCACTGGTTAAGCAGACTTGCAGCCAGCCAGCGAATCATTGCCGCATCTTTTGTCTTTGCATTTTCCAGGGAGGGGGCAATCGGGAGGCAGCATGTTCGTGTTGCTTCCTTATGCTGCCACGCCCCCCACCCCTGTGCCGTGCTGCATACCATTTTGGCACTTTGCAGTGCGCTTTTATTATTATAAAATACGCATGAGTTAGTGTGCATATTTCATGGATTTTGTGTGTAAAGGGATAAAAATGCAATCAGTCGCAAAAACCAGCAAAGTGAAACAGACAAAGGAGAGAGGCGCGCGACCGTGCCGAGGACCTGCCCAGGCCAGGACAGGCCAACACTCACTCACCGCCCACCACCCACCACCCACCACCCACCAGAACACCCAGAACACTTCATTCAGCTACGCAAATTGCACTTACAACTTAATTTCCATTCCATACTTTGAGTGGTATTGGACAGAAATGTGTCTAATGTGCGAGGGCTGTAACCAAAGTACCTTAAGTAAACGAAAGTAAAACAGTGAAATGGTCAAACGTGTTCTCATTTCCACGTTACTTGCCATTCCGATTTGGAGTGCTCTCGATCAGCAACAAACAATTGTTCCTGTGGCAACTACTGAAATCTATTGCCCACCCACTTTTTTCAGTGTATTATTCGTTGAAAGCGAGCGAATGGAAAAATGCAAATGAGGAATGAAAGAGCATCAAAAATAGCATATAAGAAGTAAGAATGCTATAGTCGAGTATACCCGACTACGAAACTCCCTGTACCCAGGTCTAAAACTTTCAATCATATGTTCGTCCACTTACACATGCACAAGGCCGCACCTACGCGAGCCACAGCGTACGCGAGACATTTTAAGTCGTGGCTGCGCTTCTTCCCTCCCTCGCTTCAGTACTGAATCTTGTTCGTTGAATAACTTCCGTGTTTATTATTGGATCGACTTGAAATTTAGGCAGTAGATTAAGAGTGGTCTAAGTAGTGTACATGCCAAATCCCAAAGCTATATCTTTAAAATTGTGGCGGTAAAACGTTTTGATCGAATTGTGGGGGAACGGGGATAGATATCTGAGATCAGAATCAAACTTGACCTGCTCCCGCTATACAGGAACCTACATTCTAAATTTGGTGTCTCTAGCTCTTATAGTTGCTGAGATCCTTGCGTTCATACATACGGACAGACAGACGGACATGTTCAAATCGAAATCTCTTTTGATACTGATCCAGAATATATATACTTTATAGGGTCGGAGATGTCTCCTTCTGCCTGTTACATACTTTTGCACAAATCCAATACCCCCTTTTTACCCATTTTATGGGTACAGGGAGTAAAAAGAAACAATCGTAATGTTATTAACGTTTCATTTTAATTACTTTTTCGGTTTTAAATTACATTTAAATTATAAAGTCACCAGAGTTTATATCATATAGTTGACCAATTGCAATCAAATCTTGTAATCTTGTATAAGATGTGCTGAATCTATAATTTGGTGAGTTCTGTCTGGATATCTTTATAAGATCTTTATAGACAACAACTCTATTTTTGACCAAACATTCTTCTCTGATAGAGTGGTCCGATTTTAATCAAATTTGGTTGAATATACTTTACCAATACTCCGATTTGGTGAGTTTAGAGAGTATCTTGAAAGATATTCCATACAAAAACATAGTTGTAGACGAATTATGCCTCTGACAGAGATGTGACAGATCCAGAATATAGTATGCATCTTGTTTTGTGGGCTCTGAAACATCTTCAATACATTTGGTGATAAAGTAAGCATACCCGCTTCTTGTATACATTAATAGGGTATCAACATGCACAAATTTATTTAACAGATCAAATATAAAATATAACTCTTAAAAAAACAAAGCTGAACTGTAAAATAACGCAATTCAATTGGCTTGAAAATCAATTAGTTTCCGCCCCGCCATTTCCGGGAGTGAGTAGGGGCAGGCAGGAGGCGGGAGGCACAGCAGCTGTTGTTTAAGGAGCTGGCTGGGCAAAGGAGTCGCGTGACGCCAATATCTCAATAGGATGAATGACACCCAAATGCCCAATGAGCTGCCACACACAGTCACAGTCAAGCAGGGAGGTAAGGAGGCAGTCAGGCAGGCAGGACACGTGCACAGGTAACTGGTAACTGGTAACTCGTAACAGGCAACAGGAACTGGTAACTGGTAACTGGTAACAGGTGACCTGGAGTTCAAGCAAAGCGCCATCAAATGAGCAGCTCGCCCAGAGCTGAGCCGCAAGATTGAGCGAAAGTTGCGTGGCAGAGTAAACACGAGGCGTGGGTGGGTGGGGGGCAGGAGCATATGCAGGACATTCCGAGTCAGGCAGCTGGCGCACACACTCAAGGATGCGAGGACACGCTGCTCGTTGCTCGGACCGCCCTCCGCTGACTCCTGTGACTCCATTTGGCTCCTTTGGCTCGTTCTATCTGAAGTGCTCGCAACTAAATTTCAAGAAACAATTTTCAGGAATGACTTAACTTTTGCGTTTATGTGAAAACTTTTGCAACGTGATGTTATGCGAGCGATATGCAATTCCAGTCAACGGTTAAGGGCACGCCAAGCCGTACACATGCAGGACATTCCGCAACCAACACAGGTCCTTCTCCTTCCTTGGGTTTCAGTGGAAGCGCAGCGAGAGGCTCTGGTCAAGATCAATGCCACGTGTTATGTAGGCAATGTCCTCACAGTCGATGCGACCTTTGTTAACCAGCTGCTGCTGTTTTTCCTGTGGCTTCCTTAGATCCTGCTGCCCTTGCAGCTTCTTTAACTCCTTAATATCTTGCTGTTGAAGTTGATTATGGTTCTGTACCTCCTGTACATCCCGTTGCTGCTGTTCCTCCTCTAGATATACTTGATCCTGCTCTGTCTGCTCTTCCTGCTTGGCCTGCACATTCTGCTGCTGCTGCATTTCCAGAGCCTCCTGCGGCGCCTCAGCAGCCATCAGCATTTTGAGCTTCCATTGCATGCCGCGCCGCTCCCTTCGCGTCGCCGGCAGTCGCCGTATCAGCTCAGCGCACTCCCCGGCGCTGATCAGGCCATCGCCATCGGAGTCAAACATTCGCAGGGTGGAGGCCAGCTTGAGCTCGAGCGGAACGCTGCGGCGGAAGCGCGACAGGCCCAGCATGAAGTGGCGAAAGTCCTTGGAGGGATGCAGGTAAAAGTCCACCAGGCGGTCGGCCAGCGGATGCCCCGCCACGGGCGGCACCTTCAACAGCCCGCTACGCAGCACTTGCCCCTCCGCGTCACGCTCCAGCGTCTGGTACTGGCCCAGCAAGTAGTCGATGCGAAGTCGCGAGAAGCCCGTCTCGTTGTGGATTTGCTCTTCCGTCTTGGCGCTCAGGTGCCTCGATGCGACGATGCCCATTTGTAGACACAGAAGGACAAAAACCACAACAGCAACAACGATTTTCCAACATATATCTATAGATTACAATTTAAACGCTCCGAGTTGAAGTTTAACTAGACGAGACTCTGTTGAAAGCAATTTTCAAATTTCAAATTTCGGGAGAATGCTCAACAACTCTACATGTTTACTCATAGTTTTGACTATAGTTTTAACAATTGGTTAACATTATATAAATCATGTCTGTCAATCCAAAGGATCACCATCAAACTAGACCCTCAGTTGGCCAATGTTGATGCAATTTGGTACAGTTGCTTCTGTTGATAGCATTCGCTTATCGATAGTTTCATAATCGATAGCTCTAACTCTCATACCTACGAGCCTAAAGTTTACCCATCAAACTAGAGCCTCAGTTAGGCAATGTTGATGCAATTTGGTACAGTTGCTTCTGGTGATAGCAGTCGCTTATCGATAGTTTCACAATCGATAGCTCTAACTCATACCTACGAGCCTAAAGTTTACCCATCAAACTAAAGCGTCAGTTAGCCAATGTTTTGAAATTTGGTACAGTTGCTTCTGTTGATAGCAGTCGCTTATCGATAGTTTCACAATCGATAGCTCTAACTCATACCTACGAGCCTAAAGTTTACCCATCAAACTAAAGCGTCAGTTAGCCAATGTTTTGAAATTTGGTACAGTTGCTTCTGGTGATAGCAGTCGCTTATCGATAGTTTCGCAATCGATAGCTTTAACTCTCATACCTACGAGCCTAAAGTTTTGCCAATCACTAATTGTTTGGATAATGTCAAAAACTTTCGATAGTTTTGTTAATCGAAAAATTAGTCAAGGCGCTTTAGCGATACCATCGATAGGAAAGATCATTTTAGTGATGAGTTTTTATTTGGAAAGGTTAAAAGGGCTAAAGGGAAAAAAGTTATCTGTATAACAAACCAATAAACTCTGTTTAGATATTGTTAGATAAAGTCTGATAAAAGGAAGATTGAATATGCTGTGAGTGATCCATATTGTGATAAATTTACTAGAGATAATATATTACTTTCGAGTAAGAACAAGTGAATACATTAGAAGTGTGGATATTTCAATAATTAATTGCCTGATTTAACAATACTTTTTACAAAAACAAAACGAAGTAAACCAGTTTGGAAAAAATATTTAAAATATTTTCATGTGCTTTTTTCGAAATTTAGGAATACATTTTAAATTGGATTTTAGGATTACTTCTAACACCAAAAATCACATAAGCTTTCTTCCAGTTTCGGTTATCGTTTTAAACCAAAAACAAGGAGAATTTCTTTCCTTATGCCGCCACCCTTTTCAGCTCGTTTACTGCACAAGCTAAATGGTTTAATTTTCATCCTATTTTGGATTGGAATACCTACACACGAAAATGGGTGTAACTAGATTATTTTTTAGAGTGTAAAATTTTTGCATAAACGTTTGTAAGGGCATTGAGGCAGTGGTAATCCGAGAAAAGATATGAACTTGTTTCTAGCTAAGTGTATTTAAATAATTCACAATTGGTTTTCAGCAGAGTCACGGCTTCGCTTGCGTAGAATGTAATCACCCTTTTCGTTTTCCTATGGGAGGAATATGAAAGCATTGCTTATCTGAACCTGAATGTCGTCTCATTTCAAGTCGCAATCCATCATGTGGGGTCTATTCCGTGTGTTGCTCTATTAAGCTATCCTTGAATGCATATATCTGATGATATATGGCTGCTTTGTTGTATTTGAAATATGGGTATTAATTGAAAAGGATAAATCCGAATCAATCCCCTATTAAGTCAGAGCGAACTGCATTTCTATTAGCCAACCACGTTGACAACTATCTCTTAGTTTTGGTTTCAAAATTTAATTTAATAAATGCACATATTTATGCATACAAGCTCCTTCCAGCTCAGCCAAATCCTCGCTAGCCCCCACTCCCACTCCCATTCCGCACCCCGCACCCCGCACACTGCACCGCCCGCACCGTCATCAGTTGAAGCCTTCACGTATTTTGGCATATGTCAAAATTAATTTCGTTGCCAACATTTTGACAGCTTTTCATGCAAACACTTGGCCAGGCCAACCAACCTATGCCATCAGGAGGGTGGAAATGTGTCGGATAGAGTGGAAGATGCGGGGAGCGGGGATGTGGGGGTATGGGGGGGTATGGGGGTTTTGGGCGGCTTTATTCATTGCTTCTCAGCTGAGTGGCATTGGTTCTGTTTGTTTGTTTTTCTGCGCAATCATCGGCAAACATTTTGCCACATCTACACAAAGACACATTACCAGGCAACTTCCCCGCCCGCTTCCCACACCCCTCTACCGCACTCAGCCTTCCCCCCGATTCTTTTTCACATTTGATGGCATCATGCTTTAATATGAAAATCGAAATGCTGAAAAGGCATTAGAAGTCGCTTCTCAGGCGAGCTCCGATGATGATGCCATGCAACATGAGGCAACACCACTACCTCTACCCCACCCCACCCCACCCCACATGCTCCTCACCGACACCACCCCGCAAACAAATTACCAAAATTAAGAGCACATTCTGTGAATGGTAGCCCAGCTGGTAACGATAGGTTCCACCCTGCCCCCGTCCCGATTCCAGTTTTTGTGTGTGCAAATTAATGAAATTAAATCGCCTTCATTTTAATGGTCGCAAGGTTGACCCCTAAAGAAGTCGGCAAGGTAGCCCCCCTCCCACACACACACACACGCACACGCACACGCACACACACACATTGGCAGGCGTTGATATCAGAGGAGCAAGATCTGAGGACCCCTTCGGGGCAAAGAAGGGAACAGCCAAAGGAATCTCTTCTCCATTTCACTCCAGGGAAGGAAAAATGAATGAACTCACTTTTCGGGGTGGTTACTACTAGTTTCCTCCCTGACTGGACGGGACAGGGACGGGGACAGAAACGGGAACGGGGAACGGGGGAATTTGCTGTTTGGTGTTTTCACTTTCGACATCGCGTTAATACGTATGAAATTGTTTGGTGATGGAATCTGGGACGTGATTCGAATATTGTGAATTAATTGCAACCGTTGTGGTAGGGGGTAGGGTAGGGTAGGTAGGTAGAGTCCAGATCTCGAGTTAAGATTCAGTCCCGCTGCGCCGCAATTTTTACCAATGTCCAAATCAAATACCCAAAAAAATGTTACCCCCTGCCCAGCCCTCCTACTCTCTCCCCTCCTATCCCCCCTATCGATTCCATAGACAACAAAAAATTAGCAGCCAACGGAAGTGGAAGTGAATGGCCAGCGGAAATGGGCGAGTGAATCATTGAATGAGTGCATGAATAAGTGTGAGCTCTGCACAGATTGTTCGTGAGAACGAAGAGGAGAAAAAAGGTATTGCCAACACCTGCTAAGCCACCCCCACACCCCTTCCCCTAATATGTATGTGAGCGTATATCTCTATTTCTCAAATTCTCTGCCTATTTTGGACTTTGAATTCACAGAACGGATTCCACAGAATGAATTCACTGAATGTTGCCATCATTCCCAACTATGGAACTCCTATCGTTATCGGTAGTTATCGTTAATACTACACTCGGAAAAATAAATGCCCAAAAATTCAGAAAAATTCCCTAGATTAAGGGTCACCCTAAAAGCCAGAAATAATTTCTATTTGGTAGAAACAATTCTTAAATTTGGGAAATACTCGAATATTTCTTAAATTCAGATAGGAAATGTAAGCTATCTTCCTTTGACTGCTTTTAGAGCATTTATTTTAGCGAGTGTAGCAAATTGCCATTCACATGTTAACGTTGACAATGAAAGGGCCGATCATAAAGTATGAGTTTGAGTCTTTTGTGGGTTATACAACTCAGTTATACCCTGTAACCAGTAGATATTATCTAGATGAATAACATATTAGGACGCTGTTAGCTGTGAATTAACAGAGCTATGCTTAACTGGACTTATGCTAACCTAACAGAGCTCTGATTAGCTTTAACTTAACCTGTTCAAATGCCCTTATAAACTGCTCTACAAATTGGGAAAAACATTTATTAATTTATGTTCATAGTTTACTTTTCGGTTAAAAGTCTTTTTCAAAAATGTTGAAAAGTCTCCTAGTCTGTGAAAGACGCTTGTCAAAAAGAAAATATCGATGTTTTATTGTCCCCTGCATCGGGTACTATAATTTTTCCACGAAATACGGAAATCCTTTTTGGAGAATTAATGACTCCTGTTTCTTCGATTAGAGTTCCAACAATGAAGGGACCATATGAGAGAATCGTCCAAAGCTGTTCGCTTATACTCAAATATTCAAGTTCCGCAATCCTCAATGACACATAGTGTCCTGCGCGGCGTATGAGCAATGATCTCGCCCCTCTCCCCTATTGTACTCACTGCTGCCAGGTCCGCATCAGTTGCATTCTCAGTTGATTTGCCTGCCGTCAGTCAACAGTGACTTAAGGACGCACAGGAGAGCGAGAGCCAGAGTGGAAGAGGGGCATGCAAGACGGAGAGCAAGGAGCAGCGCACACACAGAGAAAGCGAGCGTTGTTGCAATTACGCGAATTCCCCATACACCGTTAAGAGGTTGGCCAACAAAGATTTTTCTTAGAAAACCGCAGCAGCAACGACGGCGGCATTCCAAAGTAAATTACAAACAAAAATGTTGCTTGCAACATGAAAACCAAAGCGGAAACCGCAACAGCAGCAACTGAAAATGTAAACAGAGCAAAATATAAAAATCCGAAGAAAAAAACGGAAACCAAATGCAATAAAAAAGGACGAAGTTCACATACACTTTGATAAAAGTATCGATAGTATCGATTGTCGACAATAGGTCGATAAAAACTATCGATAGCAGTACTATTGATTCTTTTTGCTGGCCACACATTTTTTGATAGTTTAATTTTTGATATGTTATGTTATGTGTTGTTATGTTTCCTAAGTTTTGTCTTTCTATTAGAAAATTCCATCGATGTTTTGTTCGGAAAGTATCCATACTTATTAGAGGCTTTCGATAGTTTAACATCTCTTTAGTGATACATAAAATATTCAAATTTAGTGTTATGGTAGAAACTGACGCCATTTTGCCTACTTAGTCACTTTCCAATACAGGAGGAGCAGCAAGTGTTGGACAACGAACGAGGTTGGTGTTGAGCAAGAAGTCTAATGTGCTAGTATTATGTGTGTATCTCTACAATAGATAGTAACTCCTAATTGGTTATCTCGACTTTAGTTTTTTTAACTTATTTTTGACTGTATGAAATGATACAAATATGTTTGTTATCAGATGGAATGTCAGTGTATTCAGCTGAACTTTCATATAACAAAACTCGCTTAAACAAACTTTTCCCTTGTCTGGTTTTTTAATTAAATATTTTATTATGTTTTAAATATTTGGTGTATAACAAACTTTTCGTTGACCGCTGACCTCAATAATAAGTTATAGTTAATTGAAATTCCAGCTTAAATACGTTACAAGCTTCATAGGAAAGTTTTAACACCCTTCGGTAGGGCATGAGGACAACAAAAAATTTGAAAATGAAATGCAGCGAAGGGCCAGCGGCAAAGGCACCAAGTGACTGACGGCGACGGCGTCTTCGAGTCGCCAACTAGTGCCCTTTGCCTCTTGCCTCTTGCCCCGTGCCCCTTGTAGCACCCCGCACAGTCAGCACCACCCGCTAGCCCTCTGGCCACCTACTCTGGGCTCGAGCCCCAGCGCATGCAATTTGGTGTGTGTTTCCCAAGAAACCTTTGTTGCATTATTGCCGCAATTTGCAGAAGTGGTGACGTGAGAGCCATCAGAGTGCTGCGGCCACGAATATTGGCCCGAAACAACCCTGGTAAGCCCGCCCTGTCCCCACAGCCGCTGCTGCCACATTCTGGGCCGTCAAGCTGCCAGACAGCCAACAAATAACAACTAAGTTGGCAATTTGGAGTCGCGCAACAAAACTAAACCAAAAGCCAAAAACAACAGCAACAAATTTAGAGCCAAGGCAACGCCAAGAAGCAACTGCAAAGAAATGCGCAGCTCATCTCCAAAAGTGGTTAGCATTGAGCCACTTCAGGCATAGTGGGTAAGTGGGTAAGGGGGTGCGGGGTGTAAGAGTGGTGGATTGTTGGATTGTATAATGTACCAGTGGGGCAGCAACAGTTCATAAATATCCAACAGGCAACGCACGTGAAAATCATCCCAAACTTGATTAATTTTTTGTATGGAGTACCGCACACAAACTCGGACATATGGGTGGCAACTCTGGAAGCGGTATCGATAAAACTAAAAGTGCCAATTACAAAAATAACAACCTGCCAAAAGTTGTTTGCCTTTGCTTTACAAGAAACAACAACAGTCGCCATATTATTAAGCCAAAACAAACACTTATAACGAATTTCGCTGCAGTACCGGCCAGTTAAGGGTAAGAGGGTGCAGGGTGCAGGAGTTGCTAACTTACAAACAGTCACAAGTCCATGTCGAAGTCGTCACGAAGTCATGGTCAGTTCAGCTCATGTGCATTTGCATACCAAAGACAGTAAACACTCGCTAAAATATACATCCCTAAGCTAAAAAGCAGTTGAAGAACTAGTAAAGCCCTACAAGACCCTACTAAAATCATATATTTTCTTTTAGACTTCAAAGGGCACTTAATTTGGGGAAATACATTTTCTTAAGAGTTCCAATTTTCATTATTATTATTGAGGATTTGAATACTTTCTCAATAGGCATCTAGGATGGAATTCACTTACTACTTTTTCTTATTCAATCCATGCAAAACATGTCAAGGGTGAAAATGGGAACACCTTAGGGAAACTTATTTCAGAATCTTGCCGGAAAAACACACAAATAGGCCCGAGTGTTGTATTCTTTATATGAAATTGTCTTCCTTCGGGTGTCGTGGTGGTAAACAAGGAATCAAGTTACCTATAAATACAATATTTTTAAGAAATCCGATGTGACGAGTAGCTCACTCTATTGAGCGTGCACTGTACTTGGTTTCTTGAAAAACTGGCGGCACTTGTGTAGCATACTTTTGCGGGCTGCAGCTGGCAGCCAATTGGCAGCCCGGTGTCCAGTCTGTGGGCCAAGTTAAGACAGTCGCCAGGCCTGCAGCGGAGACAAAGAAGGGTGAGGGGTGTACAGTGGCAAGTTAACTGCAGCTGAGGCCACAGCCCCACCTCCTTACCTATGGCAGAAGTTTGCGAGTTCCAGAGTTGCCAAAACAAGGCCAAGAAGTGACGCAACAACAACAAGAAACAACAACAGCAACGAGGGCAATAATATGAAATAAATTCCAAGGGGGCATGATACTGGGGCGGTAAGGGGGGGGTGGCATAAAAAAAGGGGCCAATGCTGGCCAACGTACAAATCCGTACAAATTGAATAAGAACTCAATCTTGGCCACTGTCAAAACAACTTTTGGGTTCTGGCAACCGGACACATCGAACCGAAGGATGGGCCAGGACGAGGCGGAAAGATAAAAATGCGGCAAGAAAACAGAAAGCAGAGCTATATACATACAAAGTATACATACATACGTATCTATATACAGATTTATACATATATACTGGTATTGAATTGAATTGAAATGCCCTGGCAATTGTTTGTGTATCATTATAGTCATCATCAGTGTGCTCATCGCCCTGCCATCTGTGTGTGCCTCCTGCTATATCATTCAATCTGCCCCCAATAACTCTGTCTCTGTCCCAACCTATGTCTATGTCTTTGTCTCTGTCTCTGTGTGAGTGAGTGTCCTTGTTATTATAATAGCTGGATAGCTCTGCATTGTGTGTTGCCACTTTAAAGACAAAACAGCTGCTGCATTTTCAGTTTTCCAAACTTCTTCATAAACAATTCAAAAGTGCTTCGACCCTATTAATAGTAACTTATTATTATCTGTTTGGGCTCGCAGATTCCAAATTCGAAACAAGTTTCTTTTGTGTTTGGCATATAATAATCTGCATACCAAATTTGCTATATGCAAACCTTTTTAGTTCTAAATTATTAGGTTTCTGGTACCAACTTTTCTTTCTGGAGGTCACTTTTATTATGCTAACCCTTTCAGCTGTAAGTTATTATTATTACCGAAGCTGGAATCAGCCGGAAGGGATTTCTATATACTGCAACCCTTGTAAGGGTATCACCAAGTCGATCATTGGCCCAACCTCTTCCGACTGCCCGCCCTGACCGAGTAACGTGACACGTTAAACGCCATCTTTCAGAGATTGTGGAGGGTACATTGAACTCTAATTAACTCCAATTAGATAAATGATTGATTGACTCACAGGCAAAATGCACCACAAACTTACCTGCCAACATACTCAGCGAGCATATCTAAATATATTGTACATTCATACACACACACACACACACACACACACACATACATTGTGTGTTGAAATTTATGTACATTTAAAGTCGCTGTAATTGACGACAATGATGAATTAACATTTTGTAGCTAGATTAAGTGAATTCTGTCTATCAAGTTTTAAATAGCTTTGGATAAGTTTTGGATGCTCTAAATTGGAATAGTCAGAGTATCCAATTACCATAAAATGAGACAGTTCAAACTAATTCAAAATTATATTTCCAACTTTCACAATCAACAAAGAGGGAAGCAACGAACGAATACAAAATGGGATAATACTTTACTTAAACATGTATATTTATAATATTTAGAAATCTTATTAATTTTTGGATGTATTACTTTTAAGGACTTTAAAATTTCTGGGAGTTCCAAAATAAGTATGAAACTGTGAGCAGATTTTGATGATTGCCAAAAGTTATCGATAAATTGGCCAGTGTGACCGTTGCGTATTGTGTCCATAACATTGTCAGTTGCCAATTGCAATTTGCCAAGCTTTGAGCAGCTACAGCAAATGTAAGTGTGTGTGTGGGTGTGTGTGTGTGTGGGTGTGGCATCAACTCAGGCGATCAATTGCTCGGTTTGGGGCATTGTCGTTACGTCTGTCGTCAGAGGTCGCGGCGCTATTAATTATCATGTTAAAATGTAATTAATTAAGGATGTCGTCAGCGCAGCGAATGCGATGCTGACGGCGACGCTGACGGCGACGCTGACGGCGGCGCTGACGGCGACGGCACCCGCACATAACTTTCAATGAAAAGTTAATAAATTACATAATACCAAAAACGAAATTACAAACGCCATCAACGACGACAGCAACAACAACAACAACAACGACGACAATAACAACAATCGCTACCTGATAACAAATCAAACGAAATTTGTTTGTTCGTCCTTCAGTGATATGTGTGTGTGTATGTGCGTGTGTGTGTGTGCCAGTGTTGGCAACTGTCACTTTAGAAAAGTAGCTGAAACAAGAAAGAGCAAAGAAAGAGATGCCTCTAGAGGTGGACTCAAGATATTTATCGCTTATCGAAAACCCAAATGCATACAAATTTTCATTTGAATGAATATTTTTATGAGGCGGCAACATAAATCACAGCTTCTGATTATAGACTGATGTTGAATATAAATATACATTAGAAATGAAAGGTTCGACTGGAAATTGAACCTAGAGCTTGGCAATGCCCTGACTCCGATTGCACATCTACATAAAGAATTGGGTGGAAAATTGTGGAAACTTATTTAAGAATCAATGCTCAATAAGAACAAAGACTGTTTACGGTCAGATTTATCGACCAACAGAGGCTGCAATTAAGGTGCGGTCACACGATATGGCATTTTGCCACATTTATATAATATCGTTATCGAAATTTATTATGTAATGTAATATGGCAAAAGTAAGAATATATGTTGAATATTTTAACATATAAACTCATATGGCACGTTTCTACCATCTTTGATTTGCCATATCGTGTGAGCAGGTATCTCAATCACAAAATTTATATGGCGGCCTTCCATACCGTACTCACACACTATGGTAACTGCCGACTGCCACAAATGTGGCAAAATGGCATATCGTGTGACCGCACCTTTAGAAATACTATAGCGGAGTTCGCAGCACGATTATTTATAATCGTCTCTAACCTAAATTGTTACAATAGTCATATTTAAGGTTATGTTTTGTTCAGAGCATCAGACTTTACAGTTACATATACATACATACTTAAGGCAATTACAGTTACGAGGGTTTACAAAACGGAACACATACGTATAATTTAAAATAAAAGTTATTAAACCAATGACAATGACGCCTGCGCTGTTGGCCAATCCGTTAACCGCTCACTTGGCCATTACAGTTTTAGTGATGAAACTATCGCAACCGCTGGAGGTGAGTGTCTAGGAGGCCTCAATTCACCAGTTCGTTCCCCCACACTGTATCCTTAACAATATAATTCCAAGTAAGGCACTTTTTAAGAAGATTATATCAAAATTAGGTTAGGTTAGGTCAAGACGGCACATAGACCACCTGGTCCTTAATGTTACCCCATATTTGACCCTAGCGACGTTTAAGATTGATTGAAGATCACTCTCGCGAATTTAAAGAGTTGGTTCAGTGGTGTCCTCGATACACTCTCCAAGGGAGTGAAGGTGTGGGATCCCAGATGGTTGAGTCTGCTTCTCATGAGCGCTGTACAGGTACAGAGGAGGTGTTCCAGGGTTTCGGGTACCCCCGGCTCGCTGCACTTCCTGCAGCTGTCGTCGTTTGTGATGCCAAGCATCTTCGCATGGGCCGCTGTCATACAGTATATCTAAAATAAGAAATTTGTTAAATTTTTGAAAAAAGCCAGTTTTCTTTTATAATTAAGAAACTAGCCAAGGCTGGCGGGAAATAGCTAGGTGAGCAGCACTGCTGTGTGTGTGTGTGTGTGCGTATGTGTGTATGTGTGCGTTTGTGTTTGATATGCCCCGCATAATCCACATGCAAAACAAATTAATAAATAAATAATAAATAATAAATATGCGTAAAAATAATGACTAAAGGAATATCAGAAACAATAAATTTTATTTGAGTAGTCGCCAAACTGCGCCGACAAATGCCAAAAACAAAGCAAAAATTATTAATGAAACCGTTGAGGGGGCTGAGCAAGGGGCAGGGCGGGCAGGGGTTTGTGCGTGTGCGTAATGTGGCTGGGAAGGGGGGGGCGCGGGTATCAGACATGTCATAAACGTTTATAAATTTTTATGCGCGTAAATAAAATGCGTAACAATATTAAAACTGATGCGTCGCGGTATATTAAATAGATGCGAAACGATGTTGACTGAAGGGCTAAGGGCTGAGCGGGGCGGGGAAGGGGGCGGGCGTTTTAAAATAATTTATCGCATGCAATATACACGCACAAGCACACACACACACACACACGCACGCTGTGAATACGTGTGTGGGTCGAGTGCGTGTCGCTCGTTTTTGGCTTTTGCTTTGGGCTGCTCCTTTAGCCGCTCGCTCGCTTTGCTCGCACATTTGTAAGCAAGTCAGGCAATCGTTTGCCCAATTAAGTGCGATGAAGCACACACACACAAACACACACACACACACACTCGCAGAACATACTCGTAAATGTTATCACAATGGCTAATTCTCAAAGTCAAAACACTCGGATTTCAGGGCATAACACCCAAATAAACAGCATACCCGCCCTCGCCGCCCCGCCTCCAAGAGCCACACCGCCCATTACATTCGCCCCACCCGCCACCCCACTCCCAGCAGCTGCACCCAGCGCGCGCTCAATTAAGAGTGCGACACCCAGGCACACACACACACACAGACGCCCACGCACATAACGGTAATAATCAGCGCTTTGCAAAATCACAAGACAACAGCGAAAACAGTGAAGAATCAGGGCGTTATTCAGCACAGTGGTGTGCATACTTAAATAAATATGCTTAAATATAGTTTAACTAGAACTCTAACCCTAAAACACATCTTAATTGCCTCCCCCATATTTCAAGCACACAGACTAAACTCTTTCAAAAACGTAGAACCCATAACACTTATCAGCGACCCAACACCATAGTAGGATATAAACAAAGAGACACATACATATTGCTTAGGGTCACAACAACACTGACTTATCTGTTAAGTAACATTGGCATTAACAAGATGAGTACTCTGTTAGATCGTAATGTATGTAAGAATCTGTTAAGTAACATTGGCATTAACATGAAGAGTACTCTGTTAGATCGTAATGTCTGTAAGAATCTGTTAAGTAACATTGGCATTAACATGATGAGTACTCTGTTAGATCGTAATGTCTGTTAGAATCTGTTAAGTAACATTGGCATTAACATGATGAGTACTCTGTTAGATCGTAATGTCTGTAAGAATGGCTGAGTTTGAGAGCGATATCTTGAAAAACTGAGAAGTTTCTCACACAACACCTCAATAATCTACCAATCATTTCTATGGCATCTATTTGATAGCGTGGTCTGATCCGACCCGTTGCAAATTTCATCACGATAGCCTTCAGACCAAAATAAACTAAACTTTTTTGCATGAAACCTGACAGACGGACATCGCTACATCGCTCGGTAATGAATTTGATCAAGAATACGTATAGTTTACCCTCTGCAAGGATAGAAAATAATCGATTATAATCAATAAATTGTTACTGCTCTCCCTCTCTATAGCTTATGCACGCCTTGGGAACTTTCATGCTTTGAACGTATGTATAACCAGACATAAATACGGGTAGTTATCATGTCAAAGGCAAATCGGAAAAGAGTTTTATTGCGAGTAAGTATCTGCTACTTACGTACTTAAGTACTTCTCGTTTCACAATATTCTCGATTAAGCTTCATTTATTCTGTTCGCTGGCCTCAGGTGTTCTGCTGCAGCTGCTGCCGCCGTCGCCGTCACCGTCACCGTCGCCGTCGTCGTTGCTTTGAGCTGCTGTAAAAGCTTTACTTCTTCTGGCGCTGCGCTGCGCTGCTTTTGAGTTGTCAACGTCAACGGTGAACGGCGAACCCTTTCAAAAGCACAACACACAAAAAGAGCGCGCTTAAGAGAGGGAGAATGAGGGAGAGCGATAGTAAGGCTGAGGCAGGGGACGAGGCGAACGCGTTGGCCGTTTATCAAACAATTTTCGAATGTTGTTTGACGTCTTCGCGGATGCTGCGTTCATGGCGCAGCTATGGAAGGTGTTGTCCGGCCAGACTGCCAGGTACCTGTTGACAGCACGAGTGCGAAAGAGATAGCTATGTACTCGGTCGCATCAAGCAGCACTCATCATTAAGACAGGCTAAGGTTACATTTTATCAAAAATTCAACCACTAAAACTATATTATATTCAATTATATTATATTATTACTCTCTTATTTTTGCAAATCGATATTAAGATTGTATTTTTAAGCTACACAGAACTTAAGCATTAGTACTAGGTTATAATCAAATTATATTAAAATAACAAATTTAAATATAAAAAAAGCATATATATTAAAATCGACATAGCTTATATAATAATTGTATTTATAGTTAACATAGTAAGCTTGATAATGCAAATATCGATATTTTTCCCGCTCTTCTTGATATCTAGGCATAACGGCACCTTGTATTGGTGCAACTTGGTTACGTTTATCTTCCTTCATCGCTTCGCCTGCCGCCCTTACCCCGCTCCATCTTCCTCTTCATTCAGTCAAAGTGAAGCTAGAAAAAGCGCAAATCAGCCACAATTGCCGCTGACAGACGCAACCAGCTATTCCCTTTGTGTGTGTGTGTGTTAGTGTGTGTGTGTGTGTGTGTATTAGTGTGTGTGGCTTTGACATTATTTGTGCTGCAAGCTGACAGATTTTCGTTATGGCAGCATTAAATTGAATTTTGACATTTCTTTGCATGCATATGCAAAATAGACACACACACACACACACACACACATGCACACACACACACTGTTATTTGCACATGTACAGCAGTATTTTGTCGTATTTAATCTATGCCACAAGCAAAGCAACATTCGCGCCCAGCCCAGCACCGCCCACGCCCACGCCCCTGCCCCCGACCCCTGCAACCCAATCCTGGCTAGCTTTGGTTTGGCTTGGTCCTGCATTTGGCCAGGAGCCGTTTCTTACTTCGTTTCAATTTGGGTCAGAGCTGGAGCTCCATATCAAAATTAAACACGAAACGACTTTAATTTGGGAATATTTTGTCGCTTTCACTAATGAGAGATCACCAAAGTGAATAAAGGCTTCAATTCAGAACCAAAAATAGATAGGAAAATGTGATATTAAGACCTAAAACTGATCGGGGAATAAAGACTTTAGAAATTGTGTTCAAAGTTAGTTTTCAAAGTTAGTTTAATAACTTCACACAAATTACAGTTTAGCTTTAGTTTAAAATGCAAAGTTTCTATAAATTTGATTTGTGTTTCGGAATATACTTTTTTAAAGGCCCCAAAAGTTGCATACGAAGTTAAAAGTTATAGCCATACTTAGATTATAATAGATTATAACCAGCATACAAACATTCTCCTACATATTTATCCTTCTTTCTCTTTCCCCCTCTATCAAAATCGAAATCGAAATGTATAAATGTTTAATTAGTTTTAAAAATAATTATGATTATTCTTTGAGCTTTAGAAAAGAAATGTGAGCGAATTTATTATTTAACCCCTCCGATACACCCGACGGCGTCTGCTGCCGGGCACCTTGAAAATTAATTTCTCACGTTTCACGTACAATTTGTATGGCCGGAAGCGTATTCAATGCGGCTGCCAGGAGCACCGCACCTAACTCCAGCCTCAACTGGTTGCAATCCTTAACTAATCCACCTTGAGCCCCTTCCCACTCAGCAAGCTGCTCGCTAATGAAGGTTTCATACTGCTGCTGTTGTTCTTATACCCTGTACAAGCCAGAAGCAGAGCGTCAACTGTTCATTATTTTGAAGGATATTGGAAGCAGGATGGGCAAATTTGGTATGTGAGTTCTCAAACACTATACGCATATCAGTTTTGCCACAAATCTCGTATACAGCTTGACAATACGAAGAAAATGAGGAATGTTCCTTTAAGTAATCATCATCTAAGATGGCAAGACATCTATGGTACTCGTACTATCGGTAATATTGGTGGTATATAGCTTCGAATTCCATTAGGGCTGACAGTTTTGCAGCTAAATAAGGTACAGTTAGGCTCTACACAGCAATTACTTACGGGGTATGTCTAAGTCAGTTTTGTATAGTGAATACAGACCTCTTTAGAACTTAGCTCTTTGGTTGATTATTTGCAAGTATTTATATGACAGTTTGACTCTAAGCTGTATATATAATCATAAATAGGGTATAACATAGTCTATCACACAGGGTAGTTAGCAAAAGCATCCAATACTTAGTTTGCCGCTGTTAAGTATTGGTGTTTTATAGTTGGACTCTACTTTGCAATACCTTAAGGGTATTTAGGGTGTCATAGAGGGTATGTCTAAGTCGAACCCTTTTGCTGTCCTACAAAGTTTCTCAATGTGATTGAAATACAGCCAACGTTCATAAAAGAGTTGCATTTTTGTTCACATAGGGTATGTTGTAGTCTATCCGTTTTGCTGCTTGGATTGTTGTTACTTATGGCTTAACTGAAACACGCACACAAATCGCCGCACGTACACAATGAGTCCAATTCCGTATTTGTCTTCGGCCACGCAACAAAATGCACTTGTGTGTGAACACACACACACACACACACACACACACACACACACATACACACACACACATCTATTGTGTGTGTAAAGTGATTCTGATTGTTGTTGCTGCTGTTGGTTATTACTCGTATTAGCTTCTGGCCAGCCTTTGCTTTGTTTCTTCCGATTTGAGAGCTAACTGCTCCCCAGCTGTCCCGCTGCCCCGCATCCCCCAGCTATCCTGCCCCCTTCTGTGGCTCCACGGCGCCCAGTTGTCATGCGTGTGTTCAAATTGCAGAGGATTATGGGTCTTAATTTTATGATTGCTTCTTTAATCAGAGACCTAACTGCACGCCAATTATGTCCTGGCCCGGCTAATTGTTTCTGTTTGTGTATTTCTTGGGCTTTCTCTCATTTTAGCCAACTCATTTGATTTGGCCTTAATCGATGTGCGTTATTTGTGATTAGTCGAGCGCCAAATGAGCCACGTAGATCCTTAGAAATTGCTTGGAGCCACCGCCTCTTGGCTAACCATCATTTGTCTTCTTACACACTCACAGAGGGTCCTTTGGGCGCACTAGGACTTGTGCAACACTGAAAGAGGCCTTTTTGATACCCAGTTTCCAGCTGCCCTGGGGACAATCGATTGTCTTTTGTAATCATTATACAAACAGGCATAGGGAGTTAAGGACCATTTGATACCGCTAAACTCCACATATTCGCTTGATTTTTGTTTTGTTTTAAGGGTTGTGTAGAAGGACAGTACAGAATATCATTTTTATTAGCTATGTGTTGTCTATAAGGTGGACGAAAAGAAGTTAAAATAGTCCGAGTGGAGTGCAGAGTAGCAAATAGTTTATAAAGTATTATAAGGTCGAGTACATCGACCCCAGTTTATATAGTTTGGCTTAAACATATCATAGGATCATATCAAAACATCGATGGCACTATTCAAAATATCGATACTTTAATGTTGATCCCATACAGAATTCTTCATTCTAACTATTTTTTTTGTCAATTGTGTCGTAAATGACCAAATATCGGAAATTTGTTTAGTTTTAATGACGAGTACTATCCTTTTTGTTTGATTCGTATAAAAGTGGGGAAAGAAGTTTTCCTGAGGTGGGGAAAAAGAGCTTTCCTAAGATGGGGCTGGGGGTTTTGTCTCCTATAAGGAGAAATTCAATGTTTTAACTTAATATTAAATAATAATTCATTTCACTTACGCTTTGTTGCGTTCTACCCTTTCGTTCTCAATGTCGATCACAAATCAGATCATCTTACGATAGTTTTCTTACATTTCAATAGACAATTCATTCGATATATCGATAAGTTACGTTAAACAAGGTTGCCTGATGGCATACAACATCTGAAATGTAAATAACACAAAATAATTTTTAACTTAACATGCTTAAATCGCTAAAGAATCCTTTTATAAGGATATGAGGTTCCAAAATAATTACTGATTAATCATTTTATCGAATCCAGCCTCTCTCATTAACTTATTTTATTTGTCAACCAAATTCTGGGAACAATAAGAGTCAAATAATAACTTTCTCTTTATTTGTACATTTTTGAAATCTATTAAGCCTTGTCTGTGTGTATTGTGTATGTAAAATAGCAGGCTATCACAGCATACATACGATCCTGTTAAATTTACATTAACATAACATATACGATAACATTTACATAACAGACTACGATTGTTGCGATATCGATAACTACAGAGAGACCATACAATCGCTTTTTGTAAGCGCAGCGTAGAGTTGAATTTCTTTGAGTGGTTATTCCAAAATATAAAAGCTATATTAAGCATCACTATCTTTACTTTATATTGTGAACATAATGTATTAAATAAACCTATTATAATAGGTTAGGTTAGGTAGAGCCGGTTGACCACCACATAGACCGAGCAGGTCCTTTGTGTCGCCGGATACTGAGAACGTCAGTAGGTTTGTTGATCCTGTAGGATTCGTGTGCGCTTGGCAAATGCCAGCAGCGTATTTGGAGTGTGTCTGGCCGCTTCTTCTAGTGATGCGAGCCGGTGTTTGATGAAGTATCAATATTATTATATCAATCTTACATGTATCGCTGTGTTTAGTGTCACACTCGGCGATAAAAACAACCGATTTAAATTGATTATTATTTGTGAATCCGCTTTCAGCTAAACTAGTTCGCCGAGAGTAATATCGATAGTATCGATGTTTTACCTATCGACAATGATCGATTGGCAGTTTTGCCATATCATCAATCGGGCGAGAGCTGAACTTCGAGATGAGCAACTTTTTTGTTCCTTTCACGAGCAAGGGCATCCTTGTAAGGGTGTTCAGTGTGCGGCAACCCCCGCAGTTAACTAAACTTTCTGTTGTAGTTGCCGTTGCTGCTGCTGCTGTTGCTGTTGCCCCCTGCCCACCTCCCTGGTGCTGCCAGTTGCAGTGTGGAGCATAATGAATGCGTGTTTAGCCATAATAAAATGTAGCGGCATTCCAACAAGCCACAAAACATAGCACAATCCAGGACATGTGTATGCATGCACATACCTGCACCCAAGGCTGTGGTTCAGCCTGATCCTGAGGCCACCCGCAACTTGTTCTTGTTGTTGTTGTTATTCCTGTTTTTGTTGCTGCCCCAAGCAATGCAATAAAACATTTTCATTGCAATGCAGCACCGCAATCATTTTGCAGTGCAACATGTGGCGGTTGCAGGATCGTACAGAAGGCCCCCCATTGCCGCTAACCCCCGACCCCATCTATTGTCCCTGCCACTGCCCCGGCTTGTCTAGTCATGCTGCAAAAGTTGTAAATAAATAATATGCAAGTACATGGTTCACTACAAATGAAATCAGAACGAGAAACTTATCTTGTGAATGGCTTGACCGACTGGCCAATACCCTGGCAGGGCTACAACAGGTCTAAAGCTTATTTATATTTCTAATACTTTAGACAAAACTGTCTCTCCTCTTTTGTTCTGGGGAAGGGTTTGAAACAATTATATTCTGCATATGGTATCTGTGAGCCTGCATACCAAATTTGTTGACTCTAGCTTTCTTAGTTCCTGAGATCGAATAGGATGACAAATGATTAGATAGTAAAGAAGAACTTCTCAATTTTCCGCCCGTAAAGGTAGATCTTCCCTAAAGCTTTGAAGACAATCGCATGAAACTTAAAGTTGGCAAATGCAAGCGTTTTCCACCATTTTCCGACTGTAGAAGTGAATTTTCCGCTTATCGATTTATGTAATATGTCCTTTCGTCCAGATTCCCATTTTCCGTCCAAGGGGTTAAACTATCCGAAATCTCTCAACCTTTTTTCAAATGATTTTTTGTTGTATACAGCTTTGAAAATATGTTTGAAGCCGCTTGAATGGTTAACACTAAAGGTGAATGCCACTGTTTTTGCGCATCATCCGCACTTGTGGGTGAAATTTTCGAAAAATCGCCTCCTTCAAGTCTTCCGGTTTTAGTTGTTCTATGATTCCCAATCATATGGATAGCTCTTTTGCATAAATATGTAAATATATGACAAGATGGGTTCGGGGATGAATTCGTTTGCCCAACTTTCTACCCCTTCTTAAAGCGTACAGGGTATATAAACATATAAATTTAAAACACTGCAAATTCTGGCGCACTTTTTAAAATAACATAAGCTGTAAATCGCAATAAAATAGTATTTGTTTTTAGATTTTAAAACGAATATAAAGTCTCATGATCAAGTTCTGTATTAAAATCGTGACAGGAAATGCTGTAAAGTTACTTCGAAACTAAAAAGCAGCGCGAATTGTGGTTTCAAATTTGTTAAACTGAAAACTATTTATAAGTCCTTAAAACCCAGTCTTATCACTTTGCAAACACACAACAAGGAGGAACGTTGCAGTCGGACGCACCCGACTGCGGAATACTCTGTTCCAAGTCCAGTATAATTTGCTAATTTGTGGGTTCGAAAAAAGACGCGAAGAAAACAGAAGTTTGTATGTCAAATTTGATGACTCTATCTTTACAGGTGTGGGAGATCTGAGATTTTGCTCACTTGCGGGGGAGGGGGTGGGGGTGTCAACAAATTTTTAATGCAGATCTGACAGGAATCTCAACATTAATGTGTATGCCAAATTTGCTGACTATAGGTTTAATAATGTAGAAGATACAGGTTTTCGCCAAATTGAGGGGGAGGGGGTGGGAGTGGAGGGTCGATCTTGACACTTCATAAAGTGAGGTTATACACCAACATGTGTACCAAGTTTGGTTGCTCTAGCCTCAAGGGTGTGGAAAGAAATTGAGTTCATACGGACAGACGGGCAGAGGGACATTTCGCCAGCCGAATATACTCTTTTTCCCTGCGGGAACAGAGTATAAGCAATGCAGCAGGTGCTTTAAGTAAATGCAAAACGGGAAAAGTTACTTATACTTGCCCGTTTTGGATTTAGTTGTGGCTCAAGAATCCTTCAAGCTGGACAGATTTCAAATGAAATTTTCATTTCTCGTAGATTTAATGGAAAAGTGTCGAGCGTCGCTTGCAATCGTCCTGTTTCAATGAAAATGTCCTTTTCAATGCATCGAAATATGCATTGAACTTAATATCTGAGTTAATCGAGTGATTCCCCCTCCCTCTCTCCCGCACCTGCCTGCGTACCTCCGTGTGGCCTGCGGGTTGCGGGTTGTGGGCAGCGGGCAGCGGTCAGCGGGTTGCGGGTTGCGGGGTCCACAATAAGCTTGTTAGCTCGTGCGGGCCTCTCGGTAATTAATAAAAATGTCATTAAACTTGCGGGGCATCGGATGGGGAGTGGGGGAGTGGGATGGAAGCCGTCGACTCGAGCGTAATAACATTTTTGCAGCATACTTTCGGGGGCAGGGCCAGAGGCGACTTTGAAGCCATTCAAACTGCGTAGGGGTCGCCGTGCGTGTGTGTGTGTGTGTGTGTTTTTGTTGTATTCTTTTGCATTTTTTCATAAAACAACTGTAGGACCTTAACTAATTATAACTTTGATGCAGTTGCCTGTTTTCGGAATGTTTCATTTTTTTAGAGTTGCGCGTCCTTCGGATTTTGTGGATTTTCTGGATTTTGTGGATTTTGCGGGTTTTGCGGATTTTGCGGACCTGCCGGCATCAAAGGGCTGCCAATGACAACGGGTTCGGAAAGACTCTCGGTGAAGTTTTGTGTCCAATTTGACTCAATTGCCAATGGAATGTTGTCAAAGGGGCAGCAGGGGCGGCAGGGGGCGACAGCGGCATCTCTGCTTATCAGCGTTTGATTGCGGATCCGAATAACTTGAGTGCTTTTAGGCGATATCAAGCAAAATTCCAAAAGGCAAAGGCTTCGAGAGTCGTTAAGTTTATTAAGTGCCAGTGCAGATAACCCAAATGAGTGCATGCCAAATGGCGGAGCAGGCTCCCATCGCCTCGCCTCGCCCCCCCCCCCCCCCTGCAGCCCGCGCGCACAGTGGTAAAAATGCACACTTTTTGTGGCAAAAAAATCAACTTTCACGTAGCTAAGAACGTTCCAAACGGCAGGTTTCGACTGCAGCACACTCTGTTCCCAGTCTATTACATTTTTGCTTATTTCGGGTGGGAACAGTAACAGTAATCTCCACACTAGAGGTCAGAGATGGGCACGGAAAATAACGGTGGGAGCCAGAACTAGATTTGGACAACAACAACAAACAGCGTCGCAGTCATGAGCCAGACAGAATGTGCGCCGAGCAATGCATACATTTTGTTTTTGCATTCTCGAGCGAGCAGTCAAAATTTAATTTACAGCCTCTTCGTCACCAACTTTCAGTGGCATTGTTTTTGTAAAATTGCGATAAGCGATCAACTCGATCAACGACCATCTGTGCCGAGATGCTGACGCCTATCACAAAACATAACGGAAAGAGCCGCCGGAGCTCTGAGAGCCACCACGAGTGAGAGAGCTCAATCATGGAGAGCCACTACGTGCCCATGGCTGCTAGAGGTAGTGTACCCACAATTTGATGTACAACGTTCAGTGCGTATGGGTACAGTATTTACTAATACAGAGACAAATACAACATTCACTTACATTCACTTAATATGAGTACTGTTAAAACTGTACACGATTTTCGGGTGAATGTCTCCCCATTTTGAATGCATCCATGCAGACCTCTAGTCCACACTTTATCAACTGGGAGCATATACCAACATCTGTATCAAGTTTGGATGAAATCGCAGACAGACACTGCACAAGCCCAGTATACTCCAGTTCCTTTAGGAACAGAGTATCAGAAGTATTTCAAAATACAATGTCTGTTATTTGAATTACATCAAATTGAAATGTTTCTTTTACCAGCCTGCAAAACGGTTCAATGCCGAACCGGTTCGCACACGGCAGCCTAGGTTCTCTCCTTCTACGAACCGAACCGTTAGAAGAACAAATTCGAAAGTTTTTTATTCAAAAACTACAAAACTACACACAATTTTGATTACAAATGTTCTTATTGTTCCTACTCGATAAATTCGAATTGAATTGAAAAACTTAAGGACTCATAAGGAAACTTTCAGGAGGCTGACCAAACTTGATATTTTAACTGTATTTAATGGCTGCTTCTTGGAACGTTAACGAAAACAAAAGCGAACTCAAAATGGGGGCTTAATATTGTTAAATTGAATTCGATTTAAGCCACCGTGCACTGTGCCTACGCAAATAGCACCTTATGGTATCTCTTCCCCTGCCCTGACACGCTTACCCTGCGCCACCCCGCCCGTTCCCGAGCTCGAGCCCGAGCCCGCGCAGCAAAGTTTGCCAGCAAAGTAGAAGAACAAGTGGAAGAGATAGCAAACAATGCGGCTGCGGTGCCGGGCAAATTGCCACTGCAGCTGCAAACTTCTGTCCAGGCCGCAAAGATTATCACTATCAGGCAGCGCGAGAGAGCGAGACAGCTATAATTAAACAGAAAGAGAGAGGGAGAGGGAACCGCTGCCGCATTAGTTAGGTTTGAAGTGGAGGCCACCAGGCTTATCGGCTGATGTAAAAATAATTTCATTGTTATATAGATCATAATTGGGTGAGCAAGTTGCACGCGAGCCTTATCGCAGTAATTCACAAATGCGAAAACCACTTAGCCGCAGCTATATATGTATGTATGTATGTGTACAGCGATTGTAAATCAAAATATGTGCCTGTACTTCAACTGTGGGAGAGATTATAAGAAATATTTCCATAAGTGCGACTAGCCAAACAAATTGTGGTTTGAATGTAACAAAAATGATTAGATTCCTTAACTTTCTGTGTTTCGTTGTGAACATTTTAAATTTGAATTCAAACTAAAACAAATCGATATTAGCACTGATAGTTATCGTTATGAGCTGTCAATTGCTTGTTGCTATGACACTGTGCCAGAGAACAGGGCAGCCCCTGTTATCGATAACAATAACATATGTCGCTTAGTCAAGTTCTGTACGCAGCTCATAGATTTTGCTGTGCAATTTATATAAACAACAGCTTAATATTATAAATGGGTTAATAATAATGGTAAGCAATTTGATACTATATAAATTGCTGCGATATACGCACAATGCGGCACACAAGTACTACCAAAATGAGGTCAAGGCAAATTATTATTTTGCTTGGTGCTTACGTGAACAGCGTACCTAAATGGGGCCCCCGGCCGCCTATTTAGATTGGAGCAGCGCCAATTTTGGAGCACTTGCGTTTTGGTTTCCACCAGCGACGCGGGCGTCGTTCAAGTCCGACCCGTCAGATATTATTATTGTTATTATTATCATTTGTTGCCTTTAACTTGATTTCCCGTTTGCGTATGCGTGTAGTAGTATTCTTTGTTTCAATTGTGTTTTGCTTTCGTTTGCACTGTTTTATTTGTAATCAGCTTGAGCCATGTCGAATAAGTGCAGCTGCAAGAAGGATGGCGAGCTGATACAGTTCACCAACTGCCGCCTGCTGCGCGACCATCGCCTGTTGCAGGACGATCTCTGGGTGCGCGACGGCAGGATCCTAAATCCGGAGCCCGTGTTCTTTGACGAGCGGTGCATGGCCCATCGGCGCATCGACTGCGCCGGCGCCATCATAGCGCCTGGCTTTATAGATCTCCAGATCAACGGTAAACATTTGACATTTGACATTCGCCGCAATAGAGCTAGAATTCGCCTGAGCTCAGTTTCACTTTCAATCGACTGACAAGGTCATCGCTCTGTTCACGTTTTTCGCCCCACTTACGTATTACGCTTGTGGCTTTGAGGGGCTTACGGGGGGATGGGCATAATCAGCTTGTTAATCTTATCGGCCTCGCTGAATCGCAAACATCAACCGACTATCGATCGAGAGTGAGAGCGAGCACGAAAGAGAGCGAATGAGAGAGAGAGATAGCGCATGACAATGAGAGCAACGCTTACATTCTATCCTCTTCCAACAGGTGGCTACGGCGTGGACTTCTCCTACGACAAGGACACCATTGAGTCGGGCGTAGAGAAGGTGGCCAAAGGTCTGGTGAAGACCGGCGTCACCTCATTCTGCCCCACGCTGGTGACCTCACCCAGCGATAGCTACCACACCATATTGCCACGCATTCCACATTCCATTGAGGGCGGTGCCGGCATTTTGGGCGTGCACGTCGAGGGGCCGTTCATCAATCCCCAAAAGAAGGGCGCCCATCCGGAGAACTGCATTCAGACCCTTGACAATGTAAGTATGTAAGACCAAAGCTCTGGTTCGGAGGGATGTGCTCTAAAGGAGCGGAGATGATAGCTAGACAGAGATTGTACCTTACCTCCTGATAACCTGATAACAGGAGAGGATGACAAACATCGAGAAACACCGAGACATCCTGTGCTTACATCTCTTGCTCAGTTTAAGGAGATTCCAACAAGAGGCAATTGAAGAAACATAGGAAACCGTTTGAAGCCTTCCTTACTATCTTCTGGTGAAGCCTCGCGCTACGCCAAGCTTAGGAGCTTGGGTAGAAAGCTTACCCAAGGACAGAGCTTCGGCTACTGGTGAAAGTAAACTATATCTTTCACAATGTAAGATTATCCCCTGATGCCCAATGTACGCTCAGCAGGAAGGATGATATCCTGTGCTAATGCCCGGACATTATTTTGTATAGGAGAAAGCATTTCTGCAGAGAATTCACAACTCAGGTGCAGATAAGAAAGGTTTTCACAATGAAACATAGGACAGGAGACACACCTTCTCCTTGAGAACATAAGAACATTCTCAGATCCGAACCCGTTATAAGACTAGACTAATCCCAATTCCTTTTTGTAGGGCATGGAAACGTTACGCGCCACCTACGGCTCATTGGATCGCATCAAGATCATCACATTGGCGCCGGAGAAGGTGGCTGATGCGAGCGTGATCCGTCATCTGGTTGATGCGGGGATCACCGTCTCACTGGGCCACTCCATGGGCGGACTGAGCGATGGGGAGAGCGCCGTGAAGCATGGCGCCAATCTGATAACCCATCTGTTCAATGCCATGCTGCCGTTCCATCACCGCGATCCCGGCCTGGTGGGCCTGCTCGCCTCGGATGCCATTCCAGCGGGGCAAACAGTCTACTTTGGCATCATTTCCGATGGCGTGCACACGCATCCTGCCGCGCTGCGTATTGCGTACCGCACACACCAGAAGGGCCTGATATTGGTGACGGATGCCATATCGGCGCTGGGTCTGGAGGAGGGCATACACCACATTGGCCAGCTGCAGCTGGAGGTGAAGCAGGGCCGAGCCTTCATAGCCGGCACAGATACGCTCTGCGGCAGCATTGCGCCGATGGATGAGTGTGTGCGGATCTTTCAGCGTGCCACAGGCAAGTGGCTAACTAAGTGCTTGAGGAAACTTTATATAAATGCTTGCATCCTTTTGCAGACTGCTCCACTGTGTATGCCCTTGAGGCGGCCACCCTGCATCCCGCCCTCTGTCTGGGCATAGAGCGGCAGAAGGGCACCCTCGACTTTAACTCGCATGCGGACTTCATCCTGCTCGACGACAGCCTCCAGGTGCTCTCCACCTGGATAGGAGGCGTCTGTGTGCATCAGTGCGGCAAATAGGCAGGGCCCCCCACTCTCTACCTCTCTCTCTCTCTACCTCTACCCTCTCACTCATACAAAATGGCTGTTTTGTTTGTTGTTTTTATTGGATTAGATGACGCTTTAAATTGTTGTTTATATTTAATCATTAAATCATTTGGTGTGGACAACTACGCTAAATCCATATACATTAACAAATAATAAGTATTACAATATATCAAAAAAAAAAAGAATTATATTTATATAGAATATATATATATATATGTATGTATACGGTATATGGTAGTAGGCTAAGACAGAGCTCGCACCCCTTGCCAATTGTATTTAGCGTGTTCTCTTTTGTAATCGGTTGTTATAATCATAATTACACGACAAAATATAGTACGATATTATAATACGATCGACACAGTAAACAATTTTGGAACAGCTTCTCGCTTACATTGTCCTCCCTTAGATACTTTCTTCATACTTTTTTGCTTCCTTTTCCTTCTTTCTTTTCAATAACAAAACATAAAGCAACTTTAAGCTAAGCTAACTAATTGTAAAAGGCAAAGCAAGGAGCAAAAATAAACTATAATGTGTAGCATTATATATATATATATAAGTGTGTGTGTGTGTGTGTGTGTGTGTGTGTGGGGTGTGTGTATGTATAAAAAATGTTATTTTCGCTTTAAAAATTTGCATTACAAAACTTACAAAGTTACAGTTACATACAATTCTTTATATATTTTTAAGTAGCTTTCGTTTTTGAGGTTAAAAAAACACACTCGATGGAGTTGGTAATCAAAGTTTATTATATAAGACTGTTCCGAGCTCAACTGCGGAGACAATTGCACGCAACATACTCCTCGTCAGGGGGGGAAGACAGTAGAGTGTCCTAGTATGCTCTGCATATGCTTGCGGAATCAAATCGCAAGTGAAACTCGGAACTGGCCCGATAATTCTATTTTAATGTGATACTACAAATATTTACCATATACAAATACATTACACGTCTGTGTGAGAGAGTAAGTCGCATGTGCGTCTGTTTCGTCCGTTCCGTTTCAGTTTCGTTCTGTTTCAGTTCCATCGGTTTACGTTAGCTAACTAGGGCAACATGCCACAAGAGTCTCGTGGCATGCCAAAATGCAGTGCTGCGTTAAAGCGCTTGTTAAACGTTGCAATCGTCAATCTAGCGCAACATTTGCGCGCAACTTGCACAGAAATCAAATCTAATCAGTTTGTTGTCGCTGGAAGAAGCCAAATAGTATTTGGTATTTTTGGTTTTTTTTTTTTCATCTAAGATCTTGGCAATTGCACGCAACTTTTGCACGCAAGAATTGCTGCGTCTAACAAGGCTTTAAGGAATTTGTTGTTTCTGTCGTCAGTTGTTACTTTTGGTGTTCCAATTCCAAGTGTTCCGGTTGTGCGTTAACTAACGTATCTATGTGAATGAATGTTTCTTTGTTATTTTCTTGTAAATTTACTCAAAATTACATTATACAATATATTAAACTTTAGGTAGGTTCTTTCCTGGTTGCTGCTGCTATTGCTTATGTATGCATGTGTGTGTGTGTGTGTGTGGGGGGGTGTGTGGGTGTGTCTTATGCTATTGCTTTGTTTCTGTTAGAGTCTTACACCCCCGTCCCGCCCTTTAAGGGGCCAATGACACTTGTTAGTTGACCGTTATCGTTGGCGTTGCTCGCAGCATTTGCAAAGTCATTAGGAAGAGCGAGACAGCATTAGCATAGTAAGCATAGGTTTGATTCGCTCCAGGGCTGCCACCCCGTCGAAAAGCATACGTTTGATTCGCTCCAGGGCTGCCAGCCAGTTGAAGACGCCTTGATCTTTGTTCATAGTAATATTACGACTTGTGGGAGGTTACGAATGAAAACACACACGAAGGAAAGCACAAGGAGTTATCCAAGCTTGTTATATGCATGTATGTATATGTATGTATGTATGTATATGTATGTATATGTATGTATATGTATGTATATGTATGTATGTTTGTATGTAGATCACAAAACCAACCGTGAACATTAAACTAACAAGTGTCATAGCCGCATTACGCACAACACTTGTTGTAGCCCGGCGCCTTATCGTTATTGCCGCGATCAATGACAACCCGCTCGGGATTCTCAGCCGACTCGCGTCCAGAAGTTTTATCTAATATGGCCTCGGCGAGTTCGCAAAATGCACGCTCAATGTTTGTGTTTGATTTGGCGGATGTTTCCATAAACCGTATGCTGTGCTCCCGAGCAATCTGTTTCAAGAGAACAAAGAGAGAGAGAGCGTGAGTATGTGAGAGTGCAAATGGATGAGAGCAAGAGAGAGAGAGAGATGAAGTGAGTGTATGTGTGCGTATACCCTTGCAGAGGGTGTTATCGGTTTGTCACGGCGTTTGTAACGCATTCCGATCCCATAAGCTATATATATCGCTTCGCTTTAAAGATATCCTAATACAATATAGTACAGATGCCCAGATTTGCATCGCATCCGAATATCACAAATTTATAACCTTAAAGTAGCCAAATCAAATGACTATATCATATAGCTGCCATATGAACAATCGATCAGGAAGTGAGATTTTGTATGATAACCGTCTTGTTTTTCTAGATATTTCTTTCAAATTCAGTAATTACAAGCTTTGGCATACTTTTTAAGGTTAAGTGTATCAAATGTGATCCAAATCGGATCACAATATAATATAGCTGCTTTAAAAACCGTGATTTGTATAGTTGTCTTGGGATCTTACGTCTTGGGACAACCGATTCTGCAAGGGTATCAAATCTTCGGCAACCCAAAGTTCGCTCTTCTCGCTTGTTTGTGTTGGAATTCTTACCGCTTCCCCGCGCTCTTTGCTGACCACCCGCTTGTCCGTCATATCGCACTTGTTGCCCAATATCATCTTCTCCACATCCTCGTTAGCATGCTGCACAGAGAGAGAGAATGAGCGAAAGAGAGAGGGAGAGTTATGGCAGGTTTATTAGGGCAGCTGCTGTTTGCACGGACTCACCTCGTCAATATTTCGCAACCATTTGACTATATTTTCAAAACTCTTCTCATTTGTTATGTCATAGACGAGCATTATGCCCATCGCGCCCCGATAATAGCTGGTGGTAATTGTGTGAAATCTCTCCTGTCCGGCAGTGTCCCATATTTGCAGCTTGATCTTCTTGCCCCTCAGCTCGACTGTTTTGATTTTGAAGTCGATTCCTGCAAGCCAGACAATCGATTACCAAAAATGATCGCAATTAAGCCAATGACGTCACTGTGGTGACTTTTAATATCGTTTATCGGTACAAGCATTTGATAACGATTTATTTAGTTAGAAGTTGAACAAATGTATTTGTCTGAATCATAACACACACACACATGCATGCATGTATGTATGTATGTGTGTATGTGTGTATATGTGTTATGCGTCACAATAATTAATCTAGATTACCAACAAGTGCATTACACTCATACAGCGGTTAACCAGCAACAACAACAACAACAATTACTAAGTTGAATGCGACTAATGCGGGCTCCGATGGCAATTTATCAAGTCCAAAGGCTATCGAATCCGGCGCAATAAACCATGTAAAGGCCACGGGCGCACGTACATATAATACATACATACATACATACATGTATGTACATATTTACATGCGCACATTCCCATGTACAGATGTTATTGAGGGGACTGCAGCTCCTGCCGCTGTTCAATTAGAGTGGCTTGTAGGCCAGGGGGGGTAACGTGTTAAGACAATGCCACGCCCAAAAAATGCACACGCAAGTGCCCGTGCCCGCGCCCGCGCCCCTGCCCGTGTCCTTGTTGCTTTTGGGCGCCGCCTGCAAAACATCGGCAATTGACAATGCCGCTTACAATGTACACACACACACACACATGTGCAGGAACTCGGCAGGTATGTGTGCACACATACATATGCACATACATGTGCCTGTATGTAGCTGGAAGACTGCGTTGCGCCATTTGCTTACCTATGGTTGATATAAATGTCGATGTGAATGCATCGTCCGAGAATCGGAACAGTATGCAGGTCTTTCCAACGCCCGAATCTCCAATTAGCAAGAGTTTGAAAAGTAAATCGTACGTTTTCTTTGCCATTTCACGTTACGGCACGCGCACAGACGCACACGCACTTACACTCACACACACACTCGCGCGCACACACACACACAGGTCCTAGAGAACAAAGCACATACACACAACAAACGCAGAGGTGAGACAGAGCTGGTGTGTTTATTTGGTATCGTTGTGCTTATTTTGTTAGTATTGGCGCGCAAATTGATGGTAAATCAAGTGACTCTAGTACTTTTAAACGTTCTAGCACTTTATTTTTCTACGCAATGCAATTGTTGCTGTTGTGTTCAGTGTGACCGCAGCGGCATACGCGATTATGCCCAAGACATGACCAGCAGCATCGTAATATCGATGATTCTATTTTGCGATATATTTGCAGTACTCACAATTGCGAGATATTTTACAACACTTCTGCACCAACTACAATGTTGTACAATAAATACTCAGCCATTTTCACTCAATTCTAACATTGAGTAGAAAGCAAAATCACTCGAAAATTAACAATATGGACATTAAGTAAAATTTAACAAGACGGCCGTGTCTTTTTTATTTGTATTTTATTTTAATAAGTGAGTTAATTATAAAGTTTAAATTTTGTGCGCATATTTCTTGATGCTACTGTCGATACTCTTGGCCTTGCGCACACTGCTTTTGAGAAGCAACTCGCGTTACGGCATTGCCCAACACTAGCACGACTACATACATATAAACAAGGGTACATAAATAAATAAATACCAAATTGACATCGTTTTGCGTTGCGTTTTAACCCATATAAGAAGAAAGTGTGCGCCAAAATGGAGCTGGACTGGCAAAACAGTCTGACGGAGATCAAGGATCGTGGGCAGTACTTGATGCACTCGGAGAAATGGTCCGACTGTCGCTTTCTGGTCGGGACACCTCCAAATCAGCGCGTAATTGCTGGCCATAAGCTCCTCCTGGCGATGGCATCGCCCGTGTTCGAGCGCATGTTCTTTGGCAATCTGCCGGACAAGACGGACCCCATTATCATTCCCGATGTGCAGCCGGAGGCGTTTGAGGCAATGCTCGAGTATATTTACACCGACCGCATTACCATTGGCTCCTTTGACAAGGCCTGCGAGCTGTGCTACGTGGCCAAGAAGTATATGTTGCCGCATGTAGTGACGCGCTGCACCCACTTCCTCTGGGCCGATTTGAGTCCCAAGAACGCCTGTCGCGCCTATGAGTTCGCCAAGCTCTTTGACGAGCCGCGCCTGATGCAGAGCAGCATGGATCTGATAGCGTCCAATACGCGGGAGGTGCTCTCGGATCCCAGCTTCCTGGACATTGAGGTGTCCACTTTGATGGCCATACTGGATCAGCATCGTCTCAACATTGACTCCGAGCTGGATCTGTTCAATTGTCTGCTGAAATTTGCCAGCGAGCGCGGCATTCTCAATGAGAATGGCAATGATGAGGAGGACAGGGCCAGCGTCAAGCCAGTTCCCAATGTGGAGCAACTGGAGACAGGTGGCCAGGAGGCCAGCAACATAGTCGTTGAGGAGATCAAAATGGAGCCCGATGTGGCGGCCATGGTGCGTCACATGCATCAGGACGAGGATGTGGACAACTTTAAGCATGTGCCCGAACAGGCAGCTCTCAGCGGCTCACCAGTCGGCTCTCCAGTCTCTGCCTCTGGGTCCGTGTCCGGTCCCGGTTCCGTGAGCGCCGCTGTACTCAACGACGACGTTGTCATCATTGACAGCGACGCCTCCGGCAATGCCAACGAAGAAATGAACGCAGCCGAGGCCGAAGTCAACATGATTAATATGATGGATGCACAGCGCTCCATTATGGACAGTGCTATGCTGCGACAGGCGGTGAAGAAGATACGTTTTCTTACCATGACACCGCAGCAGTTCGCCGAGGGCCCAGCACGCTCCAAGCTGCTGCAGCAGAACGAGGCCTTGCGCATACTCATCAAGATCTCCAGTCCCATGTTGAACGACTGCCACATGCCCGAGGGCTTCTGCATCTCGCGCAGCACACGCAACTTCTACGAGTCGTCGCATCGCCAGCGCGAACTCAACTCCTCCTATCGCCATGTGACCAGCACCAACAACACCGCCTGCTTCCCGGGCACAGCGGCACGCAGCAGCGGCATTGCCCACACCAATCAGCCGCTCTTCACACGCCAGCGCACCAGCGCGCCGCTCAATCTGGGCCCCAGCCTGGACGGCATGCATTCCTCCTACTTCCCCGACGAGCCGCTCGCTCTGCCCAACCATGCGCCACCGAATGGCGCCGTCTTTGGCGATGCCTACGATGGTGGCCCAGCACCCGTCCCTGGCGCTGCGCCTGCTCCGCCCGGCAATGACAACGACGTGGCAGCCGGCAGCAACCATCACGACATGCTGCGCTCCTATTGCATGCGCTCCCTGACCCGACAGTTCGACTACAGGAACACCAGCGTCACCGACTGTGGCGTCACCTTTCAGGTAGGACTGGCCGCAACCAGACACTTGCACGTGTGCTACGATATCCCTACGCCTCCATTCCCATGCCGCACCAGCTTTATGGCCAGGGATTCATAAGACTCAGACATCTCAAGAACCCCTCAAGTCAATTCAACACCATCTTTCACTCACAAGCTAACGAGTTTCCATAGAACTATTCATTTTGCAACTTTGCAAACCGCCCTGCCCACTCGTTGAAGCAGTGCTGCCAACTTATCAACGTGGCGTTGCCATACTATCTTAAAATATCACTCAGAAGAGGCTGGCAACTCGCATTGCGAATGAAAAGTGCTAGAAATCTGCTAAATATTTGACTTGCAAATAGTTTTGATCGATATTTGAATGTTTCCCCATTGTATATTAATGCTGAGATGTTGTTTCCTTGAAATTTGTTGGGCTATGATAGACTAGAAGAACAATAACATCGTAAACTTATTGATCGTAATGGTAAATTATACAAATATTAACGCAACTACTTTCAGGTGGACACAAACATTTGGATTCTGGGCGTACAGGTGCCCACCCAGGTGCTCTGTGGCGAGCTGATGAACTCCGCTGGCTTTGCCGAGCGCTACACAGAGGTGCTCTATGCGCACATACAGGACATGCACGGCTCAAGGATCACCTATACGCACTGCACGGCACGAGTGCGCTACGATTCGCACCTGGACATCACCTTCGATCGTCCCGTTTACATCTATCGCAATCAGATATACAAGATCTACGTGGTGTTCAACAAGATGGGCTGGTATCCAATGTACTCCTGTGTGCCGGACATCATCAGACACCGCGTCAAGTTCATGTTCAATGTGGGCAATCCCACGGAGTCGGTGCGGGATGGACTCATCTATGCGATCATATTCTCCACCCCGCAGGATCATGCCCGTCATCTGGTCGAGTGACCCAAAGAGGAGCGGGAATAGAGTAGCAGCAGTAGCTATAGCTGTAGCAGTAGCAGTATCAGTAGGAGGAGACCGATGAATGTCTTTCTAAATTCGATGTGATAGTTCTATTCATCATCGTACAGTGAATCTCGCCACTGACGGATGAAGTTAAATACTTTTTGTCTTTTCAACAATAAATGCGTGTTTTCCTCAATGTCAGTTACGATATTAACCATGTTCTTAATCTATCGATTCCCTTTTTGGCAGCATTGTTTTCAAGATTGTACTTTTTATATTCAAGATTTTAGTGGAGTCTGATATAGTTCTTATACGGATCGTTCCCAAGCAGGCTATATGATACTATATTGACCTGATTATATTTGTATACTCTTGCAAGGAGTATTATAATATTGTCACGCTTTGAAGTAATCCTTCCGACCCCACAAACTATATATATTCTTGATTAGATCAATGCTATAGCGATGTCCAGTTTCTCAGTCTTAGAGCTATCAAACTGACCAGCTAGGAGTTTCTATATAGCTCATACAATCTGACCAAAATCGGACCACTTTATGTTATAGTAGCTGCCATAGGAACGATCGCTCAATATAAAGTTGCATGAAAAACTCTTGTCTATGAAGATACCCTAAAAATCGCTAAGTCGAGCTACATGTCATTTCAATTTCATTGATATTTTGAGGACATCAAATGTAGTATACTATTTCAAACTATTCAAAACTTCTTCTGAGGAAGTTTATTTTTAGCCAATACTGTATGCTAAGAATTCAAAAGTTCTTCAGACTACAGAACTCCTAGACTCCTAGATTTGAAACCCTTACAATATTGTCAATCTTTATAATCATGTTCTATATTCCAGTCTCGACCTGGTATTTCGTATTTCAATTAGATTGATATTCTGAAAATATTCCTCCCCGTATTACTATGTGTTGTACCAAGTTTCATCCGGATAGCTATAGAACAGACTAGATCGTAGAAAAACATATACATATGTCTGTATTTATAATCCTTTTAAAATAAGTTAAGAAAACATTTTGCGTGTATTGTTTTTTTCTTTATTCAAAAAATATTACAATAAATAAATTTTAAGTTTATTGCATTTAGTGCTCATTTCGAAAACAACAAAAAAAAATATACAAATGATGGTTAACAATATTAAAGGGGGAAATTAATGAGTGCGAGCGGGACAGAGCTTGTGTTTAAACAAGGAACAAAGAGAAATTGAGAGCAGAGCGTGAGTGCGTGTGAGAGAGAGAGAGAGAGCTGAAGTGAGCTTTGAGCGTGGCTCCAAGCAGCTTTACATACATATGTACAGTTGAGTTGGCGTGATACGGTCACACTATTTGCCATAGTTGGCACAACCGCCGCTGGCGTACTCGGGCTCCTCGCAGGTGAGCGTGTGCTCATCGAAGACCTTGTCCTCGCCGCAGCTGATCAGACGGGGATAGCCCTCCACGCAGGTGATCAAGCGGTGGCAGTCGCCCTGCACGGGGAACCGGGGGAAGGGCCAGAAGCGTGCGGCAACCGAGTTGGGATCCACTTTGGTGGGGCACTTGAAGCCCACAACAGCTGCAAAGGGTGGCAATTGTAAAAAGTTGTTAAGGTTAGGTTTGGTTGCAGGTAGAGCTGGACTTATCGATAGTCTTAGCTATCAGTATCTATCGATAGTTTAACATATCACTATCAAGTGGCAGCACTATTGATTGCTTGCCAGCCCTACTGTTTTGATAGGCAATAGTATCAATATGGACTTATCGATAGTATCGATAACTTGGCTGCTCTGGTGTTTGGGGTGTCTGACTTACCCTCGGGATTGCAGTGATCGAGCAGCTGATCGGGCCAATTGCAGCCATGGATGCGCTCGTCATAGGCCAGGCCAGCATCGCAGTCCTGCTCGTGGGGCTCGCCGTGAGCGCACTTGATGTACGTGGTGGAGCAGTCCTTGGACACGGGATACAGACCGAACTGATACTCACAGCCGGGTGTCGAAATGGGCGTGGCTGTGGAGTGGCGTAGAATCTATGTGTTGGGTGGATGATGCGTGATGAATGCTGGTTGCTACTTACGATCCCAGTGGCGCCCCTTGCAGTCCACGGCCCAGTTGTAGTTGCAGTGATTGTGCACCGCGCCCTTGCCATCGAAGAGCAGGCCATTCTCGCAGGTCTCCAGGGTCAGGGTGCCGTTGGTGCAGAGGAAGAACTGATCACAGTTCTCGGTGTGGGCGTACGCCTGCTCGCCGTACTTCTCGGGACACTCGGGTGTGCCCACGGCGAGGGCATGTCCTGCAAAAGGCAAGAATACAATCGACTATCGTTATCGAAATGGCAGCGATTGCAGCTTATCGTTCCCACCCTTCCCCATCTACTACTACTTCCGCATTCCCCCAAACTATCGTTATCGCCGCTGTTATCGCTATCGATGCGACAAACATTTCGTTATCGAAATGGCAGCGATTGCAGCTTATCGTTCGCTCGCTGTGTTCCCACCCTACTCCTACTCCCGCATTCCACCAAACTATCGTTATCGCCGCTGTTATCGCTATCGTTGCGAGAAACAGCAAACAGCATTTGGTCGCAGCGGGAAGTGTCGCCAACGTTGTTTTCCCACCCATTCCAGTGCTCATTATTAAACTTGAACGCGCACTTCCTTCCCACAACAGCAGAAACTGCAACTGGTTTCTTTGAGTGTGTGTGTCTGTGTCTCTGTCTGTGTGAATGTGAGTGTGAGTGTGAGTGTCAGTGCAAGTGACGTCGCTGTCGGCGCCGGCAACACTTTCGAGCATCTTCAGGTCTAGCGCCGGCGATGATGTAACCGGGCCCATGCCCCCGCCACCGCCACCGCCCCCGCCCCGTAACAGGTTCATCATCACGCAGCGTCAACGGTTTTGACAGTTTCAACGGTTTTCTCAAAGCCAAGACATTAATATGCGCATTTCTACGAGTATGGCTTAAAGTCTCCTCAAGTTTTCCGGTAATTATCCAGTCAAGTTACCAATCGGTTGAAAACCAATTTGATTTTCAACTCAACTTATGGAAACCTCTCGAAACGCAATCGCAAATATTCTTTTTCAAATCGAAAGGCACTTCAACCTTTGTAGGACTGGCCAAAACTTGTTGGCCCGGCAGCATTTGTGTATGTTTAGATCTAGATTTTATAATGTGAGATTGCTTTTAATTGTTAACTGGTTTGACGGGCCAAGTTCTACTTTGGATTCGATATCATTTAAATGTTTGGCATTTGCCTTAATTAAGAGCTCCGTCGTCTGTATCTATATATATGTTCTCAATTGCACTGGGGGAAAAAAGTATCAACAAAAAGTAATTTTTTGGTTTTAAAAGCCCAAGAAATCTCACTAAACTGGATTTTGGTATCCATTAAATGAATGTTTAACATTTGTTTGAATTGAAAATCCCGTTATCTATATGTTGGTAATATCGCACTTGCTTGTAGGATAATGAAATTAACTGCAAACTGGGTGTCGAACCAGGGAACTTGTGTATCTAGAAAACTAGACTCCAGCTACCTTTTATCCCCCCCAAGTTATGAATGTGGGAAGAGCGATTGTCATAAGGTTAGGGGTCCCCAAGTGTGCGATGATATCTGATAGGCATAATACCCATGTAACTAGCTTTGTAACCCCCGCCAATCCTATCAATCTTAGCTGCTGACTCCCTGGGCAGCTACCTTTTATCCCCCCCAAGTTATGAATGTGGGAAGAGCGATTGTCATCAGGTTAGGGGTCTCCGAGTGTGCAATGATATAAGGCAATCTGATAGGCATAATACCCATGTTATAAACTTTGTAACCCCACCAATCCCATCAATCTTAGCTGCTGACTCAGTGGGCACTGAACAAAAGCAAAAGTAATCGACGATCGGCGATTGGCGATTGCTGCTGGATGTGCATGCGAAATGAGTTGACGGGTTGTATATCCCCCCCTAGATCGTAAAAGCTTCAGGGTTATATGTACATTTGTCTAGACCCAGTCAGCAAGCAGCAGCTAATTGGAGCAGAAAGCAAAGGAGAGGAGGGCAATACGTAAGAGATCTTTGGTCTAGCCTTCGGCAAACCAGTAATTAAACTGGATTCAAACTGGCGAGAACAAAAGAGTTGGCAGTGCTGTACTCAAATCAAATCGTCGAGTGGTATGGTATGGTTCGGTATGTCCAATATTAAATGCGATTGCTGTGGAATTTTTGAAAGTAAAAGCTCGAGCTCGAGACACGCAATGGAAGGTTGCGCTAATGGTTTTAATAAGTTGTGTTTCTTGGGAGTGTGCCCATTTACAGTCCTAGTTTCGTTTTCGTTTTCGCTTTCGTTTTCATTTTCGTAAACTTACCACAGGCAGCCAGGGCCAGGATCAGGACGCTACTAATTGGCACTCGTTGCATGTTTGGCGGCGAATTCGAGAAGTAACGGAAATGCAATGGACAAACGAAAAATGGCAAGCAAGCGAGCGAGCGAGCGAAACAATAACAAAAACAAAAACAATTCAAATTCAGGCGAAGGCAAAGGCGAAGACAGAGGCGCGCGCTACTTAAATGTCCGCTGCGGACGTTGCACGTTTTAACGGTTACGCGTTCCAAACTCAACTGAAAAGATTTATACCGCGCTCAAGAAGAAGAAGAAGAAGAAGTAAGAGCGGTGGCGGCGGCGACGATGGCGACAGAAACAAAAAAAAAAAAAAAGACAACAAAAACAAAAGTTTTGCAAAGCTTTTTGGCTTTGCGCGCGTTTTAGTTGCGTTTCGTATTTGAATTTGGTAGGCTTGGCGAGGGGGTCGCCAGGGGCGCAGGTGAGCACACACATGCACCAGTGTGTGTGTGTATTGGCTATAGAGCTGTGTCGCCTCGTTCAGAATAAGTTCAATTGAGTCAGCAACTGAACTTATTCAGTGATTCATGAACGAAGTTGGTCATCGGTTGTTCAGTTGCTTGTGTGGAGAAATGAAAGACTCTATAAGTTTATCAATTCTTACATAGAACTATCTCGATATAGCCATGCTTCTCAGTTGGATCGTTCTACTTCAAGTAATTGTGACAGATGGAGCGACTGAACTTGTTCATCAACATGAACTAGCAAGTGCCAACTCTGATGAACGATGTTGTCACAGCGCGCGCGCAACATTTGATTTTGGTACAAATACAAAATGCAAAACGTGATTTGGGTTTTTGTGTTGTTATTGCTGTTGTTGTTGTTGTTGCCAAGTTAAGCTGCCAACATGTGTGATTGAAAGTAAAAGGCAAAGCTCAAGCAGCTCGTAAGCTTCATTCATTATTGCATTCGGCTTGCCTCGGGCTCGGGTTTGGGCTCGTTCGTGTGGTTGTCTGTGTTCGTGCCTTGCTTTGCTTTCGTTCGTCTTGCCGATTACCGTTACATTGTTAACTATTGCAAAACTGTTGTTACTTTTGTTAATGTTGTCGTTGCTGTTGTTGTTGTTGTTGCTGCTGTTGCTGTTGTCAGCCCAGGCGGGCTGGCTGCAGGCAGTGGCGATTGCATAACCAACATAGCCCGTAAGCTGCCGCCGCCTGCAGCTCACTGCGCTCTTTCAAGAGGGTATCGTAACTTTGTCGTACAGTTTGCAATGCAAACAGACAACAACTAGGGCTGGAAAACAATCGATTAAGATATCGTTTAAGTCGATAGGTTGTAAGCTAATATCGAAGTTCATCCACTATCAATAGATAAGCCAGAGTTGGTCTCACTGGACTATCGATAGTATCAATTGTTATTTATCCCCTATCGAAGTTCTTTCCATGGCATTGACTGTAAGATTATCTGTGGTTATTCCAATTCTATGATCTGATTTGAAGCCCTACATCTAAATTTGGATATTCAATGAATTACTTACTTCGTTTATAGCTTAACTTTCATATGCAGCCTTTTAACTTTTTACCTATTATATCGATACTATCGATGGTTCACACTAATACTATCGAGACTACTGAGTGGCGGCAGAGATACTCATTGATAGATTATTTTAAATCTAACAAAACTATCGATGATGGATCTGTCGATAGGTTAACATCGGTGGTTAATGAATTTCTGAGCTGGATATGAATTTTTAGCCATATACTCGAAAATTAATCGATCTATAAGCTTAAGATTTGACTTACGTATAAAGGTATACAGGTAGATACAAGCATATGTATGTATTTCTTAGAATAACATGTACCCATCCTAAATTTAAGCTTGGGTCTCTGAATTTCTTCTAACTACTCCTTTTTCAGGGTATCCAAGCTTCGTCTCGCTGAAGTCGTCTTTTACCGGTCCGTTGGTTATTGGTCAAATGCAATTAACGGCGATTGTGTTTGGTTGACAAAGGGTTAATGAAACTAACGTTGAAACTCACAATTATCATCTAGTAAATTTGTTGTGCCTTGGACGACATTTCATCATGGGATGCAAAGTTAATCGGGGGAGGGTCAGGGAGCGTGGGGCACTTTCGCATTGGTAAGATAAACACAATTGGCATAATTTCAAGTCTTGTTATTTAATCGAATGATTTTGCAAATGAAAATGAATGTCTTGTGTGTCAATGTATTGTACGTTGTATAAATTGCGATCCATCCGATCAATGGACTGCTTTTTGTGAGATAGCGCTTAGATATTATATGTATATTTAAGATAGAAAGTAGAAAAACTATAGGAAAAGAGCTATAAGGAACAGCCAGAGCTGGAAGATGAGTGAAAATAAGATACAAAGTTAGGAAAGATAGGATAAATCTTCAAGAGTTCCGTAAAAATTGGAAGAAATTCAAATTAGGAAAGCCAAAAAGATCAAAGATTGATATGATGAAAGTAAACCAATTTATAGATAAATCAGGTTGAAATAGTTATAGGAAGAGAGTTTAAAGGAAGCTTATGTATAAGAAAACTCTCTATAGTGCAAGAATCAGAAAAAGTTATAGAAAACTGGAAGTAAGTGCATCGAAATGAAATAATTATTTAAAGGATGAAAATAATAGCATAATATTATTATAGAATACAGATATAATCAGTTCGTAATTGAAAGAGAAGACAGTTGGAAGGATAGAGAAAGAGGAAAGAATGTATAATAGTTTATCAAAACAGTTTATTTTTTTGTTTTTGTATATTAATGAATAAGTGAAATAAAAGGGGAAATATATACACAAAGATTTGTAGAGTATTTTAGAGTTCAGAAAGTACAGAAAAGTAAAAGAGTGTAGATAGATAGTTTATAAAATAGAGTACAGTCAAGGAAAAGCAAAGGCAATAGGTAGAGGAAAGATAAGGAAAGGTTAGAAAAATACTCGCCAAAAACAAAGTAACGAGTAACGAGAAGTCGTGGAATTTAAGTGCTACACATACGCGCTATAGGAATAGGCTAGAAACTACTAAGTTTAAGTGACTACTACGCGCGTCCGGCTCCGGCTCCGAATCCGGCTCCGGCTCCAGCTCCGTATGTCTTTCTGTCTGTCTAACTGTAAATCTGTGTGATAGTGTTGTGGGTATCTGTAGTAGACGCGCGCGGGAAGGGGTAGGGGCTGTGCGTTGGGTTCTCGGCGGGTGGCACGCGGCAGAGGCGGCAACGCCAGTTGGCTTAATTCTTCTTATCATCGGTATCCTTGTACCAGTCCTCGCAGCCGGGAACATTCTCGGGCGCATCGCACATCTCGGTATCATCGTTGTACACCTCGCCCAGCTGGCAGCCAAGATCCCGGGGATCGTCGCCGTTCAGGCACACGTAGAACTTCTGGCAGTCAGTAGGATGGGGATATTTGGGATGTGTGACCACTTGGCCGCGCACATCCGACTTGGGCTGATCCTTGGGGCAGGCGAAGCCGCTCTCGGATTTCTCTGCGGAAAAGTGGGAGTAGATGGAGGAGGCTTGTAAGTATCGATGAACTTAGCAGCTGGCTGCTGTGTAACACTTACTCTCTGGATCGCCGCAGCCCTCACGCTTGGCGGTATCGGGCCAGACACAGGTGCCGGAGTACTCATCGAAGTGGAGGCCCACGGTGCACTTCATCTCCAGGGCGTCACCGTCAATGCAGTTGAAGAAAATGTTGCAGACGCTGGCCTCGGGATGCGCAAAGAAGCCGTTCTTGCGTGGGCAGTACTTGGTGGACTTGGGCTCCTCTGTAGGGGGAAAGGATGTGCCATCAGGAAATGGAAAAGCCAAGCCAGGAAAGGCACAAGCACTTACGCAGCTCTGTACGGTCCTCACAGTCCACATTGAAGGGCTGATCGCACTTGTTGATCTTGCGGTTTAGAGGATCGAAGACAAGGCCATCGGCGCAGAGTTTCGCCTTGGGAATGCCATCCTCGCAGACGTAATATTTATCGCACTGCACCTCATCCGGAAACTGGCCTTGCGGCTTGGGGCACTCAAAGTCCACAGCTGCACCTAAGGAGTGGGGAAGAAACGAAGAAAAACAAAAACAAAAACAGTTCATTAAACTTGAGAGATCAACGGCAATTTAAACGCTTTCACCCGGCGCCGGCCAGAGTTTCCTACTTCAAAAACTGTAACAAAAAGATCGATCAATCGATTGCAAGAAACCGCATTTGGGGTTTTTCCTGTTTCTGGCCCTCTCTGACACCAGTTGTAGTTGTTGTTGTAGTTGTAGTTGTAACCGCAGATGTTGCATAACCGAGCGCCCACCCCACTACTTTTGGGCTTGGCTCAGTCCCAGTTTCTGTTTCTGTTTGAGTTCCAGTCGGGCCGGGCGTCCGGTTTTGGCTTTCCAGACGCCCAGGCCCAGGCGCAGGTCTTGGCCAGCTTCCAGCCGGTTTCGCAGTTACCTGTTTTCAGCAACGAACTGCGGCATTTAACAAGCGCTAATACTTGTACTGGCTTAAATGTCAGACGGAGCCGACCTTTGGCATATTTCTGCACTCGATAGGTCTGTCAAATGCAGGCCTGCATCCATGATGAAACTATAATAGGGTGGTCCATTCGCTCTCTTTCGGCGCCAGTCAGTACTGAGAGCTTACTTACGTACTGTCGATCGTGGCCCCAAAAGAGAGCGCACGTCGAGCGAATGGACCACCCTGTTATAAATTCGTCATGCCTGCATCTGCCTGGCTGCATTTACCGTTAGAAAAAGCTCAAAGCTTAGCTGAGAGCTAGACTGAGTGCGCAGAACTTTTAAGCGCTGCCCACCCACGTACATACATACACACATACATACATACATACATATGTATACATATATATACATACTAATAAGTTGCCAATGTCAAAGTGTTTAGCACAAAGCCGCCATATTTGAAAGTCTATTTATTGTATTAATGAGCATTTTGGCAGCTGGCCAAGTTGATTGAGATTGATATTATAAAAAATTGATCTTTTCACTCACTTGTTGCTGCCACACAAAGCGTCACAGCAATGGCACATAAAAATAATTTCATTTTCTTTGATTTTATTAAACTAAATATATGGAATAAAAAAAAATATGTCACAAATATGTATGTATTTGTGACAGTCCTTTGAGGCGACAAAGGAGAGAAAAAAAAGAATCTACTTTTAACGGACAACTATATCGCGACTCAGTCGTGCGATGGTTAAACTTAAACTAACAACGCAACGGCAAAGAGGCGCACTTTTCAAGACTTTTTTACCGGCAATGGCTGCGGCAACGGTCGGCGCTGGCTGCGCCGTCAGCGTCGCCAGACGCAGGCGCGGCAGACGCCAAAGCAAACCTGGGGGATGGCTGCGGTTAAGCAGCAGCGCCTGCGCCAACGCCAGCGACAGCAGCGAAGAAAGGCAAGACAAAGCTGTAATGAAGCAAGGTAAGTAAATACATACATACATATACATCAGTATATGCATATACTATGCTCTGCATGTGTGTGCGTTCAATTTGTATGTGCCTGGTAGCGCACAAAGGAACAACAACAATAACTAAAAACAAATTCATATGCGGCAGCGTTTCAACCGAAACTGCGCCGGTTAACGACGTGCATGCAAATGCTTAACAATTTACAGCAATCAAAAGACCAGCAACAACAGCAAAAACAACAATAACAAATAACCAAAATAAAAGAAGCTAACACAAATGAGCGTTAAATTAAAGACGGGACGAACCAGCAGGAAAATACTTTCAAATATGTAACAGCAATTGAGCTGGCTCGTTCGATAAGTTCAATTGAACGGGTCATTTGAATCGAAGCGACTGAACTTGTGCAGTGACTCATAAGCCTATAAGATTGCAATAAGTTGCCTATGCGGAAAACTGTTGTTGTTTAAAGCAAATCTCTGCCATTTCTGGCTATGTAATCAAGCTGAATTAGCCATGTCATTGGAAACATTGCAGTTGAACAAATTGACTCATTTCGTTCACAGGAACCTCTTCAAGTGGGAGTTTATGTATGTGTGTCATCTCTAGTGAATGCAATTTGGCAACGTCATCAGACTTTTGCACGCTAAGCGAGTGCAGTGTGGCCAGACTGTTGAGTCGCAGACCTTGGGCAGGATGCGCTGCGGGTGTAAGGGAGTGGCAAAAGAGTGGGGAGCAAAAAGCTAAGGAAACTATGTCAACCTATCGAAATTGTATGAATATTAATTCATACATAAATATACATAATAAGCACATACATATGTAAATATGTACAGCGATAAGAAATACGACTATGACAACAAATAAATGCCCAAAAAACAACATAAAAATCAATAAAGTAAAACAAAACTTGTTGTCCTTGAGATGCGATCAAATAGCCGGCAAAACACGAGCATGCTACGTGTGTGATAAAAAATACTACAAAAAGCGACTTAAAACAGGCTGACAAACCTTAAAGCAGTTAGCAACTAGTTAAAGTTCATTAAATAAACTTTTACTCTCGTTCAGCGCAGGTCCGGCTAGTTCCACAGCTTCTAAGAAACAGCAATTAAATAACATTAGCAATTCATTTGTAAATTATGCGCGTATCGAATTGTAGATATCTACTATACATACATATATACAACTATATCTCAGTATGCAAACAGCGCTTGCAATTAGCGAAAAAAACAACTGAATAACAAAATAAAAGCGAACCGCTTCATAGTTTGGCAATACTTGAAATACAGATACAGATACAGAAACAGATAAAGATACAGATACAGATAGAGATAGAGCTACGGATACAGATACAGATAGAGATACGGCCAGCGGGCAGGACAGGTTTTCGGCTTAGCTTGTAACCACGAAGACAGCTGGCAGATGCGCTGATTTATCATTATCCAACGATCATCATCATCATCATCATCATGATCATCATTAGCATCCACAGCCTGGAGCACAAGCCAGACAAAGATTTTGTAATTCAAGGTTTTCGCTTTGGACTGCAGCCAAATTAGCCAAAAGATAAAGAAAAAGCTCTTGCAATCGTTGGAAGCGGGTTTTTATATCGGACAACAACATCAAGCTGACTTTTTTCACTTTGGACAATCAAAAATCAGTTAATATTATTGGCTTACGAAATCAATGCATATGCAATTTATAGGCCATCATCGATATCTTTTTTTTTTTTTTTGAAATGAAGATGCGCCAACTCCAAAACGGGTTCAAAACAAACGAAAACAAGTAAGAATGCTATAGTTGAGCATACCCAACTACAAAACTCCCTGTACCCAGCTCAAAAATCTCCGATCGCATCTTCGTACACTTACACACACACATGCACAGCAAAAGCGACAGCGCAAGCGAGGTCTGGTGCTTTTTCCCCTCCCTTTGCAGTACTGAATCTTGTTTGTTGAATAACTTCCGTGTTTATTATCCGATTGACTTGAAATTTTGACAGTGTATTAAGAGTGACTAAAGTATTGTACATGCCAAATCTCAAAGCTATATCTTGAAAATTTTTACTTTAAAATGGTTTTTATCGATTAGCGAGGGAATGGGAGGGGGGAATATCTCGGATCCAAAATAAACTTGACCTGCGCCTGCTACGCACGAACCTACATTCCAAATTTGGAGTCTCTAGCTCTACATACGGACGGACAGACGGACAGAGAGACGGACATGGCCAAATCGAAATCTTTTTTGATACTGATCAAGAATATTTATACTTTATAGGGTCGGAGGTGTCTCCTTCTGCCTGTTACATGCCAATAACCCCTTTTACCCATTTTAAGGGTACAGGGAGTAAAAACTATATTAAAATTTGTTTTAATGTACAAAATTTGAGGCTGGGCTGGCAGTCAGAAGTGAACGAACGGACAAGTGTGTCATTGTCATTGGGTGTGTGCGTGTGTGCGTGTGGGTGTGGGTGTGTATGACTTGGCCAAGACAAGACGACTGACTGTCTTTCTGACTGTCTTGTTGCCTGTCAGTCTCTGGCACATGCACGTTGTTTGGCATTTGGTGCCAGGTCAGCCAAACAATTAACAGATAATTACGGAAAAGGCCGCTTAATATGCCAATTGCAAACGGGTACGTAGTACATGCCCCCACAGTGTACAGTTATGTTGGTGCATGAGAGACGCATAAATTAAAGCCAAGTACAGCATAAAATGACAAGTAACATTCTCGTTGGCTTTCTATTTCCGTGGGTTCTTATGATTTCACTTGACGCCCAAATGCGCCTTTGCATTAATTAATGCCATTGTCATTGAAAATATTGTGAGAAGTCAAACATTATATACAATTTCTTGCATACAAATGAAGCATTGCATGTTCGAACATGGCGCGCTCGTTGCGCAGCACTGCCAGATCTGTGAGAAAAAGTGTTGCCACACTTAGCAGTTGCGGACATATGTAAATATCGATGAAATCAACAAATTTTAGTTGGTGCTTGTGGTCACACTGGCCGTGTTGTTCGCAAAACATTGCAGTCGCATTTTCAATTGGAATAAAATGTTATTTTAACAATTGCAACATATATATTTAAACGGAAACCAGCGTGTAAACAACGTTCAAAGGTGCGCCCAAATGGTGTTTTTATTTAAAAGTGTCTTGTAGCAACTGTTTGGCAAGGAAAGCAAAGAAAAAAATGGGCACACGAGCGAAAAGTTGAAAACGACGTCACAACGATGACAGCGCTGCTGCTGCTGCCACTGCCGCTGCCGCGTCGCCCTCGCCGTCATCACATCTTGTGGTTGCCATTAGACTATTGATTTTTTTTCGGTTTGACGCAAGTTCTAAACGCCTGCTTATGTTGGCAGCCAGCCTGTGCATTTGAATAGTTCAAATAACTCGCGTTTGCATACGCAGACATCCAATCATATTACACACACACACACACACAGACAGGGGCGGCGCTTTCTTAACTTTTGGCCAGTTGTTGTTGAGGTGACATCATCAGCGGCAGCTGCGCTTACCAATATTGGTTACATACATTCTTAACTATAACTTTAAACTGATTCATTGTGTTGTTGCAGCAAGCGTAGCTGAAGCTGCTTTAATACTACACTTGTTGTAGTTGTTGACAACCCGCCCCCCCTCAACTACCTCGTTGACAGCGCCCCTGCACCTGAACCTGCACTTGCATACAGGGATCACATACAAGACTCGAGCGTTGCCACACCCCTCGAAAATGGATCGCAAGGCTGAGCTGGAACGCAAGAAGGCCAAATTGGCCGCACTGCGCGAGGAGAAGGATCGACGTCGCCGCGAGAAGGAGATCAAGGATATGGAAGAGGCCGCCGGTCGCATTGGCGGCGGCACCGGTATCGACAAAGATCAGCGCAAGTGAGTGTCTATATATTATATATAGTTTGTATAATCATTTAATGGTACTTTGCTTGTACAGAGATTTGGATGAAATGCTCTCATCGTTGGGCGTTGCGCCCGTCTCTGAGGTGCTGTCCTCATTGTCCTCGGCCAATTCGCTAACATCCGACAATTCCAATACACAAACGCCCGACGTCAGCTTGCAGGCCACCGTCAACGGACAGGGGTAATCAGAGTTGTACAATGTAGTTGAATAAGTTCCTTCGATTTGAGTTTCCTCGATGAAACTTATGCCTAACAATTAGATACAACTCCACTATGATAACATATATGTATTCATGTATTAATCAAACTCTCATCGCAGTGTCGGCAAGAAACAGCCGCTCAATCTTAGCGTCTACAATGTGCAAGCAACAAACATTCCACCAAAGGAGACACTCGTCTATACGAAACAAACACAAACCACCAGCACCGGCGGACACGAGCGTGATGGTGCGTATATCGTCAAGCATATTATGTAACACAATATATATGTATACCCTATATGCTAGTGTAACCTATAACCAATCCATATACTTGTCTGTATGTATGGCTGTTGTGTAAACACTTTCCATAGTTTGTTGACTTCTTGTGTTCTTGTTTTTTTTTCATACCCACAATAGACTTCTCTTAATTTTTGTGTGTGCGAATTCAAACTTAATATGTAATATGTAACTGCCTCTCTATTTTGCCGTCTGTTCGCTTGCCAACTAAAGTATGGTGTTCTATCATAAAACCATCCTTATTCCCATCCCTATGCACCCGCCCCCAACTGCACATCCTTTGTCCTGAACCACATTTGATTTGTGTTGCGCTTTAAACGGTTAGTTTGGAGAGAGAAACTCTCAATCAGCGAAATGATCAAAATAGAGCAAGCATTGATAATAAGTGAAATAAAATAACAAATACAGTTCTTTCTTGCCACTCATCGCCCCTGTCAGGATATATGGAGGACTGGTGGCGTCCACGTAAAGGTACTAATCATAGTTTTAAGCAGCCACCATACAGATTTAGACAGCACACAAAACGTTTTGGTAACCAATACAAATAACATTATAATTATGCTTGAAATTCTCTCTCTCTCTCTTTTCATTTCACATTTGATCACACATACTTCAGTTTTGTATATTTCGAGAGTCCTTTCATTTCTACTGATATTGATTTAGATGAACTTCAGTTTTCGTTTCCGTTTCCGTTTCTGCTTCTTCAGTTTGGCAATTAAATTGATGTAATGTTATTAGGCATTGATTGAGCGCATTTAATAATTTGTCTATTTACTTTTTCTTCCCCCTTTTATCTGTTCTTGGTACGCACGCAAAAAACTGCAGCTCATGCTACGGATTATTATGGTGAGTAGTTGTTGAGTTTTGTATGTAACAATCTATATAGTAGAGCAAGTATACCCTGTAATCTATCGTAACTGTATGCAGACATGCTCGTTTCTGTATCTCTCTCTTTCTCTGTCTGTCTGTCTCGCTATATCTGTAGTTTGAACTCTCTCGCTACTTATTACACTCGTTACTTATTACTCGTTAGTTGTATTACCTTATAGTATGTAGACTCTATGTAGTACTGCTTGTCGCGTTCTGATATGACGATATATTATGACTGGACTCCCTTTATAACTATATTTTCGTATATTCTTTCTTATTTAATGCTTTTTTTCGGCCTTTCGGTGCAGTTCCCATATAATTTACTCGCTCGATTCGAGACCTTTTGAGTTTTATGTAGCTACAATCGAAATACAACAACATAATGACAGTTTCAGTTTGTATCAGCATTATCGTCTATATATTATGTGTATATACTATCGATACACATACATACATACCTATTTACACATACTATATATATATATATTAACGAAGCGTTTATAACTACGTATATGAAATTGTTCAACTCCACCCAATTTATAAGTTTTTAATTCGTTTAAGTAGTTGACATCTTTTAAGTTCGTTTTTACATATCATTATATAGTTTCTATATATTCGTTTTCTTAAGAACCAACAAAGGAACTCGCATTTTGATTTGCGTATAACATTTAACTGTTATACTGTTATACATTAGACGTTTGCTTTACTATTTTTGTTTATCCCTTGTCCCTAGCATTACTTAATTGACATACAAATACATATATATATATATATATATCTACTATATATCCATAAAGTGTCTAGCCAACTTTCCATATCAAGTATCGAGTATAACTACATATAATAAGCTTAAGTCTAAACAAAATGTAAGCCACACACACACACACACACACCCACACACACACAATGCATGTAAAACTGCACTGAGAAATATCATGTACTATATATATTATATTTGATTTACAATTTATCAGTTATAATCTTAACATTGTAATATAATTTTAAAGGTCGCCTTGTGTGCTAATTTTAATTATGTTCTTGATTATCCTTATTTACGAAGGGCCGTAAATAATGTTTATGTTTTATCCACACACATTCTATATACTCTAGATGTGCCATTTAACATCAACACTTTCTCCAAAAAGAAAACACTCGTCTCGAAACATATATAATCATATACTCGTTCAAAACGGTTGCTTTTTATCGTTCTGTTCATATACATATATATATCCTTTTTTTTTATATCTCTATACTTTCCTTTTGTGACAATTATAAGTTTTGAATGAAAATATAATCAAACGATTTCAAGGGCGGTACTTTATGGCCAAGATTTTGAGTATTGGGCCCGATATTTCTTATGTTTCTTGAAAGCAAAGAAAGAAAACAAAAACAAATAACTAAAATCAACATCAACTACAATGTATATGTACAATATATTTATTTCTTTATATTTCTTCAAGATGAATACAATCTTAATCCGGGTTTAGAGTGGGAGGATGAATTCACAGGTAGGTACACCCAACAAGGCCATTTGAAACAGTGACGGGAATCGACATGAAGCAAAATAGGAACGTACAAATTCTCACTACAACGCGATGAATACTTAAATCAAAATTAAAATCTAAAATCAAGAATTTGAAAGTTATGCTATATAAAAGTTACTAAACTACAGAAACTATTCAAAAGATCTTCGCGCTGGCTGTCACTCTCTAGAAACACAAACACACACACACTCTCCCTCTCTCTCTCTCTCTCTCTTTCTGTACCTCTTTCTGAAACAAAAACAAAGAAATTACCGTTACACGCTTGCCAATCTATGTATGTAAAGCTAATGAATCTCATACTTAACGCATGCATGCTAAAAAGTGGAACACTCGTTTCACCTTCATCATTTGTCCATTTTGTGTGCGTTCTTTGTGACTAACCTCAATTCAAAAGCATTCAATCTCATTCCTCGTCTCCGTCTCCAAGCGTGAATCTTAACGTTTATCCACCCTTCATCAAATCTGCTAACAATCGAAGACCTCTCCGGCGAAGAATCGTTTCAATTCTTAGGGTTTTTTTTTTTGTTGGGAGGGAAGCTCTTCTGTAGGCCCGCTCTTTGGCTGACGACCTTTCCACTGCTATATATCTTTCTCTTTCGCGCACAGCAGCTCATACACACACACACACACATTCATTCTATCACCTTCGTCTCTCTCTCTCTCTCAAGAAGCACAGCAAGCGAAGCGAGTTCAGCGACTCTCTTTAATATACTGTACAGTAGCGTTAACTGTTAACTATAACTGTTGACCGTGACTGTACCCGCAACACGGCACACGAAAGCGACCTCTGTTGGCTGTTAATGTTAAATGTTATAAAACCAAAATGAAAATATGTAATATATTCTAGCATAAATACATAAATATGTAATCTTAAGCGCAAATTTATAAACTGGGTGGAGAAATTGAAAATGTTATGATACGAACTTAAAAAGGTTAAAGTGTTAATTGAGTTTGCAGACAAATACGATAAATGTGAAAGAAACTACATACATAACTACCTACTACATGCAACAATACTTAAATAATAATAATATTTAAAAATATCTCTTATGCTGCTACACTACACAACATACACATGCATATGTACATACTATATATACATACACACACACACACACAACTATTAACGACAAGAAAACCGATTTGTAAATTTTTAATTGATTTCTTTATTTGTTTTATAATTGGCTTTGTTAGTTTTACGGTTAAAAGCGAATGCACATCTAACAGCAACTGGTTCATACACATACACGGCGCACTGTACCCAAAGATACGGGTGTAATATCTTCAAAACAGAGTACTCTTTGATATTACACAAGTATATATGTGTGTGTGTATGCTCCAGTATAATACACGCCTCTCTGGCGTCTAACAGTAACAGTCATGCACCTGTTCTCCCTCCGATCTTTATCTCTAAACACTTCTCTCATTTACACTTTCATACACACACACACATAAGATTGCACAACTGTGTCGCGTCAAAGAGCACAGGAAAGTACAAGTTGTGTCTCTCTTTTGTCTATCGCTGCTCTTTTTCCGTCTCTCTCTCCCGTTTCCAACACTGTACCCCAACCTAATCGCACTTTCGCACACTGTCAACCGCCCACGAGCCTCACACTTAACCCAACAAAGCCAAAATCAAAATCAAAAGAAGAAACGAATTGAGAACCAAACAAAGATTTGCAATTTTGTGTTGTGGTCAAGATTGACAGAGACAACAACAACAACCAAAGATGAAGAGTAAAAACAACGTCCCAAAAACCGAAAAAAGCCGAAAAGCAAATGCAAAGAATAATGCAGCAAAAGTAGAATTCTGTTCCTGTTCTGTCGATTGTCATGTTCCTTTAGCTGTGTTAGTTTTATACCTTAAACAGTGCTTGCATTTGATGCCCAAGGAGATGACGAAGAGAGCTCGCTGCCACATTTGGATCATGGCTTTAGTTCCAAGCTGCCGCCGGGTTATCTCACGCACGGACTGCCCACGGTCAAGGATGTGGCCCCAGCTATAACACCACTGGAGCAAAAGAAGGAGCAGGAGGAAAAGAAGGAGGGTGAGTACGCTCTAGGGATTAAAGCTGAAAAGCAATCGAAGCATAAGTATTGATAGTTTTCCAGTTTTACTAGAGATGATCATGAGAAGGAAGAAGGTTAACCTTATTTTGTTATTGCAGTCAAGGAACTATCGGAGGAGCAGAAACAGATGATCATACTGTCGGAGGACTTTCAGAGATTTGTATTGCGCGCTGGCCGCGTCATCGAGCGCGCCCTCTCCGAGAATGTGGACATCTACACGGACTACATTGGCTGCGGCGACAACGAGGAGGCGAACGATGAGCGCTCCCATGCGCGGCTCTCGTTGAACCGGGTGTTCTATGACGAGCGCTGGTCGAAGAATCGCTGCATCACGAGCATGGACTGGTCGACGCACTTCCCGGAGCTGGTTGTTGCCTCGTATCACAACAACGAGGAGTGCCCCAATGAGCCGGATGGCGTTGTGATGGTCTGGAATACGAAATTCAAAAAGCAAACGCCAGAAGATGTATTCCACTGCCAGAGCGCCGTAATGTCCACCTGCTTTGCCAAGTTCAATCCAAATCTAATACTTGGCGGCACATACTCGGGCCAGATTGTGCTCTGGGATAATCGTGTACAGAAACGCACACCCATACAGCGTACTCCGTTGAGCGCTGCAGCGCACACGCATCCCGTGTACTGCCTCCAAATGGTTGGCACCCAGAATGCGCACAATGTAATATCCATATCGTCGGATGGCAAGCTGTGCTCGTGGTCATTGGACATGCTCTCACAGCCGCAGGATACGCTCGAGCTGCAGCAGCGCCAGTCGAAGGCCATTGCCATAACGAGCATGGCATTTCCGGCCAACGAGATTAACAGCCTGGTCATGGGCAGCGAGGATGGCTATGTCTATTCTGCATCGCGTCATGGTCTGCGCTCCGGCGTGAATGAGGTATTTGAGCGCCATCTGGGACCCATAACGGGCATCTCAACGCATTATAATCAATCGTCGCCGGACTTTGGTCATCTGTTCCTAACATCATCGATTGATTGGACCATCAAGCTGTGGTCTCTCAAGGTGAGTGGGCTACTTGAAGTCTCTAATCATTTGAATTGTCTGATTGATTGAACTGTTGATTCGATTTTCAGGACACAAAACCGCTTTACTCGTTCGAGGATAACTCGGACTATGTCATGGATGTGGCTTGGTCGCCCGTTCATCCCGCCCTCTTTGCTGCTGTCGATGGTAGCGGTCGTCTTGATCTGTGGAATCTCAATCAAGATACCGAAGTACCAACAGCATCAATCGTGGTTGACGGTGCGCCGGCGCTCAATCGCGTCTCCTGGACGCCATCCGGCCTCCATGTCACCATTGGCGATGAGTCCGGCAAGCTCTACGTCTACGACGTGGCTGAGCATCTGGCGCAACCGTCGCGCGATGAATGGTCGCGATTCAACACAACGCTCAACGAGCTCAAGATGAACCAAAACGACGAGGTCTAAACACAAGCACAACAAACATCTAAAACAAGCAAGAAAAACATCAAGCAGAAAATAGAAAACATATAACAGCAAACAGAAAGCCAGGCATAGTTTATATAGCCAGGATGAGTTTCGTTTACCAATTATCGTTATTGTTACTCGTATCGTATTGTGGCCCAGTTTCGGGAACAGTTAGGGAACAAAGCAAAACATTGAAAACAAAAGACTTTAATATATATTTCTTTCTTTATTGTTTGAGAATTTAATTATTTGTATACATTTTGTATGTACTTTAATTTAGTTTCTATACTCGATTTACGTTTACGTTCATAATACTGGCCGATCCGCTTAACTTATCTCAATGCACAGCATTCAGCTAAAAACACCTCCCATAATCGGGATATTTCCCCCCTTACGTAAATCCCTGCTGGCCAATTTGTATTTAGGTGAAGTTCATCAAATGGAATTCCGTATAAATACATAACACAAATAATGCGATCGATATAAGGTTCATCCGAAACGATATGCGATTATCCTGCGAGCTAAATTCAAGGTCTCCTCCATGTGCGAACATCATTGGTATTGTAATTTATTTGATATATACATATTATTATTATATATTCCTAGAACTGATATGATTTTTGTTTGATATTGATTTCCCGCGCCCTCTGTATAAAAACGATGAATGAAATGAATGATGCAAAACAAACAGAAAAACAAACTCAATTGCTGTGTTTGTGGGTTTGGTCTCCCAAAATTCTTTCTAGACAAGTCACAGCAGCAAACACGATTATACATACATATATGATATATAGTACATACAATATATAAAGCGATATTTACACATAAAGGCCGAATAAGTTGAGAATTAGAAGAATGAACAACTTTTCCTTCCCCGCCCCCAAGTGTAAAATGTATATTAATAAACAAACTCATGCAAGTGACAAGTAAACTAACTATTTAACGAGATTAAATAAAGATAATAATATATATACATACACACACGCACACGTCTCTTCTTATTGCCTCAATTAGCTACATTTATAGGGTTGTTATACTCTGTGACAACAGCGATCGAGAGTATGCCGAGTTCGTGCAGTCCGAGCTTACAGGTGGCAAAATGGCCATAGAGGTTCCTCATGGATATTCATACATTCCATACAAAAGCGAAGTGCATATAAGGACTCCAGGTGATCTGGAAGAACTGAGAATGCAATGAACACGAAATTGAGCAAATGGAAACAGAGTATGTCGCAGTCGGGAGCTGGCGAGTGCAACGCACTTATTATTCATTTGTATTCATAGAGACTGACAAAATGAATCATACGAATGCCATGCCAATTATGTAAGGCGCCATAAATGCATCGTCATTTGCCGAAGCCGTCAACGAAACCGAAGCTTGAAAGCTTTACCCTGGAAGCTTTCAATGCGCTTTGAGCGGGCTGAGCTGGGGTGGGAGTTGGATGCACAGGCAGCGTCAGCGACAGCGTCAGCGTCAGTGAGAGCTGAATTTGTTTCTGATTGCCCGCGTGCGTCAGTAGCAAAAGGTAGTGGCAAGTGAATAGACGCGCATCGCGGCAAACATTTAAATCAATTGCAGCAGCAACAAGCCCACGCACACACAGAGAGAGAGAGACACTCAGAGAGTGAAAGAGAGTTTGAGAGAGCGGGAATAACAGTTAAGCGAAAAAGCGAAAAAGCGCAACAGTATGAATTACCAGGTGAGTGCTTGCCTGCTGCAGTTTATCGATTGCTTCTGACAGGATACATACATACATCTTTTACTGCTGCGTCAGCCCGTGCCCAGCGTTTTACCTCGTAGTCACTTTGACCCTGCAGCTGATAGTCAAGAGCTCCGTGCCGCAATGCGTGGATTTGGAACCGATGAAGAGCAGATCATGGATGTTCTTACATCCCGCTGCAACGCTCAGCGTCAGCAGATTGTTGACGCCTACGCCATGGAGTTCGAGCGCGACTTGGTAGAGGACCTCAAGTCTGAGCTGGGTGGGCGCTTCGAGGACCTCATTGTGGCCCTCATGATGACTCCGGTTGAGTATTTGTGCAAGCAGTTGCACGCTGCCATGGCTGGCATGGGCACCAGGGAGTCCACCTTGGTCGAAATTTTGTGCACCAAGAACAACGAGGAGATACAGCAAATTGTGGCCGCCTACGAGGACATGTACAATCGTCCATTGGCCGAGCAAATGTGCGCCGAGACCTCGGGCTTCTTTCGTCGTCTGCTCACGCTGATTGTTACCGGAGTGCGTGATGCCTGGGACACCCCCGTGGATGCTGCCCTCGCCAAGGATCAGGCTGCCCAGTTGTACAACGCTGGGGAGGCCAAGTTGGGCACCGATGAAGAGGTATTCAATCGCATTATGGCCCACGCCAGCTTCCCCCAGCTGCGTCTCATCTTCGAGGAGTACAAGGATCTCTCCGGCCAAACCATCGAGCAGGCCATCAAGCATGAGATGGCCGACGAGTTGCATGAGGCCATGATGGCCATAGGTGAGTGAAAAAACGAAAATATGTATGTATATACCTATAGATATATGTATATGTATGTATGTGTGTATACCCCCTTTTCATTTTTCTTCCCAACCTGTTGTTCCCCTGGCAGCTATAAAAAAGTAGTCACATTTGATCCAAATGGAATCAACGCATCAAAAAACGTACAGTTCCTACTCGATTGTTCGATTTTCAGTTGATTTTTTCACTCGCATGTTAAGTTTTCTTCAGCTGTTGCCATGCTGCAAGTGCACAAGGTGGTGTTGTCCGAGTGGGCAGTGGGCCGTGGGTGGGGGCCACCTCCCTCCTGTGAAATGTGTGTGGGTGGGTGTGTTTGTGGGTGGGTGCAGAGATGCGAGAGACAGCAAATTTTCACTCCTAGCTCTGTTATCAGTGCGACAGAGATGCAACAAGCTTGTGTGCTTTTCATTATTAGCTTAGCAACAACGCAATAAACTTCAATTTTCAATTGTGCACACTCCATCTGCATGCGCCGAAGAGCATCGTGTCCTGCGACGATGCATCCTGATTGGGTTCGTGTTGCGCGCTCCCCAGATTAAAAGTGCTTTTTTTTCATTTTTTGTGTGAATATAAATCTATTTATTCGCTGTGTCAGCTGAATGCATTGGTACTGTTTGAACAGCAAGTGATTTTACTTTGATATTTATTTTATATATTTTTATATTCCTGCTTAAGAGACTTACATTAAGTTTTGATATCTTAATTTTATGTTTACAAGTCACAGTGCCAAGTATCTTGCTTCATCAAAGCAATTTGACATTACAATGTGAGTTTATGCAAAACATGTACAAGCAATGAACGCGTTTATGATGGCCGTGAAAGGGCCGCGTAGGGGATCTTCGTTCTCTCTGTCTATCTTATCTAATGAATGTTGTGCTCTCTCTCTTTGTATTTGCAGTCGAGTGCGTTCAGTCTCCGGCTACATTCTTTGCCAACTTGTTGTACAAGGCTATGAATGGCGCTGGCACTGATGATGCTACTCTCATCCGCATCATAGTGTCCCGCTCGGAGATCGATTTGGAGACCATCAAGCAGGAGTTTGAGCGCATGTACAATCGCACTCTACTCAGCGCCGTTGTGGTAAGTGTTCCCGCCATCCCCTACAGCTGTAGTCCTCTGATTAACATTAAGTAATACATTTACACTTTTGCTTTCTGTATTCTTGCCCTGATATTGATCTTGATCTTGAAACTTGAACTTGACCCCTTGACTCCCTTTCGTTGCTGGTTTGCGGTGTGTGTATTGTATTGTATTTTTGGTCGTAGGATGTAAGTATCGGCTCGGTTGATTGGCTTGAATAGAGTATCTGTTCGGTTGTGGAATTCAAAATTAGCTCGCATTGCAATAATCGACCTTCAATCCTGACTAACTGACTGCTAATTATCTGTAATTTGTATTCTCTTGCAGTCGGAAACCTCTGGCGACTACAAGCGTGCTCTCTCCGCTCTCCTAGGCGGCGCTTAAATATATGCCTCGGGCATTCCAAAAATTTTATTAAATGTTACTCAAATTATAGTATTGTAGTGCCGGCAAAGATAACTCGCTTTTAATGTCTATGATAGCGCACAGTTGTGCCAATAAATATGCGTTCAATATCATATACATAACAAATATTATTATATGATATTCAGAGTTCAAAATAAATATGAGTTTCAATGCCTAAGGCGGGCGGGCGGGGGTTGGGGTTGGGGTGGGGATGGGTTTGGGGTTGGGGGCACACACTTTTATCCACAGCTCAGATCGTGAATACTACTACACCCAGGACTACTTGAAGAATAACTTGTGTAACTCCTTCGATTTGATAGGCAGAAAATTTTGCATTTCATCGGGATTTGTCCAAAAGGCCATTGAATTCTAAAACGATAAGGTTTGTAAGGTTCAGATTAGATATGGACCCGGTTGTTAAAGTAATACAATTCAAATATTTACATCTTCCTGTTTAATTTACCATCTACAGTACAAAACTGTTCTATATCAAGTTTGGCGCTAAGTTGAAAACATAATTTCACTGCAAGTTTTTGAGGGATAAAAGGAAGAAAGATATCCAAATAACTGTTTAATCTTGATCCTTCTTATAAGGATTATATTCTTTTCAGTTGTGTGGGTCAAGATATCTTGATTAGTAGATTGAATTGTAGCAAGAAAGCAAATACTAGACGAGACTCCGGTTCCCACTTCCGACAATTGAATTCACTTGCCATTAATATAGGATTCACTACACTACCTCAACGGCAATACTGAAAGTGGGAACAGCTCTGAATCCTAGCATATCGTGAATGTATAAAGTTAAGGGTTTATCTTTGCTGCTTACCTGTAACTCAGAGCAGGGCGCCTCGCGGTGCACATACTCCCTCAGTATATAATCATTCTCGATCTCAAGATGAAAGCGAGTGTCGTGCATGCGTATCAGGACATCATCTATGCGCAGAAAGTGGCGCAGCAGCACAAAGAAACCGGAGGGCATAACACGCTAAAGTTGATCAGAAGATATATAAAGAACATATTATAAAGAACATATTTGATATCTATTCGATGTCCACTCACAATGCGCACGCTCATCAGGGAGATGCCGTGATCGTGGAGTTCGTCCTCGTAGAGTGTGAGATCGTTGTAGAACAAGATATCCTCGCGCTGCATTAGCTTCATCTTGTTCAGTGTCTGCTCAGTGGGTTCTATGCGAAACTTATCGTTCAGGGTGCCCTGATATGAGGAGCTGAATGTCCAGTCGAATGGCTTGAATTTTTGTTCCATATTTTGCTCCGAGCTGCAAGAATAGATATATAGATTTATAATACTTTATATACAATGATTAAACGCATTCAAAGATAATATTCAAATGGTCCGGCACGTCTTGCCAGTCTGTCCAATATTCCTTCCCAATCGGGTCAGAGATTTCCCACTCTATTACCCTACGATACTTATCCTATCTTACATCCTTCAAGGACAGATATATAGAATTATATATACATTCATAATACTTTATGTACAATGATGAGAGAACATTCAAATGGACCGCCACGGCCCAGTAATCCCTCCCAATCAGGCCAGAGATTTCCCACTCGATTACCCTACCATACTTATCCTGTCTTACATCCTTCATTCCTTAATGAAATCTCTAACCAAACTAACTGGCAACTAAAATTCTCCCAACTTTTTGGTGTCTGTATTAGATTCCAATGTAATTTCGTGTAGGATTTCAAACATTATCTATGAATCTTTGTACTAAATTATATTTCTTACTTCGAGGCAGACTTTGTCCATAAATATTGAGCGTAAAACACAAATCGCTTCGGGAGTAAATGTGAATTGATATATAAAGAAAAATTGTACAATCTATAAGAAAGGAATATATTTGAGAATACTAAAACTGCTTTCGATATAATGAAATTCAATTACCTACCGATTGTTCCTATGTTCCTAGTTGGAATATCTATGTACAAAGAAACACTCTAAAAACTACAACTCTTCTTTAAACAGGTTGTTCCTATGGTTTTTACTTACTTAATCTACACCTTAACTATACGAATCTAACACTTGCTGGATTTGGTTGGGATATCTTGAGAAACAGAAATCATATTAAGATCATATAAGTTGATCTATATATGATCGCGTGATGGGTCAGTCGGTTCTGACATGGATTGCATAGAACCAGACCCACATACAGATACGGATGGATCGAGTTGGCTATTAATGATTGTCAAGAACATATGCTTTATGAGTCGGAAACCCTCTGCAAGGATTCACTTTGTGGTGTGAACTGTGGGAAGCTTTGCTTACCGCGACTCGCGCCACTCTTGGGCGCAGGCAACCTCCAGGGCCGCCTGCTTACCATTGGCGACCAAGGTGAGGGCATCCAAGGGCTTGAACTCCATGGATGCGCCATTGCTGTGGTGCAGCACCAGCTTATTCTTGTGGAACACCATGTCTGGCAGATGGGGCAGCTCCAGTGAGTGTTGGTAATTGCACAGGTCACAGCGATTGCCATCGTTCTTGTCGCAGCCCCGGTTGCACATACTCTTCAATATGTGTGACTTCTCAAAGCTGATGGTCCAGTCGGAGAACCGTAGGGTCTCGCAGTCCACCGGCAAGCGGGGCAAGGGGCACTACAGATGATTGCAAAATATTATTAATCAACAACAGAAGAGCACTTGCTAGCATGCATTTTTTACCTCATTCGCCATAATCTATGTTTGTGTTGTTGTTCGAAAGTACAATACTAATCTATATAAAATGCCAGAATCAGCAGCATAGCGATGCAAATTTAAATCGATACTACAAATCATGGCTAGAATTTCATCGATATATCGATAGGCCAGACAAAGTTGACAGTTGCTATTTGAATGTCACTAACCAAGTAACTTATAGATCGCGCAAGCCAAGAAGCTGCTTGACACTGGCTACTATCAGTAAGTAGGTGAATTCATAGAGATGCCATATCTTGGGAACAATATTTTCTAAACATTTTTAACGCGGCAAATCCCCTAGGCTTCGTATTTGTTCACGACCCGAAGCGGCAGGTCCCAGCCGAACAAATACGAAGCGTGTGGAACCTGCCGCGTTGAAAATTGTTGGTGCAAAAAGTTCCCAAGGACTGGCAAACCTATTTGTTGTTTACTTGATGGTACTATGCCTGGATCAGGGCCACTCTGGCTTTGTATGAGATCAGAACAAATCTGTCTGTCCCGCTCGCGAAGTCATGGGCATGCGCTGATCCAAGCAAAGCGATCAGCGACAGTTATCTTCTTGAGTTGCAAAGTCTATTCAGTATTTGTCAGTGGTTCCAAGTAATCGGCCTACTGCGATAAGTCGATATATCGATGGCTCTTTCACATCACTAAGGCGAAGCGGCAAATGTTTTGTTTTTGTCAACTATTCCATTTCCTTATGTGGGCGTACACAACAAATTTGTAAACAGATCAACAAAACTTGAATTGTCAGCGCCTTTGGCTTCTATTGCAAGACTTAATAAAGTGCCAAAGCAGGGTATTATCGTAATGATTGCGTTAAAACGCCTGCCACGTTTTTGCCTGCTGCGGTCTCTGGGGTCGAGCACTAAATTCTCAACATCCTCGGCTCCGCGGATGTGCAAGGCACAGATTACCCCAGAAGAGGTGCGGGGTGTGGCCGACGCTCTCAAGAGCGGACTGCGCCCATTGGGCCAGCCGACGAACGCAACGCACCCGCATTTGATAAGGCCGCATGAGCTGGTGCCGGGCGTGGAGCCCGTCGAGTTCCAGGCGCGACGTACCCGACTTATGCAAGGACTGCAGGCCTATGCCGAAAGCTTTGGAACCGAATTCAACGGACACACTTCCAAGTGTCACATGGTAAGCCTGGCCACAGCAAAAATTCCTTGAAATCCCAAACTAATCCCTAATCTTCAGATGGTTATTGGTGCTGCAGCCAAGAAGTATATGAGCGGCAAGATACCATATGTGTTCCGTCAAAGCTCAGACTTTTATTATCTCACTGGTTGTCTGGAGCCGGACTCAGTGCTGCTGCTAACCATTGATGAATCCTCGACCGTCCACTCAACGCTCTTCATGCGCCCCAAGGATCCTCACGCAGAGCTCTGGGATGGCCCACGCACCGGGCCCGACTACGCCGTGCCGCTGTTTGGCGTGCATGAGGCGCAGCCCATCGATGACTTTGAAATTATTGTGTCCAAGCGTATGGCACAACTGAAGCCGCACTTGTGGTTCGACTTGAAGAACTCGGAGCTGGCCAACGTGACGGATGCCATGCTGCAGCTGTGCAAGGCTGAGGGCGCCCAGCTCCTGCCCGTTTACACGTTCATCGAGAACATGCGGCTGATCAAGTCGCCCGCCGAAATGCAGCTGATGCGGCGCACCTGCGCCATTGCCTCTCAGGCATTCAATGAGGTCATGGCTGAGACGCGGCCGGGCCAGTCGGAGCACCAGCTGTATGCCGCAATCGACTTCAAGTGCCGCATGCGCAACGCCAGCTATCTGGCCTATCCACCCGTTGTGGCCGCGGGCAAGAATGCCACCGTCATACACTATGTGAACAACACGCAGCTGCTGCAGCCGCGGGAGCTGCTGCTAATGGACGCCGGTTGCGAGTACGGCGGCTATACCAGCGATATAACCCGCACATGGCCGGTGAGCGGCCAGTTCACAGATCCGCAGCGCACGCTCTACGACATGATGGAGCAGCTGCAGAAGGAGACAATCGGTAGGCAGGCCAGTTAGATTCAACTTTTGACTCAATCTTATTTGTATATGCTTTTAGCGATGATAATGCAGCCTGGCGGCGAGACCCTGGACCAATTGTTCGAGACAACCTGCTTCAAGCTGGGCAAATATCTGCAGGAGATTGGCCTGGTGGGCAAGCATCTGAGCGATCACAAGGAGCTGGCCACGCAGGGCTACAAGTTCTGTCCACATCATGTCTCGCACTACCTGGGCATGGATGTCCACGATACGCCCCACGTGCCGCGCAACACCCGGCTGCAGCCGGGCATGGTGTTCACCGTCGAGCCGGGCATCTATATTGACGAGAAGCGTGCGGATGTGCCGCCCGAATTCCGTGGAATCGGCATACGCATCGAGGACGACATACTGATCAATGAGCTGGGCAAGGTTGAGGTGCTCACAGCCAGCTGCATCAAGGAGCGTCGGGCGCTTGAGAATCTCTTCAAGCAAAAGCGAACGGATGCTGACGACTGACCCGCTGATCCACCGATCCGCCGATCCACCTATTCACCAAGTTCAGTCGCGTTCAGAGACAGATTTACTAAATTCCTAGTCATAAATTAGTTTTAGCATATACTTTTGAAAATTGTGATCAAAACTAATAGTTTCATTGCTCCCAAGGTTCCAAGCTCACTAAACTTGCATCGCGGAAGCTAAGAATGCGATTCTTCCAGTAATTTAAAGAATCCGATTCTTCCAGTAATTTACTTTTATCGGAATGCGACTTAAATCGATTTCAGTCTCGGCGATGGCAAATCTTTATTTTTTGTTCTTGTTGAATGAATGCTTTGCTATTGCCAAATACTTGGAACATAAATACATATATTTTGATTTTGTAAATCGCAAACGAATCTTCCAACTTGCTTCTAATCTCTGGCAACTGTGTACTTCTGGCGAACAACTGGAATGTGATTCTCCCCGTAGAGTCTTTCATCTGTGGCTGGGGGATTCATTCTGTATTGTTGAAATGCCTTACTGTCGTCTAATTCTCGGCTTGTATCTTGCTACTCTTCTTTAGGAATTGCAGCATTATATATAGCATAAGAAACGAATGTGATTCTTCCCGTAGAGTCCTTCATCTGTGGCTCGGGGATTCTAAATTCTTTATTCTTGTTGAAATGCGTTACTATCTTCTAATTCTCGGGGTGTACAATTAATTTCCTTTGTAGGTAACCAATCAATCTAGCTACTCTCCTTTAGGAATTGCAGCAGTATATATAGCAGAAGAAACGAATGTGATTCTTCCCGTAGAGTCCTTCATCTGTGGCTGGGGGATTCATTCTGTATTCTTGTTGTTTGATTGCTCTACTATCGTCTAATTCTTGGGGTGTATCCTTACTAATCTCCTTTAGGAATTGCATCAGCTTTATATATAGCGCAAGAAACGAATGTGATTCTTTCAGTAGAGTTCTTACTCCCTGTACCCATAAAATGGGTAAAAACAGGCAGAGGGAGACATCTCCAACCCTTAACAAGTAAGAACGATGCAAAATACTCTGTTCCCAATCCTATATAATTTGGTTATCTGTGAGTTCGGAAAGAAACGCAAAAAAAACGGTAGTCTCTATGCCAAATTTGGTGACTCTACCTATACAGGTATGTGAGATATAGGTTTTGCTCCTTTGGGGGGTGGTTGTGGTTGGTCCACAAATTTTTGATGCAGATTTGTCCAGGGGGTCAACATTAGTCTGTATGCCAAATTTGGTGACGCTGGCTATATAACTGTAGGAGATATACCCCTGTGAAAAACGTGTTTTGGGGATACCATGTACCGATTTTCCCTTCGGGAACAGAGTATAAAAATATATATATCTGGATCAGTATTAAAAGAAAATTCGAATTGGCCATGTCTGTGTATAGCAGGCGCAGGTCAAGTTTATTTTGGATCCGATTCCCCCGCTAATCATAAAAATCCGTTTTACTGTAACAATTTTCAAGATAAAGCTTTGAGATTAGGGATGTATAATACTTTAGTTTCTCTTAATCTACTGTCCAAATTTCAAGTCGATCGGATAATAAACAGGAAAGTTATTCAACAAACTAGAGAGAGCGGGAGAAGAAGAAACGCAGCTCGCAACCTCGCTTAAGCTGTGGCTTGTGAGCGTGCATATTTGTGTGTATTCCCAAAGTGTACTAAGAATGTTAGGAAGTTGTAAAGCTGGGCACGGAGAGTTTCTTAGTCGGGTATACCCGACTAGAGCATTCTTACTTGCTTTTATTGCATCCTTATCTTCCTATCAAAGTCTACCAGTAGAAATAAGAAACTCTTTCAAGTGGCGGCAGATAATAATAATAAAGTGAACATTTAGAAATACATTTAGCTTAGAGTTTCGCAAAGACAGGCATCTCATCCTTGGTTAGCTGTGCAGCAACCGCCTGGGCAAGGTCCTCGGACTGCAGGTTCACCCGGTTGAGCAGACGCTGCAAAAGGCAAACAGTTTAGCATGTCAGAGATACAAGTGCGCTGGAATGCGTGCACTTACAATGTGATCGAGTCCCTCCTGAGTAGTGTGTTCCAGCGAATAGACCATGTTCTCCTTGGTCGTCTGCACGGCAATGGGGCTTTTGGTGGCAATATTTTCAGCCAGGGCGAGGGCGCCGCTCAGCAGCGACTCCTTGGTGTCGAAGAGGCGACTGACCAAGCCGCTGCGCTCGGCCTCGGCTGCCTGGAAGCGGCGACCAGTGAAGCAGAGCTCGCGGGCCAAGGACTGGCTGCCGATAGCTTTGGGCAGACGCTGGAGCGAGCCAACATCAGCGGCCATGCCGATGTCCACTTCTTTGACCTGGAAGTAGGCATCCTGCGTGCTGTAGCGTATGTCCGCGGCTGTGATCAGATCAACACCAGCGCCAATGCACGCCTGATGCACTGCCATGATCACCGGCTTGGGGCAGCGTTCAACGGCACTAATCGAGTCCTGGTACAGTTTAATGTTGCGCTCCACGATAACGCTCTTGCGTGCCACATCCTCGGTTTCAGTCAGCTGCTGGCCGAGAGCCATCATGGAAGCAAGATCGATGCCAGCACAGAAATGCTTGCCCGCCGCGGACAGGACAATGGCGCGGCATTCGGGATTAATGGCCAGCGTCTCGAAGCAGTCTTTAATCTCTCTAGACAGTTCAATCAGTAGATGATAAGATACGATGTACAATATGCGCACTTACAGCCACATTTCCCGGTTGATCGCATTCAGTTTCTTGGGTCGGTTCAGCTCCACATGGAAGACATAGGGCTTGGGTGAGCTGATGGCCAGCGTTTTGAACTGCGCGGCGACATCTGCGGCAGCCTGTGTGCTGTGGGTAGTGTTGTTCCGATATGCCTGCATGCCTACAAGTTGTTTTGATTAAATTCAATTAATAAAAGCAGTGCCAGTGCACTCGGACTTTGAACCGTTGAACAGTTGGACCTCCGGTACAGTAGTTATATGTGCAATAGTTGCAATCTTTAGATCGTCAGACTCACCTCCTATTCTGGGCACCAGCCTGATCACATTTGTTACTCTGGGCAGCGACATATTCGCAGATTACAAGATCTTTTAAATAATCTTCCTTTTATATATAGAGCGCTTTTTGTATCGCTCCTCGATACTTTTTAAATTGCGATAGGCAAAGCTATCACTTGTAATCGATCTCTGTCAGCGCTGCCAGCTTTGGTGCGCATGGTGAAATTGTATTAGGTGAAGCCTTGACTTGCAAGTAGTACGTTCAGGTACCAGTCATGAAACGAACAATAATTAAAAAATTAATTAATCTGCCACATTAATTGCATTTATTCGATAGCATCTTATTATTTATATAACTGCCAAGAATAAAGCACATTAAAAGGCTTGGAAAAAAGACAATGTGTTGCCAACTATAATGAATTTGTATGCTATCGGAGTCCATTGTCAACCACAATAGTCAATTGTCGAATAATTATCTCATAACAACTAATTTTTCTATATTTCATTATTATATTAATATTTCTGTTATATATAATTTCATATTCAACTGTAATTTTATAAATTGAACGCCTCTGAAAGATATCACTCAGTATGGTCACTCCATTTGTTTTACAACACTTGCCAGTACTTCAAATCTATCGGATATTCGATACCTAATTTGAATCAGTACTCAATTTGTTAATCGCGCATTTGAACTTTATTACTTCCTTTATTGCTGCAAAGGCACTTTCAGCCGGCATGAATTACGTTCTTAAGTTATTTTGCATTTGTTAAGGACTAAGCTTGGGTTTTTTTTGGCCATTCTTCAGTTGCGAATCATAAACCTAGCAAATGACGCAGGCTATGAAACAAATGGCGCCAAGCTGCCAATTTGATTGGATTCATTTTTAGAGTGACCACTTGCAACAATATGGTCACTCCATTGCTTTGTTTACATTTTTGCTGCGCGAAAGATGGCGCCAAAGTCTGCTAAAGTGCCGTTTAATGGATTAATAGGAATTTTGTTTGCTTTTTCAAGTTGCCAGCCTTTAGCGAGATGTAAGTATGCATAAACACATGCATACATACATATGTACGCTGCATGCACTAACTTTGAGCAGCTATAATTAAAATAAGGAGAAATATGTGGATATACAACATAAATATGTATGTATGTTTGCATGCTTCTTGTTCGTTACTTTATTTGTTTTCTGTATTGCAGGCCAACTCGAACTCATAAGCGGCTCAAAATGAAATCCAAATCAATTAAATGAATATCGAGATATATTGCAGATCCGATTTAAAGCTAATTATGGCCTAATCGATGCAATCGCATGGCAGATGCTCCACATGGTACAGTTATGCATGTGCAATGTTACATAACGGTATTTCATCATAACGGTGATTGCTGCCTACACCTGATACTTGCGCACTGGCACTGTGGGCCCTCCAGCTGCACCCGCACCCCCGCCCATCCGATGATCCTTGGAGATGACAATCACCTCGGTAAGGTGGGATTTGCGCAAGTTGCCATTGTGATCGTAGGTATTGGTGGTTTCCAGCTCCCCCTGGGCATTCGACTCGTACGACTTGCACTCGTACTGTGGACAGCACCTCGGGTAATCCAGATTCACTTCACTGGGCGGCAGGACGGCGCAGTTGCCTTTCAGTGCAACCGGCACCTTGCAGCTGCAACAACATGAGCAGTACAATGGAAGGACTAAGTTAATAAGTTGTTCAATTAATGTTCTCTTGTTGGTTCAGTTCATTTGAGCTTAAGTCCTATGTGTTTTTTTAACAGGACCCACTCACAAACGACTGAACTAACAAACACAGTCCATATCAACTAGTGATATTCCTCGCTAACTTTATTCTTTACCCCTCTAAAGGAAGTCATCGTATAACAGGAGTTGCGAGACTGCGCTTACCTATCCTCCCACAGCTGCAGGGTGCCCAGGCACTGCACGCGGATGCATTGGCCGGGACGCGTGAAGACCTCCCCCACGTACAGCTGGCGGCCGCTGAGTGTATCGCCGCAGAACTGTTGGTTGAAGCGGTAACCTGTGAATGCTGTGCCCCAGGTGAGTGGGCACTCCTCGTCAGATCAGTTACTGGAGGAAGAGTGTGTGTGTGAGTGTGTGTACTTACAGTTATAGGAGGGCGCTGATTGGGTTAGGCCAATGAGGATCGGCAGTATTAGGGCTAGTAAGGACGAGTCCATATTGTGTATTTGAATGATTCACTTAGATAATTGGCCCGGCCCGACGTTTGCAAAGTTTAGTGCGCAACTGAGGCGAATACGGGCCGAACGTTTAATCTTTCTTTATTTCCACAATGAACACACATGGGGCCAATGTGTGTGTGTGGTTGTGTGGGTGTGCGCCTGTGTGTGTGTAATCACATGTACTTACGACATTTGCGCGCTTTCTCTACTGGGAATTTAAAAATTTATATAAAATGTGTTGATGTTTTTATATGCTTATCGCTTGGCCCGCAACGCTCAAATGCTGAAATAAAACAAACTACGAATTCTCAACTCTCGGCTGCCCGACTACGAGCTACCCTGCCACAGGATAAGTCCCTTAGAAGTATGCTAAGCAGGCTAACTACACAATACATGCACACTCATGTTGTAGCTGTATTGGTGAACTTTTGTCTGGAATACTGCATTCCTCACTAGTGCAGAGCTTTAAGCTCTCGGTGCTTTACAGTCTGTGTGTTGTGTACGTGAGCTTTCTTCAACATGTTCAACTTATTGGAGAATGTGAACGAGAGAGCGTTATAACCATGATGTAATTATAGGATGGTCCATTCGCTCAACGTGCGCTCTTGTTCGGGGCCATGATTGACGGTACGGAAGCAAGCTCTCAGTACTGACAGCAAAATCGTGGCCCCGAAAGCGAGCGAATGGACCACCCTGTTATAATTTGAATTGACTTTTGGATGTGTTTTTAACTCTGGCAGAAACTAATAGTCTTGCAACTCATTTTCAAAGCTATTTACAAATAATTCGACAAATGTTTGTCCGATTTTCGAATATACAAGCTTGTGGGGGATAAATAGGGGTATTCAAGTTGTATAAGAGAAATTTGAATTTTAGTTTCCAGCTAGGTATTTAAATTGGCATATATCATAACATAGGAACCATCGCTCGAAATATAAGAAGTTTTTCCTTTGGAGTATCAAGAGATTTGTATATATTTCTTGCAGTTAACAAAGGAACAATGCCTGCTTAACTTCATAAATATGTTGGTGTTGATATAGCCCATAGATTCTCCTAACTATAGGGTATAAACAACAACAATATGCAAAATGGCAAAGCACTCGAGTCTACAATGTTTATGTACGGATGATACGCATACATATATACATATATTTATGTATAGTACGTATGCGTATTTCCATTACTCTTTCAAGTTATATGTTAAGAAATTGTTTATAAATATTTTGATTCACAACCAGAGTGCCCTACGTCTGCACCCGCCGCCCCGCACCCCCACTCGAGCACCTCCCGCAGCATGCTGCATGATTATCATCAATGTGTGGGGCACTGGGGCAACAGTTGTGAGTCAGCCCCCAACGTTACGGCGGTCAATTCTGAATGGAATAACATAAAAGCTCGTATCGCAATGGTCGGTATGGGATTCAAAGTCATGAGCGTTGTTCCACGTTGATACCTTTATGTAAAATATCCCAATTTAACAACTAATTTGCTTACTTATACGAGCTGTTCATATAACCAGGGGTGCGCTTTATTAAGCGCTGGCATCGGGATGGGAATCCCGCCGGTCCCGCCTCAAATTTCAATCCTCTTCCGACTGGGAAGAAAAGTTCATGTGATTGCCTATGCTCCTAAGAACTTAGGGTTTGAAAAGAGTCTGGAATGAACGTAATTGGGATAGTATGCGTATAGTATGTTTCGGGACGGACAGAATCGGGATTCATTTTCCATCCCTATCCCATCCCTATATATAAAAGAGTTCGTGGTGACTGACTGACTGATTGGCAATCATCGCACAGCCCAAACCATAAGAGCTAGGATGGTGAAATTTTCACAGTAGGCTCCAACTATGATGAAAGATGGGATTTTGGAAAATTCCACCCACAAGCGTAAGAAATCGCGGAAAACCGTTGTATGAACAATTTTTTTTTACCATCCAATCGGCGTCAAACTCATTTTCAAGGATCTACACCAAAATTCATTTGACACATATATTATCGATGTTGAAAAATCCACCTCCATGGGCGGAAAATGGGGGTCTCAAGGTTGTATGGGCGAAAGTCTAATTTTAATCCGATCACCTTCAAATTCATTTTCAAAGCTCTTCACGTAAAATAATTCGACACGTGAATCAGAGATTTTTTAAATTGAAAAAAAAAATGCATTTTCATCTAAATATTTCGCCGGGCAAGGCCGGGGTATTACCTGCTAGCATCTAATAAGAGCGTTGGCTACATTAATCGTATTTGATTTAAGTTTAACAAGCTATTTCTTAGTGGGTTCAGCTTAACCGTGTGATTTCCCCTTTTCGTATGATTCGTTAGCACGTGGAACACGTGGAGCAGACGACATCTTCCCATGTAATATGCAGTTCATTCAGAATGATGAAAGCTAATGATTAGCTAGTCCAATGACGACTTATCAATTTCAGGGGCTAAAACGCTGTCAGATAACCGCAGCTAGAATCTATTTGACCTGAGTTCCATTGAGCTGGCGGCCGGACGGGCTTGGACGGGTTAGGACAGGGTTGGACAGGACTGGACTGGGCCAAGAAGCAGCCTCGCACGAGTTGAAAATGTTGAAATTTCCGCCATACTCGCAATTTCCTGCACAAATCTATAAAGTGTTTGGCATCCTGGTGAGGTTTGAGCTTTCCACCAGCCGTTGGCCGGAAACGGAAATGGAAATTGTCACAAATTCTTAATAGTCCCATCAGATGTGCGTTGACGATTGCCTGGGATACACAAGATTAGATGCCTGACTCATCTTCATAAAATAGTCATTGCCCGTTTGCCAAAGAGCTGCTTGCTTTTAGGAGCTCATGCTTAATCTCTATAAACTTAGTGCATACTTTTAAAGTCTCAAGTTTTATAATAATATAATCATTAAATTTAAGCAAACTATATAGTGTAGCGTATTTGCTGAGTTTGCATAGAATTTTGACCCAATTTGGTCAGCTTGTTTAAATTTAGTTAGCAAATTAGTTAGATTCGCTAAGATACGAGAAGATTTTTATTGTGAATTTTGTATTTGTTATATTTTATGAACAGCCCCAGCAAAAATTGTAAAATAGCGTTTTATACTAATTTTGATTTGCACCCTTGTCAATTTTCATAAAAAAGTCGACAAATTTTTTTATTTCCTAATACGAGTAAAATTGAAATGCCAACCCTACCCAATCTACAGTGTAAATCATGACCAATTTTTTGTAATTTTTGTTTGTTTATCAGTCAGATCTGGATCTTCAGTTCTCAGCTGACAGATCTCTTTATATAAATCAGCGTTCTTATTATAAAAGTTTAAGATTACGACCAAAATCCGCATGGAAATCGATTCAGTTTTGACAAAGTTATGATAGTTTGAAGTAAAGAAAGGTCGCTTACTATGGATCAGGAATCTTTATAGGTCAAATGAGGTCTTGGCCGAAATATAAACAGGTTTTTAAATATCATTTTATACTAATTTGTATCCGCAGTCGATTCAAAGTGAAATTTCGAGATTTAAGGTTTAAAAAGTAATACAAATATGAAATGTGTAAGGAGGTTTCGAGCGTTCGATCGTTTCGATGACAGCTATATCATATAGTGGTCCGATTTACACTAAAACAGATTGTATAAGTTATTTAGAGACTTCGATTCCAGACACAGACAGACATCGACTCGGTTATTCTTGCTGATCAAGAATATGTGCATATATTTATGGGGTCGGGTCACATATCGTGAGGAGTATAACAATCCAATTGCTGTTGCCAGTTACAGGGATGAGGGAGTACTTCTGAACTGCTTGATGGTTCAGACCGTGTTAGAGGGTGTCTTGTAGCCGAGTAAGCTCGCCTAGGGTATTCTCAGTTGTTTATTTAGCCTTTGCGGCCACTTCCACTTTCATTTTTTCTCCCAGAAACATGAGAACTCGCACATAACTATCCAACGAGGGGCTGCTGTGCTTGGGGATCGCCCATGGGGCTTTATGAATGGGGGGCTGGTACGTCATGGCGGCAGTGAGGTCGTCAGAGATCGGCTTGTCGATCGTCTTGCTGAAGTGTGACTTCGGCTGGGGTTGTTTTGGTTGAACGAGGCTTGCCGTTTGCCGGTGCCCTCAGTTGTGTGATCATCGCGGTGCGGTAAAGAACGCAGCGCTCAGATACAGATACAGATACAGATACAGATACATTTGATACAGCTGGAGACGCAGATACAACGATTGAGATACTTGTCAGGCGTGAGTGCCAAGTGAAGTAGCTGTGAAGTTGCTGGCTGAAGGGCTGCAATGAAATGCAATTAAGCTGCTCAAATCAATTACATGCATAATGCAGCAAATTGAATTAAAGTGCGTAAACAGAGTTTAACCAACCCAAAGACTGGCCGTACCATATATATATTGTATATTGTTGTATACGAGAGTATTGACTTTACTTTGGATCTGCCGGCCGGCTGGGAATGGGCTGATAGAAACTGAAATCGAAATTGAAATCGAAATTGAAATTGAAATTGAGTTGCAAATATGAACGCTGTAAAAATAAACAATACACGAAATGTTCTTCGTTGTTTATAGAACAACTGATATAATTATTTGCAGCATTTGCATAAAACTTATAAACAACATTTAATGCAATTAATTTTTGTACTCTTCTCGATTCTTTTCGACTTTAACTCTCTCGTGCGGTCAATTAAGCGATTTTTAATTTACTCGCAGTTAATATTTTTTTGTTGTTTCTTGTTTTTTGTTGATATCATTGTTTGATTATTGAGCAAATTAAATAAACTCTTTGAAATGTTTTTTTTCAAATACTTTTTTATTATTTTTTATTGTGTGCACAAATGCGATTTTGATAAATACATAAAATGCATTTAATTTTTTTATTCGTATTTGTATTTGTTTTTTGTTCAGTGCTGTCTCATCGATTAATTGCGGTTTCATCTTAATATTCATTTGTGAACCTGTTAATACTACTACTATACGAATTGTGGTTTAATTGCTTTCATCTGGAGCCTCGGGCTTCTTTCCAACCTAACCGTATTGTGTGTTCATTTCTGTGTGACAATATTCAAGATTAATTGGACTGTTCAATGTTATTAAGCAATCAAAATCGAAGTCCCTGTCAATCAAGTCGAATTGGTTTATGCACAAGTCTTATTGACTTGTTGGACTCTTGAGTATTTTACATTATACATTTGTATTAAGTAAACCAGCTGATTCAAATTGTATCTAACGCAAATTTAATCGCACACATTTTGTTATACTATAGTCTCTGTTTACCTGTAAATCATGTTACCATCATAAGTAGATAATGTTATTTATTTATCAAGATATACACATCGATATATCATATAAAGAATCGCTTCATCGGCCCTTAACATTATCCAAAATATATCTCCGTCGATGATATATTTATTAGGCAGTTAACCCAAATTTCCCATTCTTGGCTTATATACTTATAGTTAAGCCTCACAGACCCAAAACATGCTCTATGCCTAAAGATTATTATTTATTGTTGACATGTATATTATATTAGAAAGGACTATAGGCAAAGAAAGCAAAATAAGGTAGATGGATTTCGAATTCCATGTGGTAAATGAAATAAATAGTAAATAGGTTAACAAAGACTAACAGACTCATAACCTGATTAAGGCTTACAAATTATTATTTATAGCTTACAGTAGATAGTATAGATATTATATTAGCTACGAATATGTGCAAATAAAGCAAAATAAGGTAGATGGATTTCGAATTCCATGTGGTAGATGAACTAAGTAGTAAATAAATTTAGACTAAAAGACTCATAATCTGCTCTAGTCTTACAATTATTAGTTTTTGTTTACAGTATATAGATACAGACAGTATAGATAGTGTATTAGATAGGCATATGTGCAAAAACAGCAAAATAAGGTAGATTGATTTGAAATTCCATGTGGTAAATTAAACATGTAGGTAAATTAAGACTCATAGCCTGATCTAGGCTTACAAACTATTATTTATTGTATACAGGCTTACAGTATATAGTATAGATAGTATATTATCTACGAATATGTGCAAAGAAAGCAAACTAAGGTAGATGGATTTCGAATTCCATGTGGTAAATAAAATAAATAGTAAATACCTGATCTGGGCTTACAAATTATTATTTATTGCATACAGTATATAGATACAGACAGAATAGATAGAATATTAGATAGAATTGTATGCAAAGAAAGCAAAATGAGGTAGATTGATTTGAAATTCCATGTGGTAAGTTAAACATGTAGGTAAATTAAGACTCATAGCCTGATCTAGGCTTACAAATTATTATTTATTGCTTACAGTATATAGTAGTATATAGTATAGATAGTATATAAGATAGGAATATGTGCAAATAAATAGATTGATTTGAAATTCCATGTGGAATTTGCAATTCATAAATACTATTTTCAGTTATATTAATAGATACATGGAAAATAGCTATATTTATAGATCGCATACATATTCCATTAGGAGAAGCACAAACAAGTATTTAGACAATATTTAGAGCTCGGAATTGTCTTCCACTTGGTATGGAAAGTCGTCATAGGTCAACGAAAATCAGCACATTGAACCTTTTGGGCAATTGCTATAGTTTACGAGTATTATTGCGTTATTGTGTTATTGTATTGTTGTTTGTTGTTTGTTGTTGCTTGTGTTTTGTATTGTGTTGCGTGAATTTACATAATATGGAAATTAACTTGTGCACTTTACATGCTCAAAAGCCGATTCGTTTCAGACTCTTCGAGCTTGATTTCATTTTTCAGCAAAATTGTGTCGCTAAAATGTAAATGCAAAAGTCGAGCGGAGCTTCTTCAACAACTAAATCGAACGACAACAAATTAGAAACCAGCCCAGACGCCAAGCACACACAAACACCATACCACACACCACACACCACACACGGCCGCACACACACCCGGCTACCCGGACCCCCACTTGCCGCTTGGCATTGCCGAGCTTGGTGTGCTTTTTTTTGCGCTGGGCTAAAGCGCAAATTGTTGACTATGTTTTGGCGAGAAAATGCAGCACAACAGCAGCCGCAGCAACAACAACAGCAACAGCAACATGACCTACAACAACCACAACAACAGAAACAACAACAACAGCAACCGGAACAACCCAAACGTTTAAGCTTCAGTTTCAATGTAAAAATCGCAGTGAATGTCAACACCAAAATGTCCACGACCCACATCAGCCCCGAGTGCACCAGGCAGCCCAAGTCGAGCTGCCGATCGAGATCCCGTACCCGTACCCGTTCCCGCTCGAGCTCGAGCTCTACCACGAAGTCGAACATTGGACTGCGGCAGCATCTGGTGCGTCTGGGACGTCGGCTGAGCGGCGTGCAGAGCTGGTCTGGTGGTGGCCAAGGCCAGGGCGGCATCTCGACCATACTGATTGTTAATCTTCTAATGCTTTTGCTGCTCTCGCTCTGCTGCGATGTCTGTCGCTCCGCGGGGCAGCCACATGTGGTCAACTTCACAGTGCTGGACCACGAGCCGCATCCCCTGCGGCCCAAGCTGGACAGCGACGTGGTGGAGAAGGTGGCCGTTTGGAATCAGCATGTGGGTGCAGCACCACCCAGCGTTGCCGAGGGCATTGCCATCAGCAGCGTGGCATGGATGCGACCTCAGCTGGACCACAAGCAGCAGCAGGAGCAGCAGCAACAACAGGAAAAGGAAAAGGACGCTGAAATGGGCATCGAGGAGCGCATCGTCCTGGAGCGCGTCACTCGCGACTGTGTGCAGCGCTGCATTGTGGAGGTAAGTCCGTAAGTCCGTCCCTCCGGCGGTGGGGAGCAAGCATCGAAGCATGTCCTTTGAGACAGCTGGGCAAACTACTCCTATTACGAGTCCTTGGCGTTTCTAACAAATGTTGCTCATTTCACTTTGCTGCGGCCATTCTGGCTTCTAAAACACATGCGGGCATATGTTTTTTCCTTTTTTACCCACATTTGAAATTGTAGTAAAATGTATGCCAGGGTTTTGAACAAAACTGGTAACTCTATCACCAAGTTTTCGTTAGCCAACCATTCGTAACTTGAGAAGCGTTTAAGCATTCGTTTCGAAGGATTTCATTTGGGGATACAGCAACTGATAATGTAATTACATATTTAAATGCACTTTTGTTTTTCGGGATTTCCCACTGGAAATCGCTTTTATTTACTTTTCAAAAGCTGGCAACACTGCGGCAGGATAACTTTTAGTTGGTGTTCAAACTGACACCCTGTTTAGAAACTCTGCACGATTCACACACTCAACACTTTCCCTGTAGTTCTCAAAACTTTGACCTAGAGCCGCTAAACTCTCAGCTTTGGGTTGAAACCTTAAAGCAATCCTTGAAAGCGTACGTCCTTATGAGTTGGTCTAAGACAACGTTTCGACAAGAGGAGAATTAAGTCGAGTTTGAAATCTCCTGTTCCGTCTTAATATTAAAGTTATCTGAGACTTATTTTCCTCTTAATTTCTGTCTCTCTTCATTTATGTTCCTGGGTTTTTCTATCCTTGCAGAGTAAAAAGTATTTGTATTCTTTATGAGCATCAATAGCCGACTCAATAAAGCGATGTCCGTCTGTTAGTCTGTTAGTTTTAAAGCTATCTGAATGCAACTTTTGCTGCAGGCAGTACATACGTCGGAACGGAGCCGGATGGGGACTTATTATATGTACTTAATATTGTTTGCTTCAAATTTATTGAGTTTTTGAATAATAAACATTGCTTCAAGGGTATATACATATCTTGGGCATGCCGTTCTTGTTGTATTTCTCTTAAATTGCCCTCCAAGGTGAATTTGAGCATTTATTTCTTTTGTCAGAAGCGATGTTTTCTTTTGGAACTTAAGTGTAAATACGGTTTGTGCGTATCTCAGCAGTACAGCTCATTCACAATTCTCTGGCGGCACTCAGTACGTGCCAAACAGAAAATCTGACTTGGAGAAATTACTGTTGGAGAATGAGTCTGATGGAAAAGCGGGCAAGTGGAGGCAGCCGATAGTTTCGATAGTAATGTCGACAAAATCAGTTCAAGAGGCACAATTGGGTATTATAGCTGGTAAATATGATAGAATGGCGTAGTACAGGTCGCTTTCGATAGTATTGATAGTGTAAAGCAGCTCGATAACTGTGTAGGGGATCCAGCGGTACTATTCATAGTGTTATCGTTTGTTTGCCAGCTCTATTCTGTACGGCTCGAGCGTTAGACACGCTTATCACATGTTGGCTCCAATTCAAATTGCTCTGGAACCCCAATTAGGTAATGTCTATTGTCAAGTTTTGTGATTATAGGCCGTGGGCTCGCCTGTCATGTCAAACAAACACTTAAATCTATGGCACAGTTCCATAACGACTCTATAGCACCGTTTTATGCAACTGCAACAGCTTCTGTGTCTGTCACTGCGAATATCTGTGCATCTGTATCTTTGTGCCTGTATCTGTATCTGTATCTGGGATTGCAAATATTTAGGTTACGAGTACCTTCGTTTTATGGCAATTTGCATGTGCGCATATTGCGTGGGATCTCGTTCTTCTGTAATTTACTCGGACTGTCTTTCTTTCAGAGAGCTGATGCTTTTCTTTCCCGCTGCTGTTGCCTCAAACTGCCGCTAGCTGGCGCTAGCTGGAAGAATACGGTTTTAACAAATTGTTTCTCCTTAACCCGGTCTATTTATTAATTGCTTGCGCCCAAAAACGCAAACATATATCATCATATTTTACTGTACGTATTTGTATCTATATATGTACGCTCAGATACCATAAGAGATATTGTCGCGCTGCTTTTAATTAGTTTCTCAGTTAACTCGTCGCAGCTGTGCACGTAGTTGCCATAATTAAAAAATTTATTTAAGTGCTTTTTACTTTTGTTTTCATGTTTTTAATTTTCGTTCATTTTCATGCTGGCTTTGTTGTAGTGTTTGTTATTTAGAACATTTTGTTTTGCCACTGTTTGTATCGCATTTTTGCTTTTCAATTCCCAATTGCATGCCGCTGGACAATAGATGGCGCCCGTGCATACAATTTCATAGCAGCCAGCGCGCTATTGTTCTCCTTTCTCTCTCTCTCTTTCTCTTTGTCCATGTCCTTTTGTTCTAATGCTTGTGCAACTCTTGCATCTATTATGCGATAAGCATGTTATCGATATACATTATTGAGCATCCACAAACACCAAAAGCGTGCAACTGAAGAGAGAGTGCTCAGTTGAGGTTGTGAATACCCCAAGCTCGATTAAGTGATGAACTGATGAAACTGAAATCTTTCAATTGAATGTTAAACTATGCTCCGTAAACATGGGGCGGGGGATTGTTGAAGAACTGAACGTTCATTTTGTTGATAAAAAATAATAAATATTTAACCTTAAAGAATTAATTGTGAAGTAAGTGCCAATTACAAACAGCTTAACTCGCCCTTGATGCTATTTATTTGTGTTCTCACTTCGATTTCCATTTCCATTCGCATTCACATTCACATTCACATTCCCATTCACAGTCCCATTCCCAATTCTATCTCCATTTCAGTGACTCAATTAAAACTAATCAGGCAGCCTGCTTAATTGCTGTAAATACTGGGCGGACTCGGATTGGAACTGAGGTTGAGAGTCGTGTCCGTCTTCCGGAGTCGGAGTGTGCCTAATACATGTGTATAGTAAATTGTTGCTTATCGGATGGATGCTCTAATTGACTGAGTTGCAGTTGCAGCATCCAAGAAGCTAATACAAAAGCCCACTTCCTCCCCAATAGGGATGGGCCTGAAAAAGTTCGTGTAGTTTCAAATGTTTATTGATATAGAGCATTTGGGGATAGGCTGGAAGTACCTGGTTACTACAGTTCAAATTTGGTGACTCTATCTGTTGTAGTTCCTGAGATCGACTCGGCTTTGGATGCTGGTTACAAATATACTATATACTTTATATGGTCAGCCTGTTACAAACATTCGCTCAGTTTTAGTACACCCTCTGACCCATTTCAGGGGTACAGGGTGTAGAACTTATAGAAACTTGTGCTCATTAATACAATTTGTTGGTAATCCTAAGTTGGTATGGCTTTAGTGCGTGTTAAGGAATTCTACATTGTGTATTGTAACTATTGAGTATTTTGGAATCGTATTAGGGGGATTTCTTTTTGTCCGTGTCACGAATGCAATTACAACACCCTTTCCCCTCTAGTCACCCAGTTGCATCCTCAAACAAACATCTAGAAATGTGCCCGTTCTACAAAAGAATCGTTCATGATGTTGGCGATGATGATGTTCTTTGCAAAATGTTGAGCCAATTTATTTGGCTACTGCAACAACAAATGGTGTCAATAACACACACCAGCATATGTGTGTGTGTGTGTGTGTGTCAGTCAGTCAGTCAGTCAGTTAATGTAATAGAAATTGTACAACAAAAGACGCGCAATGACGACATGAAACCCCCCCAATGCCAATTAGCAGTCAACCTCCCGCATCTCTCCCCTTTCCCGTTTGCCATCGCCCTCATCTCGGTGGCCGAGCAATGCTCCAAGTCGCCACAACACACACACACAACACACACACACACTCATTCAGAACCATGTTCTGTTTGTGAAAAAGCCAATCAAGCTAAATTAATAAAATATTACGTAGAATTCTAAATTAAATTGACGCGTGTGCGAAAAAAAATAAAATAAAATGGAAACATTCACACAACAGGCCAAGAAAAATGCTTTATGTGTGTAGTTGACTGATTGACTGACTGACTGACGGACTGACTGACTGACTAACTGACTGATTGAATGAATCAATGTAGTGCAAGCTGCATGCGAAAGGGCGGAGCACGCGGAGAGCTCCAACGCAACGGACTACTCGTAGACCCCATCCCCAACCCCGTTCCCAACCCTAACCCTAACCCTGGCCCTGGCCCTGGATATATTCCTCAACTAGTTAATTACGAGTACTTTGCCCAGACACTGTATACAATTAACAGTTGCCGCGATTTTAAACACTGTAATTTGAGCAGTTGAGAATTAAAAGTGATTCTGTAAACAAGCGGATGGAACTGGGGATGAAATGTGATATACATGTAAATTGTACACTGTAATAAAAGCTATATATAGTTTCCCCACTCCATAGCCTCGCTAGTCGATAGTTGGCAGCATCGATACTATCGATAGCTTTAGACCATTTTCGACCGGTTGTTCCTATGACAGCTGAGTGATATAGTAATCATATTAAAATAAGATTCGACTAAGTTTTAAACATATAGTGAAACTCCTCATTGCCGAGTTCAGCTGAGTTATCTGTGAAAACCCCATTCATTTTCCGATGCTTTCTATTGATAATGATAGTCCGATTTCGATCTTTGATCAAACCTTTTCATCATCTGAAGAAACTAAGCATGAAACTCGGAATTGCTGTGCTCATGCAAGTCGTTTTAAAACAGATTGTTCCTAGGGTAAATAAATGATACTCATCCGATCCATCAGCTTGTCTAAAACATAACGAAACTTTTGGTGGTATTTCAATTGGGTGACTTTGGGCAGGGTATCTTCGATCAATCCTTCTAATTGATGGAACAGAAAAGAATCAGCTCTGCCAAGTTTCATTAAGACGCGTATAAGTTTGCTAATTAAGAGTATTAGTAGCATTTCATTATTATACCATCTTTCATCCCTCATATTTGGCATGAGTCCAATAAGCCAACCTTCTTTACCTTGTTGTGGTCTTAGGCTGTTGGCCTTCGATAAGGTTCGATTGGTCTTTGATTTGGGCCCACATCTTTTGATTAACAATGCAGATTCGCTTGGAATTGCTTAACGTTTGTTGGGGCTAGTTTCTGCTAAAAAGATCTTTTGTCTCCGATCGATCACGTGCTGCGGCTTTGGAGCTGAACGGAAACTTGTTTTGCGTGACGCCCATTTAACAATTGGTCTATAAATACAAAATTTATGCACGAACATTCTCGGAAATAGCTAAAATAAGGTGTAAAGGTGAATACCCAAAAGCTCCTACCTTCTCTCTCCCACACTGGCTTCTTGATAATTGTTAACTACTTACTATTTAACATTAACTGACATTGGCTCAAAAGATTCCCACAGAATGCGCAGCACTTCCGTTACTAATTGATTTTTACTTGACTTTTTCCAGGAGGATCTGTTTCTGGACGAGTTTGGCATTAAATGTGAAAAGGCTGACAACAGCGACAAGTGCTACAAAACACGCGTAAGTCTCCCTACCCCAAATGGTGTCAAGTATACCCCCGAAAAGGGCCACAAATTCGTAACTCAAAACCGCCTTTGAACTCTGCCAGACAACTTGGCGACTGACCCAAACTGGGCAAAAAGTTCCCAGGAACTGACCCTTACAAACCAAATGAGAACCAGCGCACCGAATATCAAATATCCTTGCCGATTAATTGAAACTAACAATCACATATCAAATATCCTAAAACTAACTATAGTAACTTTACATACTGACAGAAAGATGATCATGAGTTTATAGTTGGGAATGTTTCCTTTAATATACTAGACAATTCATGCCAAATTGAAAGCATCCGCACTAAGACGTAGACGAAATGTCTGATAAAGCAGGGAGAGTCTCTGTTAGAGTATCATCCACTTGTTGTTAACACGCAAAGCATTTGATATGGCCAGCCCAAACTTGTTTGTATTTTGGCCTGGAATAGTGTTAACCACAATTCAGTTTCAAGTACAATGTGTTCCTTGATGCGATTGAGTTACCAACCGCAGTGGTCAGGGCCTCCCTTCTGGCACAGCTTTCCTCAGTTGCACACGAACTCAAAGTGTGTTAGCCTGGCCCAATCGTACTCCTGTTCCAGACAGCTTTGAAAGCCATCGAATAGAAGCTGCAATCGCTTCTGCGTGCTCTCTAGAGTTTTGTCTGCAATGCGAACACCTTTTAGTTTCCATGTTGTTCCCATTTTACACCAATCCATCTGAATAATACGAGTATAGCTGACAGATGTCACAGTTTAGTTGGGCTTACCCTGGTCCTCTCTTTTACTCACCTAATAACAGTTAATTTATTTGGGATAATTTATAACAAACGAATGGAGAATATTTTACTAACTTTTACTACTATCTGAAAGCTAACTACATAGTATGTGTATAGACTTTATATTATGAAGTATTTGTATTATTAGTAATGCGACCAATGAGATCTATTGCCCCCTCCGATCTCTTGGGAGTTCCTCCATCCACTTTTTGGAAGAATCAATACTTCCGGCAGGAGGATTCCCCCTTTGAAACTGTTTCTAGTTTCTTTAGGTGACTTCGGTCACTCTTATTAATCAGTACCCTTAGAAACTTCTCAGACTATAGTTTCCTAAAACATTTCCCACTAACTGTATTCTCCTGTGTGCTTTCCTATGCCATTAGGAACTTTTCTGCTCCCATGTTGGTCCGTATCTAATGTTTGTCATAATCTAATTAACAACTATGAATTCAAACTAAAACTCTTCACAGTGTACTAAGGGATGTGCGCAATGGTATCGAGCGATGAAGGAGATCGAGCCCTGCCAGGAGGCCTGTGTAAGTGAGATGAGATACTTTGGATAAATCTGTGAGCCATATAATATCATCATTTTCAGGCATCCACACAGTTCTATCCGTTTGATATGCCCTGCATTGGGGCCTGTGAGATGGCTCAGCGCGACTATTGGCACCTGCAGCGCCTGGCAATGGCTCAGCTGGTGGAGACAACTCAGCCGCTGTTTGAGAAGATGTCGGGTGAGGCGCCCATCCTGACCATTAAGTGGGCCATGCAGTTTCCGGAAAACTATTTGTCCAGTCGACCCTTTAACATACAATACCAGCAAGTGGATCGCGAGGAGGGTGAGGTTGGAGAGCACACACAAACGGATGACCGGGATGCCTGGAACAATCTGGCGGACTTCGATTGCGATGAGTACTACGTGTGTGAGATTCTGGAGGCGCTTATGCCGTATACTCGCTATAAGGTAAACTATTCACATTACAATCTTGCACGAGTAACTAATATGGAATGACATCCTTGATAGTTTCGCTTTGAGCTGCCCTTTGGGGAGAGCAGCGAGGATGTGCTCTACTCGCCAGCCACGCCTGTCTACCAGACGCCCATGGAGGGCGCCCCAATCTCTGCGCCGATCATCGATGCTCTGCTGGCAATGGATGACACCCATGTGGCCGTGCACTGGCGTCCGGGACATTTCAGCAATGCACCCGTTGAGGGCTATCGCCTGCTCCTCAGCAGCTCCAGCAACAACAGCCGCGAGCAGGTAAGTGCCTCGAATCCTAGTGCTGGGTCGCCTCTAATGACTTTGTTTCTTAAGCAGCTGCTGCCTGCACAACGTGGCAGCTGCGTCTTTGCTCAGCTGCAGCCGCTGACCAACTACACCGTGGCTCTAACGATGATCAACAAGCAGGGCGAAGGACCGGCGGTTGTGGCCAGCATTGTGACTAAGCCACCGCTGGAGCCGGATCAGCTGCAGAGCGTGCTGCTAGCCAGCCAGCGGAGCATCTTGTGGCAGTCACTTGAGCCGGCAGGCGAGACACGGGTCCTCTTTCATACCAACCAGACGACAATCAGCGACTTTGCCTGGTGGGAGCGTGAGCAGCGTCTGTGGCTGCTGGATGCCGAGGGACAGCTCCTCAGGTGAGCGTCCTCTTGTCGATGAGCTCAGAGTGTCGAGGTTTCTATTTTCTCAAATGCTTTTAAATTGCGAGTTAGCTAAGCAAGAAAGAACAGTCATCTTCGGGTGACAAATCACATGTAGCCTTACGATTCTATTAATTAATTATAGTTTTCTTAAGAGTATGGCCAAACCTAGAATGCCTGAATTTGGTTGAGATTTGAAAATTAGCCAAGCTACATTAAGATATCTATAAACAAAGATTAGTTTGCATAGAAACAGACAGACGGCCATAACTAGAGCGTCTCGGATGTTGATGCTGATCCACATTCCTTGAGAAAATTATAACATCCTCTTCAAGGGTATAACAAGTCAAAACATCCTAGAACCCAAAGTTGAGACCGCGGCAATAAAAGCTTCCCAATTATTTGATAATGGCAACATTTATTGTATTACATCATTGGGGATTTCAAATGTAATATTACAGTATTGATTTAACAAGATATGCTAAGAGAAAGGCAAAAATTACAATCCAAACTAATGTACAGAAGTCCTCGAATATGGTTCCGGTCTCAGGTGCGAAGATGAGATTGGGCGGGTTTCCTAGAAGGCAGAAAGTCTCTTCTAATTGCGATTGTCGTTTGCCAGATCATTTTACTTACGATCTACTGGCATACGAGCCTGGACCTGGGCGTGGGCCCTACGTCTGCGGCGGGGAGGCTGGAACCCAGCCCCGAAAATGTTGAATTCATTCGGTAGTTCGTCGTTGGGTTGATCGCGGTTCAGACGGTTAGCTGGCTCCATATTGAAAACGTTTACAATAATTGTTATAGTAATACGAGTTTTGGGTTTGTTCGCTTGACAACTGAACAGAAAATATACTTCAGACAAAAGCAAAACCGAACGATAACTCAGAGCAAGACAGAATGTTCTGGTAGAGCAGACCGATAGCTCGCATCACTAGATGGCTGTTAGCTATGTGGAAGTCCCTAGATATCAAGTGTTGGAAAACGCGCGAGGAGGTACAGTTGCGCTATAGTTCGTTCTGCTTTGTCTAGTTTACATAAACTTATCCAATGGGAACTATCTGGCTTCTTCTGTTCTGTTCTTTTCTTTTCTTTGATTTGATTTGATGAAGGCCAATGTAATAATATTTGATTTGAAAATCCAATTGATGTAATTAAATAAATGTTACATTATTAAATGATTGGCAAGCTTTGGTTGTTGTTGTGCCGTACCTGGGCCCTATCTTGGAACCAGCCAGATCATAAGAACCAACGCTTGATAAACGAGTTGCATACAAATTGTAGGCTTTAAGATATCTCAACCTACCTTATAATATAGTTGAGTCACACTTAACAAAATCGGTTAAGGAATAATCAGTTGAGAATAACCTTACAAGGCATTTAAGTTGTATTCTTATTCACCAATGATTATAAAGTCGGGCAAGTAACTCGAACTTGCGAGTGGTTTGATTGCACTTTCAAGCTTTCGAGTGCACTCGCGAGTGACTCTGATTCGTGTATGAACTTCATTACTGATATTTGACCATTTACAGCCAGCTGCTGGATGAGATGACGCCGAGGCAGCTCCATATCAATGGCTCCTTGGGCAAGTGGATGCCGCGTAAGCTGACCGTGGACTGGCTGCAGCAACGCCTCTACATAGCAGCGGAGTCCAGCGGCGCGACTGAGGGATTCAAGTTGCTCAGCAGCGATCTGGAGGGAGGCAATGTGCAGCTGCTGGTGGAGCAGCTCCCTCTGGCTGTGCAGCAGCTGGAAGTGGATGCGCTCAATGGCTGGCTCTTCTGGCGGGATGCGGAGTGTCTCTGGCGCCTGGATGTGCGCACCAAGGAACGATACCGGCTCATGCAATCCACGGAACTGGGACGCTTTGTGCTGGAGCCGCAGCGTTGGTTGCTCCACCTGCTGCTGCCCCAGACCAGCCAGCTGCTGGAGCTGAGCTACGATGGCAGCCACAGGCTGCCGCAGGCGCTGTCCAACAGCAGCTGGCAGAGCTTTGCATTGTCCAGTGACCAGCTGCAGCTGCTGCTCGCCAACGCCACACAGCTGCAGCTGCTGGAGCGCACCAGCCTGGCGTCTATAGCGAGCTGGCCGCTGAAGCAGGAACAGGAGCAGGAGTGGACGCTGCTGGCGCTGGATCGTCGCCGTCAGCCGCTGGCATTGGAGCCGGGCGTGCCGCGACGCCTGGCTGCCCTGCTGGGCGCGCAGTCGGCGCAGATCTCCTGGCAGCCGCCGGTTACGAATCCCTACCAGACGCTGGCGCCCAACTGCAGCTACGAACTGGAGGTGCTGGACGTGGCCAGCCAGAGCGCCTACAACATACGCAACATACGCAGTCCGCACTTCGGCCTGGAGCGCCTGCAGCCGGATAATCTCTACCAGCTGCGCGTGCGCGCCATCAACCCGGCGGGCTTGGCGGGCTCCTGGACGCCCGCCCTATACTCCCGCACGTGGCCACTGGGCGAGCATCAGCTTCGCTGGGCCACCCGAGGGGGCGCACTCTACACCACCAACGAACTGGGCGCCCAGCTGCAGCCGCTGAACGCTAGGCTGTCCCCGGCACCCGGTCCGCTCGTCCAGGTCAATGCCAGCGTTGCCTACTACGTCAGCGGCGGCTCCCTGCACTGCGTCAATCTGCAGCAGCCGCAGGCACACTGCGTCCCGGCAGCACGGCCCGTGCTGCATGTGGGCTCCTTGGCCTACGACTGGCGCGGCGGTCTGCTCTACTGGACGGATCTGGCGCGCAACTGCGTACAGCGCATGGATCCGCTCACCGGCGCCCGCGAGCTGTTGCACATCTTTGGCGCACGCCATCTCGCCCTGGATGCGGAGCAGGGACATCTCTACTACTCGAGCCTGGCTCACTTGGCGCGTCGCTCGTTCAGCGGCGAGCAGCCGGAACTGGAATACTACCACGTGAATGGCCTCGCCGGGGAGATCAGCGGGTTCAGTCTGGATCTGCGAGAGCGCCAGCTCTACTGGCTCGTCCAGGCACACTCCGACCTGCACCTCTACCGAGCACCACTCTCCAGCCATGCGGGTGTCTCGCTCCAGCTGCTGGCCACGCTGCCCCAGGCGCACGCGCTGCCTCACACGCTGCAGCACTTGCCGCCGCTGGGCGCTCTGCTCTGGCTGACAGCGGATGGTGGGCGCGCCCAGCTCCTGCGCCTGGCCACCACCTCCACGGAGCAGCTGGTGCCCTTGGGCCTGGACGCGACCCTCAGTGCAGTGCAGCTGTTGGAGCCGCCGCCACCACCGCCTGATGCGGGCGTGCTGCCCCTGGCTGTGCCGCAGGACACCATCCGCATCGATGAGGGTGGCCACTGGGATGATTTCCGCATACGCTGGCAGCAAGCTGCCAACGGAGGCAACCACTCCGTCGGCTACAAGCTGCTCCTGGAGCACGGCAGCGAGCGGGTAATCACACTGCAGCTGGTCGCACCCTTTGCGCGGATTACGCAGCTGGCCCAGGCGCCGCTGGGGCTCCAGGTCAGCATAACGCCGCACACGGTCTGGCGGGTCGGCGGGACCACCCGGCTGCAGCTGGCCACGCCCATGGCGGCGCCCATGCAGCCCCGCCGACTGCGCGTCTTTGTGGAGCGTCGTGCCGAGCCCCTGCAGCTGGAGTCGCCCGAGATCAGCGCGCTGCTGCGCTGGGATATAGACCTGGATGGATCGGAGCAGCAGTCGCTGCAGTACCGCATCAGCTGCTGGCAAGGCACAGAGCTGCACGCGGAGCTGCTGCTCAATCAGAGCACGCTGGAGGCGCGCATTGAGCACCTGCAGCCGGAGCAGACGTACCGCTTCCAGGTGCAGGCGCATGTGGCTGCCACGGGCACTGCGGCAGGCGCCACCACTCATGCGCTGCACGTGTCGCCCGAGGTGCAGTCGGTGCCGCGCCTGCTCTACGCTAATGCGGAGCATATTGGCGAGCTGGACCTGGACACGGGCAGCCGGCGGCAGCTGGTGCACACGGCCAGTCCCGTGGAGCACTTGGTGCTGCTCCAGGGCGAACAGCGGCTGCTCTGGGTGAACGAGCACGTGGAGCTGCTCAGCCACCTGCCCGGCCAGCCGCCGGCCAAGCTGGCCCGCATGCGTGCCGAGGTGCTCGCCCTGACCGTCGACTGGGTGCAGCGCATCGTGTACTGGGCGGAGCTGGAAGCAGCAACGCAGCCGGCGGCGGCGTCTATCTACCGCCTCGATCTTTGCCGCTTCGAGGGGCGCATTCTGCAGGGCGAGCGTCTATGGACCACGCCGCCTGGTGAGCTGCTGCGCGATCTGGTGGCACTGCCGCATGCCCGTATGCTGGTCTGGCTGCAGCACCAGGTGGGCGCCAGGAACGCTACGCTCCAAGGACGCAGCCTGGCGTCTGATGGAGCCACGTTGCAGTTTGAGGGCGTGCCCGCGCCTCTGTGGCGCCTCTTCGAGGGCAGCCAGGAGCCAGCCGCCGAGACGCTCAATTTTGTGGATCATTTGGGCAAACTCTGCGTCTACCATGTCGCCCGCCATCTGTGCATGCCCAGCGCCCTACGCGCCCAGCTCAATCTTCTCCAGGATGACATTGCCCAGCTGGCCCAGGACCCAGGATACCTTTACGCCCTGCGCAATGGCAGCGTGCGCGCCTACGGCAGACGCCGCCAGCAGCTCGAATACCTCCAGGAGCTCCAGCCAGAGGAGGTGCGTCTGCTGCGTGCCTACATCTATCAGGTATGTACAAACATAAATGAGTCCAACATTTCTTGTCGACCTATATTCATGCTAAAAATTCAATAATTGTAAAGTTTTAAAGACCATAGAAGTTCTAACTCCTTCACATTTCCAAAGGAAATGTCCTTTCGATCATGTTTTGTACTCTACATGGACTTGGCATTTCAATTTGCCTTTTGATATCCCTTCATATTCAAAAGAGAATATCTCGAAATATAACTTTAAATATATTAAAACTATTTCACAACTTTTTCGGAGGATGTTCACATTTCGGGCAAATTTCATGATAAAAATTCCAAAAACTTCTCCTAAATTGCAATTGTCAAAACTTAGCCGATTTCCAAAGGGAATGTCCTGTCGATCATATTTTGTAATCTTAATTGACTTGACATTTTACACTTTGTTCCCGAAGGGAAAAAGAGTAGGAATGCTCTAGTCGAGTATACCCGACTACAGAACTCCCTGTACCCAGTTCTAAAACTTCCAATCATATGTTCGTCTCTTACACATGCACGCACACATACGCAAAGCATACACACACACACACGCGAGCTGTGGCTGTGCTTCTTCTTCCCCCCCTCGCTCAAGTACTGAATCTTGTTCGTTGAATAACTTCCGTGTTTATTATCCGATCGACTTGAAATTTGGAGAGTAGATTAAGAGTGACCCAAATATCCCAAAGCTATATCTTTGAAACTGTGGCTGTAAAACGTTTTGATCGATTTGCGGGGGAACGGGGTAAGATATCAGAGATTGGAAACACACTTGATCTGCGTATGGTATATAGGAACCTACATTCCAAATTTGGTGTCTCTAGCTCTTATAGTTGCTGAGATCGACGCGTTCATACGGACAGACGGACATGGCCAAATCGAAATCTCTTTTGATGCTGATCAAGAATATATATACTTTATAGGGTCGGAGATGTCTCCTTCTGCCTGTTGCATACTTTTGCACAAATCCAATACCCCCTTGTTACCCATTTTAGGGGTACAGGGAGTAAAAAGTATACTGGGTTTCCGAAATGTCTGTCTGTCCGTATGAACTCAATTTCTTTCCACACCCTTGAAGCTAGAGCAACCAAACTTGGTACACATGTTGGTGTATAACCTCAATTTATGAAGTGTCAAGATCAACCCTCCATCCCACAATTTGACGGAAACCAGTATCTTCGATATTTTTAAAGCTATAGTCACCAAATTTGGCATACGGTCTTATGTTGAGTTTCCTGACAGATTTGCATCAAAAATTTCTTGACACATAAAATAAAATTAAAAATTAAATTGAGAAAAACACAATTTCAGAAATTTAAGTCTCGAAAAATTAAAATCTTGAAATTTTACCTTTAATCGATTGCAGACATCAAATTTAGCATACAAGACTAATTTAAAACTTGTTCTAAGGAAGTTCATGTTATGTTATGCATAAATACCAAAATTCCAAAATATTTGACTTCTAAAGTTTTCGAATCCTAAGAAGTTCTACCTCCTAGACTTCGAACTGCCATAACTCTGTCAAAACTTAACCGATTTCCACACGGAATGTCTTTTTGATCATGTTTTGTGCTCTGTATCGACTAAAAAAAAGTTTGAAATAGTTTGAAAACTTTGCGATACTATCGATAGACGTCTGGAAACGACGAAAAATCGATTGATTGATTAATCGATGGTGTTCGATAAACGATTGTTTTGAAATATTTGTCAATTTCAGGCTTACCCCACGCGCCGCTGCCTGTTGCTGCCTACGTTGCCTCCCCCTTTGCAGCCGCCGTCTCAGTGCGAGGAGACACACTGCAGCCTGCAGCTGCCGGAGCTAAGTGCAGCAGCGGACTGCCCGCTGCCCGTGCCGGGACTGAGCTACCAGCTGAATCTCACCTCGTCCCAGAAGGAGAAGCTGCGTCAGCTGCGGGCCGTCGCTGGGACAACGCTCAACATCACCGGGCTGCTGCCGTTCCACGTATACGAGCTGCGACCAGGCCTTGGGAGCTACTATCAGAAGCGTCTGGAACTGGCTCCCCTGCAGCTGGCGCCGCTTGAGATGCACACGGCAGCGGCTACGCCCAGTGCACCACGTAACTTCAGCGGGCGGGCGCTGAGTCCCAGCGAGCTGGAGGTTCGCTGGCTGGCGCCGCTGCAGCTGCGCAGCGATAGCGTCTACTACACGCTGCACTGGCAGCTCCAGCTGGAGGAGGAGGCCGCAGATCGAGATGAGGACCACCCCGCGCAGGAGCAGCGCGTGGAGACGGCGGGCGTGCAGCGGCTGACTGGGCTGCAGCCGGGCCGGCTCTACCAGCTCTGGCTGCTGGCCCATGCCACGCCCACCAAGTACAACAGCAGCGTGGGGCGGCTCTCAATACGCACCTATGCTCCGCTGCCCCCGCTGCAGCTGCTCGAGCTGAACGCCTATGCCATGACGCTCTCCTGGCCGGGCACCCGGGATGTGCTCAGCTCGCTGACCCTGGAATGCTCATCACTGCGCGAGCAACTGCATCTGAATGTGGCTGGGAATCATACAATGGTGAGGCTGGCGCCGCTGCAGCCCAAGACGCGCTACTCCTGTCGCCTGGCTCTGGGTTATGCTGCTTCTCCGGGTGCCCCTATTTACTATGGCGCCAGCCAGGACTATGAGACGCTGGGCGATGCGCCCAGTGCGCCGGGTCGGCCTCAGCTGGAGCACATTGCTGGTGAGATCTTCCGGGTCAGCTGGACTCCCTCGCTGGAGAACGGTGCGCCCATTGAACTGTACAATCTGGAGGCACTTCAGGCTCGGCGCTCCAATCGTCGTCGGCGGAGGCGTCGCGAAACCCCCATGGCACTGCTGCCTTGGGCAGAGGAGCCGCTGGCCATTGAGGATCAGTGGCTGGACTACTGCAATACCACGGAGCTGAGCTGCATTGTACGCGAGCTGCATACGCGCCGACTGCTTCTCTTCCGCGTGCGTGCCCGCAATCGGGACCATGGCTGGGGACCCTACTCCGAGGACAGCGAGCGGATCGCCGAGCCCTTTGTCTCGCCGGAGAAGAGGGGCTCCCTCGTGCTGGCCATTATTGCACCAGCTGCTATTGTCTCCAGCTGCGTCCTGGCCTTGTTCCTTATCCGTAAGAGTAAGTTGAATCTCAATTAACGTGAATAAATGACAATGTAGTAAGACGATGTCAATTCGTCATGGGGATGTTACCAACCCATCACAATTTGCCCTTATTTACAATTGAATCTTGTCTTTACTTAAGCTAACGTTGCCAATTACATAAGAGTATTTTTGCATTCGCTATCAAGGAGTTCAAAGTCTCATTGCGAGCTGATACCATTTGACTTGTATAACTTGCCTGCAGGTACACAAATCAACTCAATGCGCTTGCAATTGGCTTGGCTTGCAAGCCAAGTAAGCAAGCAAGAGTGGAGAACGATTGAAATCAAGCCAAGCCACTTGAATTACATGTGAACATCCAAAGTCTTCTGTAGTCTGTAAAGTAAAGTGGTTATGGATGATAACTTAAGGATAGACATATATTAAATGATATTCCAGTTGGCTTCATTTACTTGCTTGATTTGCTTTTCCAAACCAAGTCTTCAAGCTTTCAAGTTCAGGTCAATTACTTGAGCCGCTTCGCAAGTAACTCGAACTGGCGATTGATTTGTTTCTCCTCGTTGCCTGTGTAATCGGGATAGGTTGCTTGCTAAACAAAATTTTACATTTTGCATTTTGCTTCATTTACTTGCTTGATTTGCTTTTCCAAATCAAGTCTTCAAGCTTTCAAGTTCAGGTCTATTAAATGATATTCCAGTTGGCTTCATTTACTTGCTTGATTTGCTTTTCCAAACCAAGTCTTCAAGCTTTCAAGTTCAGGTCTATTAAATGATATTCCAGTTGGCTTCATTTACTTGCTTGATTTGCTTTTCCAAACCAAGTCTTCAAGCTTTCAAGTTCAGGTCAATTACTTGAGCCGCTTCGCAAGTAACTCGAACTGGCGATTGATTTGTTTCTCCTCGTTGCCTGTGTAATCGGGATAGGTTGCTTGCTAAACAAAATTTTACATTTTGCATTTTGCTTCATTTACTTGCTTGATTTGCTTTTCCAAATCAAGTCTTCAAGCTTTCAAGTTCAGGTCTATTAAATGATATTCCAGTTGGCTTCATTTACTTGCTTGATTTGCTTTTCCAAACCAAGTCTTCAAGCTTTCAAGTTCAGGTCTATTAAATGATATTCCAGTTGGCTTCATTTACTTGCTTGATTTGCTTTTCCAAACCAAGTCTTCAAGCTTTCAAGTTCAGGTCAATTACTTGAGCCGCTTCGCAAGTAACTCGAACTGGCGATTGATTTGTTTCTCCTCGTTGCCTGTGTAATCGGGATAGGTTGCTTGCTAAACAAAATTTTACATTTTGCATTTTGCTTCATTTACTTGCTTGATTTGCTTTTCCAAATCAAGTCTTCAAGCTTTCAAGTTCAGGTCTATTAAATGATATTCCAGTTGGCTTCATTTACTTGCTTGATTTGCTTTTCCAAACCAAGTCTTCAAGCTTTCAAGTTCAGGTCTATTAAATGATATTCCAGTTGGCTTCATTTACTTGCTTGATTTGCTTTTCCAAACCAAGTCTTCAAGCTTTCAAGTTCAGGTCAATTGCTTGAATCGTTTGGCAAGTAACTCGAACTGGCGATTGATTTGTTTGTCCTCGTTGCCTGTGTAATCGGGATAGGTTGCTTGCTAAACAAAATTTTACATTTTGCAGTACAGAAACGTCGCCATCGAGCCAAGAAGCTGCTGCAGCAGAGCCGTCCTAGCATTTGGAGCAACCTGTCCGCGTTGCAGACACAGCAGCAGCTGATCGCTGCGCGGAGTCGCACCTTCTCGACGACGCTGAGCGATGCGGACATTGCGCTGCTGCCCCAGATCAGCTGGAGCCGGTTGACGCTGCTGCGGTTCCTGGGAAGTGGCGCCTTTGGCGAGGTCTACGAGGGTCAGCTGCAGGGCGAGGACGAGGCGCAACCGCAGCGGGTGGCCATCAAGGTGACTGACCAATTAATCTATTAATCATTCTATATGTATGTATATATTCCCCTCCATGTGTAGAGCTTGCGCAAGGGCGCCAGCGAATTTGCCGAGCTGCTGCAGGAGGCGCAGCTGATGAGCAATTTCAAGCACGAGAATATTGTCTGCTTGATTGGCATCTGCTTTGACACCGAGTCCATATCACTCATCATGGAGCACATGGAGGCGGGCGATTTGCTCAGCTATTTGCGCGCGGCTCGTCCCAGCACTCAGGTGAGCCACTGCATCCATTGCACCATGGGGCAAACGAATACTTTTTGTGGCAATTTACATTAGGGTGGGATATTATAATTGATCAAGAAATATGTAGTGCATCAGCTCGGTTGGATCCCGAGACGATCGTTATATTTGCGTGAATGTTGGTTAATTCGATTCAGATTCAAGTTCCATTATTTATAAGGAGGAGGCCCAAATACCCTTGAAGCTAGAGCAACCAAACGTAGTTGGATATACCATAAGTTTAGACAATAGATAAAGCTATAAACATGACCAAAGATCCATTCCACATAAAAATCGATGCATTTTTGGTCAAGTGAAAAGGATTTGAATTCTAAGAAGATCATAAGATTGCTTGAAAATATGCAAGAAAAACGATCTAGCTTTTTTTTGTGTAAATTAAATGAGAAGTTGAAGTAGAGTTTATCTTTCCATATGCTCTATTGCATTTAAATATATTACAAACTAAATATCTAATTTCGAATTTGAATAGAATTCTTTACTCTTCTGTACTTAAGGATGTATACAAATAACTAAGATATAGTTTCAGCGGCCAATCGTGTGCGCAGTCATTCCAAGATTCAAGGCCGGAATGGTATACCACCAAGATATCCGTATATTTTGAGAGTTCGTCGAAGTCCACTGCTCATATAACGTTTAATGGAATCCCGAAACCCTTTAAGGGACATGTGGAACGCCATTAGTCTGTTTTCAATGCATATTCTTAACTCCTAAGAGCTAAACTTTTGAGCCAGCTTCAGGCGAACTCCACTGTCGGTAGTCAATCTTTGTAGCAGCCTCGTATTCCTGCACCAGGCAACCATTGTTGAATGCAATTCTAGATCAAAGATAAATAAACTCCCCAACGGAGTTTACAATAAAGCAATAGATCCAAAAGCCTTGAATCAGCTTCAAGCAAATGCTTGCCAACAAAAAGCTATTTGTTGACCATAGTACATGGCAAACAGTTTCATTGTGTGGTTTTGTTGATTTAGGAAGCGGTGCCTGGACTGCAGCTGTCGGAGATGCTGAGCATGTGCCTTGACGTGGCCAATGGGTGCAGCTACATGGAGGAGATGCACTTTGTGCATCGGGATCTCGCCTGCCGCAATTGCCTGGTGTCCGATGGGCCTGCAATTGGCGGACGACGCATTGTCAAAATTGGCGACTTCGGACTCGCGCGGGACATCTACAAGAGCGACTATTACCGGAAGGAGGGCGAGGGGCTGCTGCCCGTGCGCTGGATGGCGCCCGAGAGCCTGGTCGATGGCCTCTTCAGCACACAGTCGGATGTGTGGGCATTTGGTGTACTCTGCTGGGAAATACTCACGCTCGGACAGCAGCCGTATGCGGCACGCAACAATTTCGAGGTGCTCGCCCATGTTAAGGAGGGCGGGCGACTGCAGCCGCCAGAGCAGTGTCCCGAAAAGCTGTAAGTCCCAACCGGATAATTAGTCATCGTTTTAACCCCGTCAATCATTGACTGTGTGCATTCCCTTTGCAGTTATGCGCTGCTGTTGCAATGCTGGCGCTCTGAGTCCTGGGAGCGTCCCAGTTTTAGGCGCTGCTTCAACACGCTGCAGGCCATCAGCACGGATCTGCGGCGCACCCAAATGCCGAAAACTGATGCCTCCGAGTCCGGCACCAGCACTAGCACCATCACCGTTACCAGCCTCGGCACCAGCACCAGCTCCGGCCCCGTCCCCGGCCCCGGCACCAGCTCCGGCTCTGCATTGAGCTCCAGCAAGCCTGAAACGAAGGTGCGATTCGATGAAGCGCCGGAGCGTATGTCGCTGCAGATTGACACCAAAGATACGGTCAAAAATACCGAAACGAGGACGACCGCAACAACATCCTGTGACAATTGCCAGCTTTATGCAAATGAGGGCGTATCGCGCCTGTAAACAACTTCTTGCCCCCAATCCCCAACGCCCACAATTGATTAGCATTCACGAATTGCATTTTCGAGAGCCTGCAATCATAACAAGCCCAGTCGCTAGAGCCGTCATATACACACCTATGCAAATACATATAGGTATATCTAGATATATACGAACATATATGTACATTTGTACGATATACATACGATTATAGTACTGCGAATGAGGGTTGCCTCAGGGCCAGAGGTAGCATATAATATATTAACTGACGTGGCACCATTGGAATCATTGTTTTCGGTTACGTGCTACAAGACTATCGATCATTTCGATAGTCGATACATTCGATAGTTTCGCTAGTCGCTACAATCGATACTTTCGATAGTCGATACAATCGATACTTTCTATAGTCGATACTCTCGATAGTCGCTACAATCGATACTTTCAATGGTAGATACTCTCGATAGTCGATACTCTCGATAGTCGATACTCTCGATAGTCGATACTCTCGATAGTCGCTACAATCGATACTTTCGATAAAGCTAAATACGTAATCTCATTTTCTCAATTTGAATATTTTACAAAAAACAACGCCGTCATATTTAAAATTAGGGTTTTTTTTATTAATATATTAAATTACATTGTTAAGACATAATTTTAAAAATCCAAAGCATACATACATATGTTTGTTATTAGAATAAACCATCAAATGTGGTGAAACAAGCTAGAGCGTACCATCGATACTATCGATAGTCTCATCGATAGTTTCTATTTAATCAACTTTGTACTGAGACAAAGCGATCAAAAAAGACGACGATTTGAAGTCTAACGTGAATATCAAATGAATTTGTGCATACCAAACTAAACTAAACTTAGAAAGTAATGCGATATTTAATATACATATATATATTTCAAGAAATAAACAAACGATTTTATTTGTATACGAATATATATTGGATTTTATGCTATCGAAAACTGACTTAAGCTGACAATTTGGAAGTATCCTTACTTTATGATATTCAAAATTATGTTTATAGGCATAAATTGCCTTTCAATTCTCTACAAGTTACTATTTAATCGGCAGGGAGAAGCATCTCTGACCCTGTATACAAGTAAATATTCCTGATCAGAATCAGCAGCAACGTAGTCTGTGCGTTTGCTCTACCAAATTTAAACAAAATTTGAAATTGAATTACCGCCCCAGTTTCAGAGATGTTGCTTTAATATACGGTACACGTATATTTTATTATTTATTATTATTAGACTCGTTTCTTGAGCTCCCCAGTTCATGTTTGCGTTCCCTGCTTCGCTGGCAAAGTGTATAAAAAATGCTGCTAATGTGGAAATCAGCTTAGGGAGCAATTAGAAGGACTTCTGAGTCTTAGCCAAGGACTTTGCCCTGGACTTGTTCTGGACACGCGTTGCGGCTTAGAGCTGATGCGACTGGGCATTACTTTAATTTCATTAAAATTTCCCTCCTTACAAACTTTTTGCTTGATATTTTACTTGATTTTTTGCAGCTTTCAGTTTTCTTTTGTTTTGTTCGGTTTGTTGCTAAAGTCGCTGGGATATATTCCTTGATTTAATCCATTCCTTAAAGTACACAATCGAATTAAATTGGGACTTGGGAGCTGAGATTGGTAGAGGTCTTCTCTGGATCCGATAATGTCCCATAATATCCCCACTCTCAGCTCCTTTACTCCTACTTTATCCAAATGATTTGCTTGAATTTTTGCATATGCCTCACATCGCGTCAGAGTTGCCTGGCTACGGCCAGCGGGAGGCAGCAGGGGGGAACCAGGGCAGTGGGGGCAGCGGGGGCAGGTTGGGTGTTTGCGACGCCTAAATAACAAATTGTAAATAGCAGCGCATAAATCGATTACCTCCCCCCAAAACATAAATAAACCATTTTTAATATGCGCGTAAGCAGTTTTCTTTACATACCCTAAGTGCCAACGAGCGGCAGGGTATATTGCTGCTGTCTACCAAGTAAAGCTTTAATATGCATCGGTGTTTAGAAGTAAACGGAAGAAGATAGAAGATAGAAAAACATATTTTTAAAATATTTATTTATTTCTCGTTAAGATTAATCCGAACCTTTAATCAAAGCCCATAGCAGCACCCTTCTAAATATTTACGATATAAATACAATATAATATTGTGAGCTGGTTTTGAAAATGTCACCTACCTTAGCTCAAGATTCAAGTATTTTGTACTGAAAGTTGAATGAAATTTGACACATTTCATAAAATTGAAATATATATATTAAGGTTGGGGATAGTTGCGTTACCAGTAGATGTTATCATTTAAACAATGTATAATAACTTTAACTATTGTGTATTTTTACGTCTTTTGATATTGCTCAGATCTATGATCTATAATCTATGATATATGATATATGATATATGATCTATGATCTATGATCTATCATCTATCATCTATCATCTATCATCTATCATCCATCATCTATCAGCTATCATCTATCATCTATTATCTATCATCTATCATCTATCATCTATCATCTATCATCTATCATCTATCATCTATCATCTATCATCTATCATCTATCATCTATCATCTATCATCCATCATCTATCAGCTATCATCTATCATCTATTATCTATCATCTATCATCTATCATCTATCATCTATCATCTATCATCTATCATCTATCATCTATCATCTATCATCTATCATCTATCATCTATCATCTATCATCTATCATCTATCATCTATCATCTATCATCTATCATCTATCATCTATCATCTATCATCTATCATCTATCATCTATCATCTATCATCTATCATCTATCATCTATCATCTATCATCTATCATCTATCATCTATCATCTATCATCTATCATCTATCATCTATCATCTATCATCTATCATCTATCATCTATCATCTATCATCTATCATCTATCATCTATCATCTATCATCTATCATCTATCATCTATCATCTATCATCTATCATCTATCATCTATCATCTATCATCTATCATCTATCATCTATCATCTATCATCTATCATCTATCATCTATCATCTATCATCTATCATCTATCATCTATCATCTATCATCTATCATCTATCATCTATCATCTATCATCTATCATCTATCATCTATCATCTATCATCTATCATCTATCATCTATCATCTATCATCTATCATCTATCATCTATCATCTATCATCTATCATCTATCATCTATCATCTATCATCTATCATCTATCATCTATCATCTATCATCTATCATCTATCATCTATCATCTATCATCTATCATCTATCATCTATCATCTATCATCTATCATCTATCATCTATCATCTATCATCTATCATCTATCATCTATCATCTATCATCTATCATCTATCATCTATCATCTATCATCTATCATCTATCATCTATCATCTATCATCTATCATCTATCATCTATCATCTATCATCTATCATCTATCATCTATCATCTATCATCTATCATCTATCATCTATCATCTATCATCTATCATCTATCATCTATCATCTATCATCTATCATCTATCATCTATCATCTATCATCTATCATCTATCATCTATCATCTATCATCTATCATCTATCATCTATCATCTATCATCTATCATCTATCATCTATCATCTATCATCTATCATCTATCATCTATCATCTATCATCTATCATCTATCATCTATCATCTATCATCTATCATCTATCATCTATCATCTATCATCTATCATCTATCATCTATCATCTATCATCTATCATCTATCATCTATCATCTATCATCTATCATCTATCATCTATCATCTATCATCTATCATCTATCATCTATCATCTATCATCTATCATCTATCATCTATCATCTATCATCTATCATCTATCATCTATCATCTATCATCTATCATCTATCATCTATCATCTATCATCTATCATCTATCATCTATCATCTATCATCTATCATCTATCATCTGTCATCTATCATCTATCATCTATCATCTATCATCTATCATCTATCATCTATCATCTATCATCTATCATCTATCATCTATCATCTATCATCTATCATCTATCATCTATCATCTATCATCTATCATCTATCATCTATCATCTATCTGGTTAGGGTATACCAAGGTCGAGCATGCCACAAGGTCTGGCAATGTTGCTGCTTAGCGCTTGCTTGGCTTACTTATTTTCTTTATTTCCTTTTTGCGCCCAAAACGGAGAACAGTTAGCCAGGGGGACGTGCGGCGGTGGTGGTGTCGTCGGCGTCTTGCCATTGATTTCGCTTGTTGATTTTGGGGCGTCTCTCCTTGGGGCTCGGGTCTGATATCGCACTGGAGGTGGGCGCCACCCGAGATGCTTTGAGCTTTGTTGGGCGCACGCGGCAAGGATTTAATTTTATTACCTTTGTGCGTCTCCTGTTGACTTATTACGCTGATATGATTAAGTGGTTGCCTGGTGGAGGTGGTGCTAGTGGTCCTGGCGGTGCTCCTCTCAATTTTTGGTGGCTTAGGGTAGCTGCTTGAAACTTTGCTGTGGGGCTTAGTCGGCTGTCTATAAAATCGAAAATGTTGGCTTTCGCCGGTTGATGGATGGTTGGGCGTGGCGTCGCCCCGCCCCGCCCCGCCTCGCCTCGCATCGCCTCTCCCCTCGTGACGTCATACATAGTTATCGTTATCGAGCAGGGCATGATTCCGGGCGAGTCCTGGCTGGACCAGAGCAGCTGTGGTGCGCCCCAAAAACCATTTTGTTTGCAGTGCCACGTAGAGCGGTTATTAAATTTCGTTTTGATTTCATTGAATTTAATTTGGCTCTCTGTCTGTTAGATTACAGACACGCCCCCAATGCCCCAATGCCCCAGCGCCCCCACTGTCAACGTGCAGCTTTCAAAAACTTTTGTAACGCGACTGCACCTTTGGCTAGGAAGCACTTAAAATTTACCCCAACTGGCACAATTGATTGAAATTAGATGAGCTTTTCATAATACAAGACTTAAGTCCCACTTGAGTGTGTGTGTGTGTGTGTTTGTGTGTGTGAGTGTGAGTGTGCGTGTCCTTGTTGTGCGTGTGTGTTTTTCCATTAAGTCACCTCCTGCCGCTCACGTAGCGACGATGCACAGTGCAACAAACTGCGAATGGGGCATTAAAAACAGCCGAGTTATCGATTTCTGTTATCGATATACATATTTGCTCCTGTTAAAACTTCTTAAGCTGGAGCGAAATGTGCAAGCACTTAGAGATGTTAATGTTATGTGTGCGGTAATCAAGTTCTAGTTCTAGCTAACCGATTACTTATATCGATATATATCGATACAATGCATTTTGCTGGTACAATGCGTGCTAAGCTGTTGTCAAGCTCTATTTCTATCAATATTCGGTTACATATTTGCATATTTTTAGGTAGTGGAAAGGATAGACGAATCTGGGGTGAAATATTCATGCCTTAAGTTATCGATTGATGTTGATGATGATGATTGATAACGATCATTCCTCGAAATATCAGAATTCCTTTAAGTCCTTTGATACAAAGCTGAACATGATCCATTGAGGAAGTTCTTTAAGAAGTACAAGGAGCGTCACATCAAGTGAAAGTCCTGCTCCTGTGAGACTTAATCTGAGAATTGTGCTGGTTTCCCAAACACTTGCTTCACTGTGCGATTTTCAAGGATTGCGGGGTATTTTCCGTGCAGTTGTAACTGACTTGCAGGCTGCCTGCTTGCGATTGGTTGGCTCTAAGTATAAAAGTTGCTGCTCTTATCCTGGGACAGGACGCTTATATGTGTGCTTCAAGTTGCAAGGTGACTCTGCAAATTGGTTATTAAAAGAGTCAACTAGTTGGAAGTGGCAGCCCGAGTTGCACAAGCCGGGGCATAAATAAATTGAGAGTCGGTTTCGTCCATTAATACGAGTACGTTCAAGGAATCACTCCGGGCAACACTTGAAAACTTTAAGAGCCCCCTCATCACAGCATCGCCAATCAGTCAGTCAGACAGGCTAATGATTTGTGTATGCATATATGTATATAGTAATCCCTTCCGTCTGAATTGGATAGATTAGTTTGAATATATCATTTAGGAAACGTTGGCTGCAACTCGAAACAGAGAGAGAGAGAGTAAGAGAAAGAGACAGAAAAGAGCGAGAGAGAGAGAGAGAGAGAGATTATGTTATGTCCATGTTGGGGATTCCAGACAGGCCTGGGTTGCCGTGCGATGAGCTGTCAAACCACATCTAATTAGGGTAATTCGCTCCAAGGGGAGTGCGTGGCCAAAAAACAATCCCCAAAGCGGCACTCGTGTTGCACATGCATCTTAAGCTTTGACACTGCCACCCTTTGGGGTGGCTCTTTGAGCGTTCCATGCCCGCCCGGCCCGGCCCCCACTCAATCCACCTGGCTCGTTCATTATTTCGCACTAATTAACGTGTTGCGACAAAAGGTGCGCTTTATTTTTGTTTTATTTGTAGTTCTTTTTTAGTTGCAGCTGCTGCGCTCTGTGCCACTCCGTGGGGCACTTGTGCGGGGCGCGTTAATTGCTGTTTGTGAGCGGGTCGACCCCAGCAATTAAACAACTTCTTTTGCCCGGCAAGTCTAGCATTTAACAGCTACAGCGTTCATAGTATAAACAAACACAAAAAAGTATTAAAAAAAATATTGTATAAAATATAAAAAAACAGTTGCTTGATTCGATATACAAAATGAAAATGTACGAAATAAATTAGCATAGCTCGTTGGCTGATCCATCTGAATCTCTGGAACTGAATATTCATTGCCTCCTTGCCGCGGAGGGAGCAGAGGGGGCGGTGTCCCGCTCTATGAAGTAGGGCGCTCCGTCCGCCTGTTTGCACTTGTACCTCAGCAGGCAGCATTCCGGGAAGGGCTTCGACTGATTGATGCGCTCCCCCCGATTGCACTTCTCGATGCTCAGCTTGCCGCAGCTATAGAATGAGAGAGGGAGAGAGAAAGAGTGAGATAGAGTGAGACAGAGAGTGAGAGGTGGGGATTAACTTGATGTGTATAGGATTGTATTATCAATAGTGCTGATAATCTCCCTATCTAGCTACTATCCATGTTTTCTGCCAGTGATATCATATAACGAACAATCAATGATTATTCCTTTTTTCTACCTTTTATATTATATATACTTTATCGAAATATATAAAAATAGTATATTCGAATTGAGAAAAAGATTTAAGGGGTGATTAGTGGAACGTTGGACTCTTTAAAATGTAGAATCTCGAATCTCTGCCTCTTTTCTGCCTTTTATTAGATACATTCCATTTTTGAATAATTTAAGAATAATGATTTCTTCAGTAGCTCCTACTAATTATAGTACAGAAAACCCCCCAACAAGCATTATCTTATTATTGCTAATATATATAGTTTATTGCGTTCGATTTGGCTGCTAATTGTGACCTATAAATTAGTGAAATAACTTTTACGCAACTTCGAAAACTACTCAGAAAACTCAATTATTCAAGTTGAGGCTGTCCATATGTATGCTCTGCGTCAGTTTCTTATCAGTGCAAAACATTTTGAATGTTTGTCGGCCTGTTATGTATATGTACAGTGAGTAAGAAAGATACACATACACCCTGAGCACTTGTCGTATATAATGTAGATGTTTAAATGAGCAAAACAAAAAACCTATATAAACGGTTTCTCTAATCATATTGCAAATCAAAACAATGTTAACGATTAAGTAACAGTGACAATGTAATATAGGAATAATCAAGATCATAAAGTCACCGATTATTGTATTAAATATGTTATTGTCACGCCCCCTCCTGCCAATTCCGGAGGCTTTAGACGAACTATAACAGATCGTTACTTTTCTGAATGTTTCTTAATATAAATCAGGGTGAACACAAAACACTTCTAGGTCACTGTATGTGCCCATGGTCAGACTCACCCCTCGATAAGTATGGAACCATCCTCGTTGCATGTGAGGCGTTGGCAGGGCGGGATTCCATTGTTGATGCCCTCTTGAAGTAAATCGCCGCGATAAATGCATTTGCCGGGATTCGCTGATCGCAAGAGACGAGAGAAACAGAGAGAGAGAGAGAGAGTGTGAGTAGGGGTAACTCAGGTAGGGTTCATAGGGTTCGTACCTGGATCGACGGGTATCATGGCCCTGTAGGCACTCACCTCCGCCAGCTGAAGCAGCTGCAGCATTAGGAATAGCGCGACGCTGGCGAAGATCAGCGGACCCGATCCGCGTCTTCCATTTGTTAAACGTTCCTGGGACATTGTGACGCGTTCGTGTTCGAATTGGCACTGCCAGCAGCTGTCAGCTCGATCTATGGAACGAGCGCGAGTCGCTTGTCCCAGTTCGAAATCGAAATCGTCATCGTTATCGACATCGACATCAACATTGCGTGTTGTTGTTGCCTAGATTCAGATAGCTGTTGTTGTTGCAACGCTCCCTCGGCTTGCCGCTTAGATAGATCAATTGGTTTGTTTTGATACCCTTGCCAAGGCTAGTTTCAATATAGTACACTCGAGTATTACGAAATCTGTGACCCACTAAAGCGGTTATTTCCGAACTTGCCCCAGATAGAACTGGAGGGAGAAGGAAGAATAATATATATTGATGGCTTATTAATCATCATTTCCTTTTTCTATTCAAGTAACTTAACAGCAAAGGAAAAGTATCAGAAATCATAAAGTATATATTAAATTTACTTCTGTATTTAAGTTTCCTTATAAGAAAGAACCTACTCTAAATTGCGAGAAGAATCTTGATGAAACTTGGCACAGCTAGTTTCTTTAAAATATGTCAAGGAAACGATTGACTTAAGATCTGATTGGCTTAGGATAAATGCTATTTTTCAACAGTTGAATAAAGCAGGGTATTAGAGCGTCGGCTTGACAAAGTAAGCTGCTCTTTTTGTTGTCTGTTTTTTTGTATTTTGTATTTTGTTTTTGTTGATTATTATGTATTGCTATTTAATTGAAGCGGCTGTCGGCATCGTCTCTACTTGAGGCTTGGGTCAGCGAGTTTATCATGGCTTTGAGTTTGGGTTTTGAGAATGGGTCTGGGTCCGGCCAGTGGGAGGAGTGTTTATTATTTCCAAGTCGAATTGCTGCTTTATTGCTGCAAATTGGTTTTAGAATGCCTCCACAATTAAACTCAATAGGAATAGGAATTACGAGTGCTCTACTCGTATTTGTGCCAGTATCAAAAATTCTATAGAGTGCTGTCAAAAGCTCACTGGGGCTCGCACTTTGAGTCGGCTTTGTGGGGTTCAGCTTTCTGCTGAACTTAATAAACTACGAGTACTATACGTGCTACTTAGTTAGTGAGCTTAAAGTGCATCGATCAAGCTTGTATAGCTCAAAGCAGTGCAAAGCTCAGCTTTGATCAGTATCAGTATCAGAATCCCTGTCTAGCAGTACCCTAATACTAGTTATATCAACGGTTTTCAAGGGAGAGATCAACAAATTGCAACTTGTTAAGTCTTTAGGACCACAGAAGCTCTACCTCCTACACTAGCTCCTAACTCCTGTCTTTTTGATCTTGTTTTGTGCTCCCAGTTTTTTCATACTCCATAATAAAATTTTTGAGATTTTTGAAGAACCAACACAGTACAAACAAGTAAGAACGTTGCAGTCGGCGGTGGCGTCCGACGGCGGACGCACCCGACTGCAGAATACTATGTTCCCAGTCCTATATAATATGGTTATTTGTGAGTTCGGAAAGAAACGCGATTTTGCTCCTTTGGGGGCGTTGGGGTGGGGGTGTCTAAAAATGTTTGATGCAGTTTTATCCAGGGGGTCAACATTAGTCTGTATGCCAAATTTGGTGACTCTAGCTTTACTGGTGTCGGAGATATAGGTTTTGCTCCATTTGGGTCCAAAAACTTTTGATGCATTTTTGGCTGATCTTGACACTTTATAAATTGACGATATACACCAATATGTGTACCAAATTTGGTTGCTCTATCTCAAAGATAAAGGCAAAAAAATTGCGTTCATACGGACAGACGGACATTTCGCAAACCCAATATACTATTTTTCCCTTCGGGAACATAGTATAAAAAGTAAAATTTGAAACGTATCTTTAAATCGATTGCGAAAATCAAAATAAGTATGTTTTACATACTTTTTAAAAATGTTTTCTCTAATGCCGTTGATTTTATAGATCAATTAAACTGTGGCATATTAAAGCCACAATGTGGATATATTAACTCTTACACATGAATTATATTATTATTATAAAGAAAGCTCTCGATAAGGTAATCAATACTGTCTGTAGCACCATCAACTGTGCTCTCTCATATGCACATACGGATAACCCGGCCATTATATCTGTTGATTAACTGATCTGAAGTGCAGTATACACCTCTTCGTAGGACATCACAGGAGTCGTTTGATGTTCTTGTGTGTGTGGGTTCCTTCATCAGCAGTTTGTAATGGTGAATTAATGAAATGCATTCGTTAAGCTCTGCCACACACACACAGAAACAAGAGGAAGCAAATGTTGTGCCAAGTTGTACAATTGAATAGACAAGTCGCATAAAGGGCGGAATCCCAACCGGAGTAGTAGCCAAAGGGAACAGGGGGAAGTTTCTGAAATGTTTACCCTGCTGGCTATTAAATTTTTAATCAAGTTAAAGTGTTGCCAAACACTTCATTCAGCTGCTGTTGAGCTGTAGTTCGGGTTCTCCAACCAGATAGTCAACTATGGGATCTAGGAGTCGGTATGATAGAGTGTGGGCTGAAGGAGTTGGCGTATGTGCTAGAGTTGACTTATATTGTACAGAATCAGTTCAGTCGAACTATTCACTCAAAGTGATCTAACAAAACGAACGAACTGATATATAGAAAGAACTAACTTAACAACCTAAGCGAACTAAAAGATCGAACGAACGAAAAATACAAACATACGAACAAACTATTCGATTGAACGAATTAATTGAACGAACGGTCTAGCGAAATGTTCGAGCTAACTGAACGAACGAACTAAACGAACAGACGATCTATGCGAACGAACAAACTAAACGATCAAACATACAAACGATTAGTCGAAAATGACAAACAAGCGAACAAACTATTCGATTGAACGAACTAATTGAACGAACGGTCATAAAATGGAATGAGAACTATTCGAGCTAACTGAACGAACGAACTAAACGAACAGACGATCTAAGCGAACGAACGAACTAAACGAACGAACAAACAAACTATCTGATTGAATGAATTAATTGAACGAACTAATTGAAAGAACGGTCTAGGGAAATGTTCGAGCTCATTTAAAGACCGAAGTAAACGAAAAGACGATCTAAACAAACGAACGAACGAACAAACTTCTCCTGTATGACAGCTTACTAAGTTCGTTCGAACACTGAACTATACTGAACACTGTTCATTTGAACCACGCAGCACAACTGTAGTGTGCGGTTGGGTGGAGAGGGAGTGGGAGAGGGCAAGGAATGTGAAACATGCGTCGCCTCTGTTGGAGCTCCTCTTGCGTGTTAGTTATGCATTCATTCATTCATTCATGCACTCATTCAGCGACATTCATTTCGTTTCATTGCGTTTCTTGCAACTTGCCGTTGCATATGCCACATACATAACCATAACCGCAGTCTACAAAGGAAGCTTCAACCCCAACCCCAATCCCAAGCCCAACCCCATCCCCGAACCCCATCCACAGTTGCAGCCCCTTACCCTGTGTCCCGCGGCGACAGTCTCTTGGTCTCTTGTTCCTTGTGCTTCGTCCTGTTTCTTTTGTGGTAAATTAAATGCAAATAAATTGTCAACTGCAGTTAAATAAATTTTTAATTTATTATACTTTGACTAGCTTGGAATGTCAACGTCGAACTGAATGTGACTGCGACTGTGACTGTGACTGCGACTGTGACTCTGACTGTGACTCTGAATGCGACTGTGAATCGGAATTTGAAACGCAGTTGTGGCCAGGAGTGCGGCGCGTGCCGAGTTTCGTGAAGATTTTGTATTATGTGGTAGTCAAGAAAGGATGTGGAGTCTATTAAATTTTCATATCCCTCTTGCGGTTATGTCGCAAAAGGCTTTTATTAAACTTACGACAGTTCATTCCTGCCTGCAAATATGTTTTCTTAATTGGTTTCTTGAATAACGCATCAACTTGCGACATTTAACAAAATTAATCAAAAAGTAGTATTTATAATTTAAAAAACTATCAAAAAAACTGAGATGTTCTAATAATAAACGCTAAAAAGGTCCATTAGCTTTACAAAGTTGCATTTGATTAGGGATGGAATTGGAAAACGAATCGATAGAATGGGTATCGTATATCGATTTCGATAAAAAACATTCCTTACAGATGTGATATGTACGATTGTTTGTCGAGAATGATCGATATACGAAATTTATCGACACAAAGACGATTTGGCGACATATCGATAAGAATCGCAGGCCAGGCTTATCGCAAGCAGATCTAAATTTAGATACACACATTTATGGTGCGTTGACTGCGATGGGGGTTCGTGGCCCCCTGACACACACCTAGAGGGAGAGGGAGAGTAGGAGGGAGAGTTAGAGGGGAGGGAGAGCTAATTCGCTGTTGATTACTTAAATTAGCAAAATGAGTGACAGACCGAAAAAACGGAACGAGAAACGCAACCAAAATACGAGTACTCACCGCAGAAATTGAATAGGTTCATGAATGATGACCGAAAAAGTAAAAAAACGAAAAGAATAAACACAAATGGTGTGCAGATATGAAATTCAGAGCGAAGCAGAGTGGACAGCGAACAACGAACAACGAACAACAAACAACGAACAACGATGCATAACGTAGGAGCAGCTCGGAGCTTCAAGCAAAACAAATTCACTTTTTCAGAAAATGTATTCAGTGCAGGGGCGACATTCGCAGCGGCAACGAAAGCGACAGCCATAGCACACACACACTGACACACACACACACACACATATGCACACACTAACACAGAAAGAGAAAAAAAGCAGCGAAGAAAATAACAAGGGAAAAGTGTGTAAAGTGCAAAGTGCATTTAACAGGGCGGGTCGCCCACAAAACGACGTCAGCCAAGACAAAGATTCAAGCAAACCAAATCAAGGCACACCCTGTGCCGCCCCCCCAGCCACCAGCCGTCAGCCTCCAGCCCCAGTCCAGTATCGCAGCAGCCAGCAGCCAGCAGAGGGGGAGTCGAAACGCCAGGAAATGGCCAAATTAGTGACTTATATCTTCATCGTTAGCTCGCTGATACTTTGGTATCTGCTGCTCTTTACTGGCTCCGGAGCCGGCAGCAGCATCCTTCTGGGCGTGGAGGCAACCAACGGCCATGGCAGTCAGCTGGAGGGACGTGATTTTCATCACCATGGCGGCAGTCATCACATACGACGTAAGTGTTGACAGGGACAGCTGCCAGTTTTCACCAATCTCTGTGAACAACTCTGCTTCATTTCGACCTTACCCCAACCCCAATCCCAACCCCAACCCGAATCCCATCTCCTCACAGGCAACATCAATCACTGCTGGCGACGCTACGATGGCTACAATCTGCAGAACACCATTGTCAATAAGAAGGAGCAGCTGAAGAAACCTTATGGCATTTTGTGCAACTTCAAGTGCACTTGGTTCTTTACAATAAGGTAAGCCAGAGCCCTTACCCACTCCAATTACCATTCTCGAATTCAATTGCAATTTCAAGACCCTCGCATCTTAATACCCTGCACTCAAACAAATTGGTCTCATTAGGCACAAGAAATCTATTTGTGTATAAATATTTATGTGTATGATAGCCTTGTCCGTCCTTCCGTCTGTATCTCAGAGACAGTGATAGTCAATTATTTTGGGCTATTATCATTTTTCTGCAACTTTGAGTGCACTTGGTTCCTTACAATGGGTTAAGCCAAAGCCTTAACCCACTTCAATTACCATTCTCGAACTTAATTGAAACTCATGACTGACGTCTTAATACCCTGCATTCTAACAGATGGGTCTTACAAGGAAGAGGAAATCTCATTTATCTTTCTATCCTAAACAAATTCACTAAACTATTGAGAACAAAATCGAAACAATGTTATATACATTAGCTAGAGATCTGAAATTTAGAATACATGCAATTTGGCACCTTTTCTTTCGATTCCTGTGACATTGGGACCATAAATAGGGAAGTTATTCAGGAAACTAATGAATGAGCAGAAGGAGCGCTCTTTAAGCTACTCTCTTCATAGTCTGTGACGTGGAGATACAGGGCATCTTCTAGTCAATCACTTCGGCAACGCTGTATACTACATAATTTTTCCCTTTTGTTGCAGTTTTCCCACGTGCGAATTCATCTACGACTACAAGTTATCCTGCGTGCTGTTCACTTCACTGCCCGATTGCACCAACGTCAAGTGCACGCTCTTAAATTATTTTAGCTAGATTTGAGTACCGTGTGGAAACGATATACCATCGGGTATGCTGCACTTGTTGGTCAGTTGAATATTGTTAGCTATTGTACTCAATTTCCAATTGTATTTCTAATTTGTTAATTATGCTTAAGTTTTTTTTTTTCTAACTTAATTTTATATTTAGCTGTAATTTATGTGTAATTTAAATTAAATTTTATATGACGTGCATATAGAGAAAGAAAAATCAGTTCTTGTGTTCAGTTTTTGTTTTGTTTCGCAGCTCTTCAGAGTCATATACATAATAAACATGACATTAATCATTTAAGTACGATTATAATATAATAAATTGTTGCAGTTCCTGCATATATAATGTTCACAGGACTCTTTCAACTGTGTGTGTATCTAATCTCTTCTGCGAAACTTCCCCTTGTCTTTACTGTTGAATCTAATCAGTGTGAATTGGGATAATATCTATATTCCAGATTATAACATATTAAAGATATATAAGTTCTGAGTAACATGGTATGATCTATTTGACTCCTGATGCCAATCAATTATAGACATATGTTATATTCTGTAACTTATTGTATGCTGTGATATCCCTTTGAAGTGTTATGTCTTTAGGGCATTCAAACTGAGTGACTTTAATTAGATAAACACTATATAATCATAATTTAAAGTGAGTAAATAAGGTACACTTAATGTGTCGCACTCTGAATCGCTTAATAGTTGTTTGCGGACTGCAAACATCCTTTACTCGAGCAGTTATGCAGTTGTCCTTTGACTGGAGCTACTTGCAACTCGCATGTTTGTGCAGTTCGAGGTGCTGGCACTCGTAAATGCTTCAAATAGCCACTTGGACGGACAACAAGAGCAACAAGCAGAGCAACAAAAATAACTCCTACGACGTGCCTCGCATTGCGTCGGACATTGCGGATTGCGGATTGCGTATACGCCGTGTGTGCTGCATGCATTCATTCATTCATTTTGCAGCTGAGTGGCCCATTAAAGCTGCACTCTAACTCGCCCTGAAGTCGATGACGGAATTCGCACTTCATCTACTCCAAATGCCAAAGACGTGGCCATCAATGCCTGTGACCTGGGCAGAAGCCAGTGCCACGCCCAATTACCCACAGCCCCCACAGCTTCTACTCTGACTTCAGCGCTGTCCAAAGCGCTTTAAAGTTTTTTTAATACCCTTGCAGCGAGCATGGGTATTAAAAGATTGCTACGAAATGTACAACGTTTTGATGAATTCATTTTCTAACCCATAAAGTGTATGTACGAGAGGTTGCAAGACTCTTTGATGGCACTATCGATAGTATCGATGGCTTTAATTATCGTCAGGATCGATGACTTCTTTGCATACATCATTTCATAAGGAAACATGTTGTTCTTAAACAATTCAGTTAGTTTTTAACTTTGCTGAAAGCCGAACTCTATATTGGTACCGCATGGATCGGATTATTATACCTTAGGAATGACCTATCGATAATTAACTTATTTTGCTAGTTTTATTATGATTTAAAGATATAGGTTTCTTTATCTAATCAAAATCGGACGGCCAGAAGTTAGGTTTTATAAGAATCTGTTATATGTTGTACTGGTGATTATGGTTTTAGTGAAGCTACGCTGAGTACACGTATATCGATCTGTCAATCGATAGTTTCGATAGCGAAGCTTGAGTCATCGTTGGCAATTTCAAGCCAGAATGTAAACTAGGCTATGCCTATTTGTCTGTTCTTATTACAACTTCAAAAGTGACCCATAAGTAAGTATCGATACTATCGATAGGGCCAAAGATTGTTTAACCTCTTTAGTGTAAGGGCATTTAATCTGCGGCACCCCGAAGAGAACTCTATTTTATATGTTGCTCTAAACAAATTTGAAACAGTTTGTTAACTTTTTCAGGGAAGGGATGCATATATATGTACATATGTATGTATGTAATAGCTGCCGATGTTGCCGATGCCTTGCACCTGCCACCGCCCGCCCGCTTGTCGGTTTGTATGGAGTCGCGTACCTGTGCAAACACCCGCAAATAAATCGTTCGACATTTATAAGCCAGTCAAAGTTATGCCAAAGCGTTGCTGAAATTTGTGTATTGCTCGGCCGGCCAGCCAGCGGAGAGGCGGAGAGGGGGCTGCCTGAACGTGGCCCAAAGTTGTCCAGGCTAAAAATAAGATAAATTATGTGGCTGTAGTCAATGGAGCTGTTAACTTACGCACCTGCTGCTCAGCTGAGGAGCTAGAGCTGGAGACGTGCTGTGGTAAAAGGGTTGCGATTGATTCATCTGCCACAGACAGAGCCATTCCTCGTTCCCACTACCCACCTCCCACCTCCCACCTCCCACTACCCACTTCCCACTTCCCACTTCCCGCTTCCCATTTCCACATTTCACTTTCGCTTTGTTACGCTCGCTTTGCCCCTCGTTGCGTGGATTTTAGCTGGCAGTTTTCAGTTTTCAGTTCTCAGTTCTTTATGGGGTCGCACTTTAATGGAATCAAACGAAATGACATTGATCGCTGAAGGCCACCAGCCCGCCCTAGCCGCCACCCATCTCTCCTCCCAGCAGATAAACAGTAGCGCGACGCATTTTTAACTATATCTGTATCTGTGTTCGTATCTGTATCTGTATCTGTATCTGTATCTGTATCTGTATCTGTATCTGTATCTGTGGCTCTAGATAATGCTGTATATATATATCTTTAGATACAGATATATCTGTATTTGAAGCTGCACCTGTAGCTGTATCTGTATCTATCTCTGTATCCGTAGCTGTATCTGTATCTATAGCCAGCGCATATCTGTATCTGTATCTGTATCTAGATTTGGGTCGTGGTCGTTGTGCGTTGATTGGCTCGTTAGAATTCAAATACTGCGTTCTGGGGCTTCTGTTTCAATGCTGATTGGCAAATTACAGCAATTTTTGCATGAAATTAGATTATTTCAAAATAGTTATAAACAAATTAATTGCGCGTATTACGCATCAAATTCAGCTGACACTCGCCATACTCACAGTCCTCAACCCCAAACTGTCTTGTTTATTTATTTATTTCGCTCATTTATTTACACTGCAATTTGAAAATAAGCCACAGAAACTGCGTTCTAACTACTCCAGCTTACATGGGACACGTGACTGAGTTCCTCTACTCGTTTCGACCACAATATCCAAGTGAATCTGGCTAAAGAAAGTGTTAGCTTCTTTCCTTTCGATTGAGAGTGGCTGCCAAAGCTGAAAATGATGGAATTACTACGAGTACTCGTGGCACAAATGAATAAAATCACAACGAATAATTGCATTTGATCTATTCTATCTTAATTCAAACTAAACATCAAACTCCACATCTTTTTCCTCCAATTTCTTCGGCTTCTCGCTTCAATTCAAGTTGATTTTGATGTCTTTCAGTCAAATTTTTGTAAAAAGATTATTCATGAAAACTCACAATTTAAGAACTTAAATTGTAATAATTTCATGGCACCTTTTGAAGTTCTGTAAACAACAAAAGATACTTTATGACTGTGCTGGTGTGACTGTGTGTGTGTGTGTGTGTGTGTGTGTGTGTGTGTGTGTGTGTGTGCAGTTGTCCCTAAATTCACATTGAAACTGCTTTTTATAAATAGCCAAACAAAAGTGGCTGCAAATTATGAAAAGCAGCCCAGGCAGCTGTCCCTTTGCCCCCCAGTCTCCAGTCTCCAGTCGCCAGTCTCAGCTTGTGCAGACTGACAGCGCGCTGACTGACTAACTGACAGACTGACAGACTGACAAACTGCCTGATTGTCAAATGCAGCCACACAAAAGATGTCAACGTGTTCACCAATGAGCTGAAGCTGCTGGGCGAGTGAAGACAGCAACTGAATCCCGTGACGAGATACTCAGATACAAATACGAGTTGAGATAGAGATGCGGATAGATTTACAGATAGAAATACCTATTAGGGAGACACTCAGTATAAGGTTATTCTGAGTTTGCTTAGTGTAAGATGAGTTTCAGCAAAATGCAATTAAAATCATTTAAGATGAGTATCAAGCTTGAAAGTCCAGCTCGATAGGCTTCAAAATGAAGCAAATACTATTTGCTGCTCAAGTTTTTGGCTGAAAAACAATCCATTGAACTTTAATCAGGGACTGTAACGGCTCTAAGTAACATTAACAACAAGTAAGAATGCTCTAGTCGAGCATACCCGACTACAAAACTCTCTGTACCCAGGTCTACAACTTCCATATATCTTCGTACACTTAGACATACACACACACATACACAAATACGCACGCACACAAGCGCTAAAGAAAGCGGGGCATTTTAGGTCGAAGGAGCGTTTTTCTTCCCCCCGCTTTGTAGTACTGAATCTTGTTTGTTCAATAACTTCCGTGTTTAATATCCGATTGTTTTGAAATTTGGACAGTAGATTAAAATGGACCAAAGTATTATACATGCAAAATCCCACAGCTATAATGTGAAATTTGTTACTGTAAAACGGTTTTTATTGAATAGCGGGGGTGTGGGGGGAGAATATCTCGGATCTCGGCAAATAAACTTGACCTGATTTGAAATTTGGTGTCTCTAGCTCTTATAGTTGCTCAGATCGATGCGTTTTCACATACGGATGGACAGACGGACAGTCAGAAGGATGTGGGCAATTCGAAATCTCTTTTGATACTGTCTTGATCATATATACATATACTTTTTAGGGTTGGAGACGTCTCCTTCTGCCTGTTTTTACCCATTTCATGGGTAGAGGGATGGATTGCTCAGGAGTTTTAAAGCTGAACTGAAATAGGCAAATAACCATAGATATTTTTGAACTTTTTATAAATTGTATGGCAAAATGTAGGTAGAGTATAGATAAGTATAAGCCAAGTTGTCTCAATATAATGGAAATCGATTGTTTTCGAACTGATTGAGAGTTCAAAAGTGTGCGGGCTTTGTTTGTTCTTATTCAAAGTACAGATTCCTGTAGAGATAGAGCAATAGATATGATATTGAAATTGAGAACTAAACATGTCTAAGCCTGACAAGAACACACGGATGTTTACTCTTGGGGCTTCGGTCTGGGCGAAAACAGAAATCAGATTCGAGTGGGCGCGCAAATACGAGTGTACTCGCAAACACTCATAAACACTCACCGCCTGGCACTCATACAATGTACAGCGAGTACGCGAGCGAGTGCGATAATTTATCAATTGTCATCAATTTAGGGGGGCACAATAAAAAAAACTTGTGGCATTTCTTTGCTGTTTCTCATTTGATATTTTGTATATATATGTTTATTTTTATTTGTATTTTTATTTGTATTTTGGTTTTGATTTGATGCGGCTGCTGCTGTCTTGGCTCTGCTCCTGTGTGTGTGCGTGCGTGTGTGTGTGTGTGTGTGTGTGTGTGCGCGCGTGTGTGCATTATCATAGGCTTCGTTAGAGATAGCGAGCTCCAAGCAGATGGCAGTTAAAAACGCGCAGAGACAAACGCTGAACATCGGATTCTGATGCCCGGGCAAAGGCGCTGAAAAAGCAGTCACCAATAACTGGAACATGGCAGACGACGGTTGTGTCTATGACTGTTATGCAATGGCCAAATCGATAACAACAACAACAACAACAACAGCGATACACACACGCAACAACACAACAACAATCACATTTGTGCTGCTTTTAATTTTATGTTGTTTATGTGACTACAATTATGGCAGTACGTATCGAACATCGAACATCCATCGGCTCTCAATTGTGCATTTTATTTTACCATATTTTTTATATGTTTTTTGTATTTTTTGTACTTTTTTTGTTGCTGTTTTTCCCATATACATACGAATTTGTGCGCACTAATTTATGGCTTGTTGAAAACTTCACAATAATTTCGTGCCTTTCGGGCTCACGTTGCGTATGCATAATGCGTGCATGTGCGTGTGTGTGCGTGTGTGTGTGTGTGTGTATTGTGCTGCACACTCAGTTTTGCATATTATACGCTTGTGTGTGTTAATGAGTGACTATAATTTAATTGTTGCATATTTGATGACTCGCGCAAATTACACATACGCCACGGCGGCCCATTATCAAAAAATACCACTAAAATCCGAGAAATAGATGTTGGGTATGCCGAGAGCAGCGTAAACTCAACAAATATGCCAGAAGAGTAACAAATATACGCTATTCTTTATGCATGTACGGCGGTTCTTTATCTATTATATTCGTTTTCTTAACTACCCAAATGCACTTTGAAGCCCTTGAATAATCCACATACAAAGTTTGACTATAAGTACAAGGATATACTGTTTCACAGGCTGGGCCTCACAATGCTGGAAGAAGCACAATTCCGGCTCGATACAAACGCCGGACGGTGAATTTAAGCGACCGTTTGGTATACTCTGCACATACCGCTGCTTCCTCTGGTTTCCGCCAATGTAAGTTAAGCAATCAACAATCACAAGCCCATATATTTAACCACAGTGCCCCACCGGCCCCCCCATACCACATACCCCACTCCCCACAGTCCAGTGCCAAACTTCTCACATAGCATTTACAATTTAAGTGATTTTTCAACTCGTGTGAATTGCATTTTAAAACAAATCTGGTCGAGTTTCTGCTTTTTATGTGCAGACTGTAGTAAACTATAAAAAGGATGAAGAGGGAGTTGCTAGCTGGGAGGGGGAGCTGTGAGCTGGAAGGGGCAGCTGTGTTTCTTGGATAAACATTTCAACAATGTTTTTCAGGATTAACGGAGGGCTTACCGAGAAAATCTGTAAAAAGCAACTATTCCAAGTTCGAATTCAAAATAACGTTGTTGAATATGAAACAACTTTTGATGTGTTTCATTTGAAATTAATTGGTCAAATTATGATGTAAAGTCTTGTACAAGACAGATACAAGATGCAAGTTACATTGTTTATTTTCAATATTGTTATTATGACTTTTGTCTGGCTTACGAATTGATTTATTCTGGGTTCTGTCTGAGGTGGTAGCAAGAAACTCCCTAAACCAATATATTCATAACCCATAGATAGTTGCTTCCATTTGCAATTAAATTGTAACTGTTTTTGCTTACCTATTTCCAGTTATCCCTACTGCGAGTTCATATTCGATTTGCGCTTATCGAGGCACTTTACGTCGTTTCCGGACTGCTATGAGATACGCTGTAATGAGACCTTCACATTCTTCGGCAGCGAGCAGAACTTCTGAATGAGTTGGCTGTCGAGCCGATAACAGGAATGGTTATGCACCAGAGCTGCAAAACTATCGATAAAGTTATCGGTCAGAGAAGTCAGACGTGTCTGAGTTGAGTATCGAATTGTTAATTTAAGCTTTAGCTCTCTTATTTGTACATCCTTTATTGGCGCATGTATTGGGAACTACTATCGATAGCATTATCGATAGTTTCGCAGCTCTCATATACACTACCTTCTATTTTTTTTTTGTCTAACTATAATTTGTATGCATTAATAAAAATATACTGAAAATAATCAATATTTGTTGATTCAGCGAAATATGGGCAAATTAATTGATATAAATATTTTTGGGAAAGTAATCGATATTTCTAAATTTAGGAGAGTATGGAATTGTTATCAGCGGTTGGGTTAAATGCGGTTGACAAATGTTTACTGAAAGTTATCGATTATTCTTGAGCTAGGAAATGATGAGAGGAGCAGTGGAGATACTGTCGTTTATAGTAAGTGAGGCCAACTGCCTAGCTTGGAGTGTCCATTAATTTGTGCCAACCTGCTGGCAATTTCCTTTGGAGCGAATCTAGTTTATTTCCGTCCATAATAAAGAACAAGCTGGTGCCAAAACAAGCAAATAAACAAAGTGCCAGACAAAGCCGTTCACAGACGACACCAGGACACCAGGACAACAAACAGCAAACCGAACCTGGCCTAACCGAGACCCAGAGCCAGCCCCAGCCCCCTCTCAGTCCCAACACTGAAACCTATCCACAGAAATTTGCATAAAAATTAGCATTCTAATTGACATGAGCCCAAAAATGAAGTAACCAGCCCAGGGAACAACTAAGCTCTCTCTATCTGTGTGTTTGTGTTTGTGTGTGTGTGTGTGTGTCCTTGTCCATTGTCTTGGTCGCGTTGTGTTTAGGCGTTGAGTTAATTGTTTGTTTAGTGTCATAAGAATACAGTTTACGCCTTTCGCCTGAGAACACGTGCAGACGCGGCCACAATTGCAGTACAGGATACGGCTCAAAGGATACCGCCCAGGATAGGAATACCAACAACTACAAGAGCAAGTCAGAATCTGTTAGATGAGATTGCTCGACTAACAGATGCCCTCCACCGTTCTCAGAACATGAAAAAGAGCAGCGCAGAAAACAACTCGACAACGAGCTTTTGTCTATAAGTTCTCTTAATTCAATTTACAAATTCGCACTTCATTTGAAAAAGTTACACATTTACATCCTTCAGGATAAATAAATATCAAATGATCCCTGCACTCTTCAGGTAAAGATCTTAGCTCTACGTAAGTGCTCGACTATTGATCTTACAAGGACCGGAAACGGTTAATCCATAGATGCTATTTAGCTATTAGCACTATCGATGCTATCGATAGTATCGATATACCTGTAAACATTAAGCCAGCTCAACTCCCTTTACATACATTACGAGTGAATTAAGGTTGGAAGCAGTTTCATTGATAACATCGACAGTAGTTGTCATAGTCTTCCGCTATAATACCTGGTGTATATGTTACAAGCACTAACATCTGTCATGCTATGCTCTCAGTTCTTTGTAGTTACAGGGTATAACAATGGCAACGTATTGGGCCACGTGCAAACAAAAGGGTCGCACCAGACAATGTTGTCGCTGGGAAAAACTTTTAACTTTTACAAACTTAATTGCTGGCTGGTTGGCTCGTTCTAAATATATAAAACAGAACATCTCTGGAATCCAGGTGGAGGGTGCCTGGGTCTGGCGGCTGACCAAAGAAGTCACCCTGGAGGCCGGTGGAAGGGTGGTTCAAGTATTCGTACAAAATTTGAAACGTTTTGTTCGTTGGATGGCATTTCATTTAATTTTGTGCTCTAAGAACTTTAATGAATGAAAATTATTTTAAAAATACCTTAAAATTTAAACTATGTCTTTGAGGTGGCGACTAATTGAAACATTTATCAAATTTCATGGTAATTTAGATGGTAAGAAAGTTTTTGTGGAGTGTTTCATGGCATAAATGTACCAGAGGAGAGCATATTAGAAATATTGTTAGCTTAGCTTGGAAACTATTTATGATATTTGACCCAGTTTGTACTTTAAGTAGACTAGACTTTCTGAAACTAGGCAGTTGTGGAGCTATCGGGCCCATTCAGCACAACTAATCGCTGAGAGATTTCCGCTGACTGATTAGTCTTTGATATTTGACCCAGTTTCTACTTTAAGTAACTAGACTTTCTGAAACTAAGCAGTTGTGGAGCTATCGGGCCCATTCAGCACAACTAATCGCTGACTGATTTCCGCTGACTGATTAGTCTTTGTTCACTGCATTCTTGACAGTTGCTGTCTCAAAACTGACAATAGGTAAAAGTCGGCATAAATTGTCAGTGTTTTCTTTATTATATGATATAAATATCTGTGCTGTTAAGCAACTAACTGAATTCAATATACTTTTCACTCTTTTGCTAACTTGTATATCATAGACTAAGCATTTTTCACTTAAAATTAAGTTTTGACCGGAATTTGCTGGCTATTAGCTGTTGAAAACTAATTTGAATGAAATCATGTGACACTCACGTTTTCCGACTACAATCGAGCAACCTCGTACATACCTCGTACATCGCTGCGTATACGTAACATCCGATGGCAGCAATTGAGCCTTCGTAGGCAGAACTGCAGCTAAACTCGTAGTACTTACTGCAAATAAATATTCAGAATGCAATTACGCATGGAATTTGCTGGCACTCATCGCGGCGTTCTACTCAGTTATTGTAACTTTGTAGTTATTGTCGATGTTGTTGTTGTTGTTGTTGTTGCTGTTGGTGCTGGGGAAACTTATTTAACTTTTTACGATGTCATTTGCAAAAGTTTGTAATCATTTTCGTTAGTGCAGCACTTCAAAACTGCGATGAGAGGCGAAGGCAGAGAAGAAAAGAATGGAATTGCAAGAAATTATTTATACGATTTTTCAGACAGTTCAAAGTGTCCCACCCTATAAATAAGGCGCCATTGCACGCGGCCATCCCACAATTTTACAGCAACCAACTGGCAACACACATCTACATCCACATCCACATTCGCATCCACATCCGCATCCAACAGAGCGATTCCACACTGCCAAGTCGAAGTTTTTCGGGATTTCTGAGTTTTCCAAAGTTTTTGGAGTATTAGCGCGTGCAGCTCGCTTCGAAGGACAAAAAAAGTAGAGAAAGAGAGCAAAATAAACGGAATGAAACTTTTACTTTTCATCCAGGAACTGTTGCTCCTGCTGCTGCTGTCGTTGCTGCTGGCGCCCAAACTCAATCCTGATGCAGCAAGTTAGAGGCGAGCCACACAACTTTGCGAATCATGCAACTCTTTCGTTTCTTTTGTTTACTTGCAGAATACACTACCAAGTCCCCCTTCAAGTCCCGGCCGCACTCCAAGTACTGCAAAGCTTTCGAACACACCGGTAAGTACTCACATTCACACTTAGAGATGGCCGCTTGTCGTGCAATCGCACCTTTTCAAAAGTGAATTCGAATCAATTCCAAACGATTTACGATAAGCCGCTCCGAATTCCGACAAAAATAGACCCTCCTTAAGTTTTCAGAGCCGATTTCAGTAACAAAAGGGAATCGAACGAATCAACTTTTCTATTTAAAGGATGAAAATTCATTGCAACCATAAAAGTATGTCGAGATCGAGTATTGTTAACGAATATGACACTCTCAAGCTTTTCTTATCAATTTTGGAACCCCCTAAAGAGATCAAACATCGCTTTCATACCAAAGTCATTCACCGGTGATTCTAAACCGTATCGATACGCATCCATCTCTAACACATATGATACATGATCAAAGTCGAAATTTCTTGACCCTTTTCAAAATGCAGTGAATGGGCCACATCCTCTATGCGAGAAACACTTAAGCATTCTACCCGGCTATAAGAGATGCTCTTTCAGCTGCACCAACCAGGATTATTTGAGGTGAGCTCCGCCGTTGCATATGCCAAGGACACTCCTAATCCCAAAGATTAATCCGCAGCCTTTTGGACTGCACCACCCACCTACTGGGCAAGAACACTTATCCCAAGTGCGACGATATCTACTGCGTACCATCACAGTCAGGATCAGGTACAACACCTAAAAAGACCACCAGACCGCCACGCACGACTCTGACAACAACACGGACGACCAAGACAACATCCCTTCCATTCAAACCCACCGATGACACATCCACCACCCAAACAACACAGAAACAATCCTCGACAGAGACTTCATCAACTAGTACCAGCAATAGTGAACCTGACTCAAGTTTCTCTGAAGATTTGCCAACAACGACAGAGTCGCCATCCTTGGAAACATCGTCTTCAGAAACACATCTAGCATCTTCGCCAACAGATTCTACTGTGGAAAAATATTCAACTGACACTAGCTCCTCAGAATCGTCATCAGATTCCACAGTACAGGTAACTTCATCAACCTGGGAATCAACAGATGGTGGATCTACAACAGAAATTACAGAGTCGACTGAGAATTCATCATCTTCATCTGGGACTAGTTCAGCGGAAACATCAGCAACCTCTCCATCAGATTCTACCGTTCAGGACACTTCATCAACCTGGGAATCAACAGATGGTGGATCTACAATAGAAATTTCAGAGTCGACTGAGAATTCATCATCTTCATCTGGGACTGGTTCGTCAGAAACTTCAACATCCTCTCCATCAGATTATACTGTTCACGACACTTCATCAACCTGGGAATCAACAGATGGTGGATCTTCAACAGAAATTAAAGAGTCGACTGAGGAATCATCATCTTCATCTGGGGCTAGTTCGTCGAAAACTTCAACATCCTCTCCATCAGATTCTACCGGACAGGACACTTCATCAACCTGGGAATCAACAGTTGGTGGCTCTACAACAGAAATTACAGAGTCGACTGAGAATTCATCATCTTCATCTGGGACTAGTTCATCAGAAACATCAGCATCCTCTCCATCAGATTATACTGTTCACGACACTTCATCAACCTGGGAATCAACAGATGGTGGATCTTCAACAGAAATTAAAGAGTCGACTGAGGAATCATCATCTTCATCTGGGGCTAGTTCGTCGGAAACTTCAACATCCTCTCCATCAGATTCTACCGGACAGGACACTTCATCAACCTGGGAATCAACAGTTGGTGGTTCTACAACAGAAATTACAGAGTCGACTGAGAAATCATCATCTTCATCTGGGACTAGTTCGTCAGAAACATCAGCATCCTCTCCACCAGATTCTACTGTTCAGGACACTTCATCAACCTGGGAATCAACAGATGGTGGATCTACAACAGAAATTAAAGAGTCGACTGAGGAATCATCATCTTCATCTGGGACTAGTCCATCAGAAACGTCAACATCCTCTTCCTCAGATTCCACTGATCAGGACACTTCATCAAACTGGGAATCAACAGTTGGTGGATCTACAACAGAAATTACAGAATCGACTGAGGAATCAGCTTCTTCATCTGGGGCTAGTTCATCAGAAACATCAACATCCTCTCCATCAGATTCCACGGCTCATGACACTTCATCAACATGGGAATCAACAGATGGTGGATCTACAACAGAAATTAAAGAGTCGACTGAGAAATCATCATCTTCATCTGGGACTGGTTCGTCAGAAACTTCAACATCCTCTCCATCAGATTCTCCTGTTCAGGACACTTCATCAACCTGGGAATCAACAGTTGGTGGATCTACAACAGAAATTACAGAGTCGATTGAGGAATCATCATCTTCATCTGGGACTAGTTCGTCAGAAACTTCAACATCCTCTCCATCAGATTCTCCTGTTCAGGACACTTCATCAACCTGGGAATCAACAGTTGGTGGATCTACAACAGAAATTACAGAGTCGACTGAGGAATCGTCATCTTCATCTGGGACTAGTTCGTCAGAAACTTCAACATCCTCTCCATCAGATTATACTTTTCACGACACTTCATCAACCTGGGAATCAACAGATGGTGGATCTACAACAGAAATTAAAGAGTCGACTGAGGAATCATCATCTTCATCTGGGAATAGTTCGTCAGAAACTTCAACATCCTCTCCATCAGATTCTACTGTTCAGGACACTTCATCAACATGGGAATCAACAGTTGGTGGATCTACAACAGAAATTACAGAGTCGACTGAGGAATCATCATCTTCATCTGGGACTAGTTCGTCAGAAACTTCAACATCCTCTCCATCAGATTATACTTTTCACGACACTTCATCAACCTGGGAATCAACAGATGGTGGATCTACAACAGAAATTAAAGAGTCGACTGAGGAATCATCATCTTCATCTGGGACTAGTTCGTCAGAAACTTCAACATCCTCTCCATCAGATTCTACTGTTCAGGACACTTCATCAACATGGGAATCAACAGTTGGTGGATCTACAACAGAAATTACAGAGTCGACTGAGGAATCATCATCTTCATCTGGGAATAGTTCGTCAGAAACTTCAACATCCTCTCCATCAGATTCTCCTGTTCAGGACACTTCATCAACCTGGGAATCAACAGTTGGTGGATCTACAACAGAAATTACAGAGTCGACTGAGGAATCATCATCTTCATCTGGGACTAGTTCGTCAGAAACTTCAACATCCTCTCCATCAGATTATACTTTTCACGACACTTCATCAACCTGGGAATCAACAGATGGTGGATCTACAACAGAAATTACAGAGTCGACTGAGGAATCATCATCTTCATCTGGGACTAGTTCGTCAGAAACTTCAACATCCTCTCCATCAGATTCTACTGTTCAGGACACTTCATCAACATGGGAATCAACAGTTGGTGGATCTACAACAGAAATTACAGAGTCGACTGAGGAATCATCATCTTCATCTGGGACTAGTTCGTCAGAAACTTCAACATCCTCTCCATCAGATTCTACTGTTCAGGACACTTCATCAACATGGGAATCAACAATTGGTGGATCTACAACAGAAATTAAAGAGTCGACTGAGGAATCATCATCTTCATCTGGGAATAGTTCGTCAGAAACTTCAACATCCTCTCCATCAGATTCTACTGTTCAGGACACTTCATCAACATGGGAATCAACAGTTGGTGGATCTACAACAGAAATTACAGAGTCGACTGAGGAATCATCATCTTCATCTGGGACTAGTTCGTCAGAAACTTCAACATCCTCTCCATCAGATTATACTTTTCACGACACTTCATCAACCTGGGAATCAACAGATGGTGGATCTACAACAGAAATTACAGAGTCGACTGAGGAATCATCATCTTCATCTGGGACTAGTTCGTCAGAAACTTCAACATCCTCTCCATCAGATTCTCCTGTTCAGGACACTTCATCAACCTGGGAATCAACAGTTGGTGGATCTACAACAGAAATTACAGAGTCGACTGAGGAATCATCATCTTCATCTGGGACTAGTTCGTCAGAAACTTCAACATCCTCTCCATCAGATTATACTTTTCACGACACTTCATCAACCTGGGAATCAACAGATGGTGGATCTACAACAGAAATTACAGAGTCGACTGAGGAATCATCATCTTCATCTGGGACTAGTTCGTCAGAAACTTCAACATCCTCTCCATCAGATTATACTTTTCACGACACTTCATCAACCTGGGAATCAACAGATGGTGGATCTACAATAGAAATTTCAGAGTCGACTGAGAATTCATCATCTTCATCTGGGACTGGTTCGTCAGAAACTTCAACATCCTCTCCATCAGATTCTACTGTTCAGGACACTTCATCAACCTGGGAATCAACAGTTGGTGGATCTACAACAGAAATTACAGAATCGACTGAGGAATCATCTTCTTCATCTGGGGCTAGTTCATCAGAAACATCAACATCCTCTCCATCAGATTCCACGGCTCATGACACTTCATCAACATCGGAATCAACAGTTGGTGGATCTACAACTCAAATTTCAGAGTCGACTGAGGAATCGTCATCTCCGCCTAGAACGAGTTCCTCAGAATCATCCACCTTATCTTCATCAGATTCCGCAGTGGAGGTAACTACATCAACCTGGGAATCAGGAGGTGGCAGATCTACGACGGAGCAATCGTCGTCGTCATCTGCGACTTCTTCTTCAGAAGCAGCCACATTCTATACTTCAGATTCCACGGTTAAGGACACTTCATCAACCTGGGCAACAAGAGTTGGTGGTTCGACGACAGAAATCACAGAGTCGACTCAGGAATTATCGACTTCGCCTAGAACAAGTTCCTCAGAATCATCCACCGTATCTTCATCAGATTCCACTGTTGAGGACACTTCATCAACCTGGAAGTCAGGAGATGGTAAACCTACAGCACAAATTACGGATTCAACTGAGGAATCGCCGTCTTCATCATCAGCCTCTTCAACATCTTCAGGGGTCTCCGAGGAGTTATCAATTCTAACCACAATAATTGGATCTAATGGCAGTAGTTGGTCAGATCTAACAGATACGAATTCGGTCTCCCCGGATAGCACTACGTGGACTTGGACCTCAGAAGACTCAACAATGACAGATACGAGTACAACTGACTCAAGCTCGACGCCATACTGTAGAATTGTCTGTGACTAAGTTTAAATTGCATTAAATGTAATTTCGACTTTAATTTTTTACAGATAATGGTTGTGACTACGATGGCTATGACTACGATGGCTATGACTACTACAACGATGATTATTAATATTTTTTCTTTAAGACAATAGCACATGTGCCGGTGTTGGGTAAAAATAAATGTATGCTCTTTATTGGTAGAAAGACTCTTACTAGATTGTTCTGTCTAAATACACTTATACAATGTATTTTAGGGAGAAGCTCATACACTAGGGAGTCCTTCAACTTAAGTCAACTTCAAATGTCATTCCTGAAAAGGCCTGCCCTTTTAAGATTGATTCAATTCATTCAACTCGTTTATTTAATGTGCATATGGCTATTGTATCACCTGGAAAGATTTCGACTATATTTGGGATACAGAGCTTGAAAACTGGAAGTACACGATTAAGCTTTGAACGATTATGAAGATGATATAAGATCCCTCAGTCTATTCGAGAAATTTCTTGCCCCTAAGCTGTGGTACAAGTTGCACTTGACATTATGAGGGATAGTTGCAATTTAACCTGGCGACAATTATGACAAACTGCTCACACAATTGGCTATGATATGAGTATGAGTGCGAATAAACGAGTACTCGTATGAATACTGCCCCCTTGTGCGAGTGAATACTCGAAATGGTGGGGTATTAATCATGGGCGCATGTAAAACGCAAACATTTGCATTTGCAAGATGATTTTTATTTTTTTGTTGATTTAATCAAGTGCCGCAGTCAATTTAACTACACACACACATTACACTTGCACACACACTGATGTACGGGCATACCCGTGTGTACACATATATGCATGGCCATACATTGCGTATACGTAATGCGGTAAATTTTAGTAACCGCTTGCTGGGGTACGTGGTGTGAGTTAAGCGCGTAGTTGCCACATACCAGTCGCCTCATTGAGATGTACATGATGCAACAGAAGCTGTGGTGGCCGTGTTTGGGCCTGTGCCTGTTCCTGTATCTGGACCTGGGCGAGGGCTTCGGCCAGTTTCACATGAAGCACTATCAGCTGCAGCGGGGCTATAATGCGCCCGAGGATTCCAGTGAGAACGACAATAGCGTGTTGCGTAAGTAGCGTGTTGCCGCAGGAGCACTCGCTGATTGGCCAACCCTCTTAACTTTTCTGTTTTAACACACACACACACACAGGCACCTATCGCCGCTGCATGTGGGAGCAATCGAAGTTCCTGCCACGCCGCTTGGTCCTGCTCAGCCTCTGCTCGAATCTATTTTGCGAGAATAATCAGATAATGCCGCGCTCCAGGTCTATTTTCGTAGTGGAAAAAATGTCTAGACCAAACGAGTAGTGCCCCCAAAATGATTTTAGTCGCATGCCAACTACTACTGCATGCCACTTGCCACTTGCCACTGCATGTCATTTGCCGCTTGCAGCTTGCCACACACAGCTAATGCAACGTTTTTGTCTTCTCTTTTTAACCCCCCTACCGCCAGCTGCCTGGACATACTGCCCGAGCAGTGCGAGCAGGGCGACGAGGAGGATCTCATGTACAAGCCCTTCCCCGACTGCTGCCCCGTTTACTGCAATCTGAAGCGCCGCATGCAACGCCTAAGGACAATGCACTTCCGTCATCGCATGCTGCGCAACATGCAAGACCCTCCCGGCACCTCCTCGGATGGGAACACCCTGCTCAGCGAGATTGGCTACAACAACTACTGAATCAACTAAAGCTTTTGAATTAAGAATTGTCAAGTTAGCTCGTCAAATTATAGGCTTAGAACAACCAGCAGATTGTCAATTGTAATTTCTTTTCAGATGCAGAGTACTTGGGATTGGGATTGGGTTTGACTTTGGCTCTGGCTCTGGCTTTGTGTTTGGGGCGGATATTGAGATTGGTTCTGTCGTCTAGACAAAGCACTTGAATTGAGAAAAGGTGAAACAGCTTGCCTCGGGTTGCCAATGATTAAATACCCTTCCAAACACAATAACTTCCATGTATGCTGTACATAATCTAATCCCAACCAAAATCTATTCAAGCATGTTAAGCATAAAGTCATGAAGTAGAGTTATTCGACTGACATTTATAGATATCTGCTTTAAGTATAGTTCTCACAACCTATATGAATCTTACTGTAGATCAGGATTTGAGTTTAGTTAGGGTATCCATAAAAAGAAATACATTTTTTCAAACCAAGCCCTCAATAAGTTCGATCGGAGGTTAAGTATTCTGATATTCATAAGATTTGGCATACAATTACTATTTAGAAAGTAAGAGATATTTTGAAAAACAATCAAATTTAGTTCTTATTACAACATGATGTTATAAAGTCAAGACAATGGCTTAGTAAGAAGACAAGTTCGCATAGAACAAGCTGGCATACTCAGCACGCATCGCGCACAAGTATATTTATATATCCTTGTTGGGATGGGAAACGCGTCTTTCACTGCGTCACTCAATGCGCAGCCGAGTGAAGATGCCCTCTCTCTGCTAGGGTATACATAGTGGAAAGGAAAAATGAACCGAATAACTTTGGCACTCGAGACTTGAGAATCGGCGACAGCTGCTGGCTGCTGGTTGCTGGCTGCTCTTGTGAATTGCCATTGTCAAGTGGACAGTTGCAGTGCAGCGAAGCATGTCCAAGTAGCCTCTGCTCCAGGCACGGGGCAGCAGCCAGCAGCCAGCAGGTCCTCCAGGCTCTCCAGGATCTACGGCGAGCCGCTCATTAAGCAGGTCGCTTATTTGCATTCCTTTCTACACCTTTAATTGCGTTTTGGCTTTTGTCTAGTTAGCTGTTTAGCTGGTTGGCTGCCAGAGCTGGCCCTCTGGTCGCTTGGTCCTTTGGTCCTTGGGTGCTCTGGTCCTGTGCTGCCGTAGCCTTGTGGCTTTATGGCGCTGCATTTCCTGTTGCAGCAATATTCTTTATGTTTTGTGCTATCGCCGCTTATCGTTTTAACACTTTTACGTGCCACACACAGAAGTAGCCGGCACAGCAGCGCCCCCTGGCGGGTGGTGCTGGCTGAGCCACTTGCTGACTGCCTTGCTGGCGTCTGTCTTCATTTTTATCAGCAAACAAGCAATAAATTTTATTTTAATAAGCAACACTTTTGATAGCCAGCTTCGCCGAGCAGAGCTGCTTGCTTCTGGCCGCACTGGGAGCTGCCTGCTCTACGAGTGTCCTGGCATTATCCTTGCCGTCGCCGCATGTTGCATGTGCAGCCGTAGCTGCAGTAAATACAAAAGATACTCGGCATCATCAGCTCTCACCACTGGCTGCCATAACCACTGCGGTTGGACTCAGTGGCGCGCCTCAAGGGGATTTGCAGAGCTAAAGACTGTTCCAGATTGAACACAACTGTACCTGACCTGCGATTCAATTACTTTGAAAGCAGGCCTTTCAGTTCGGGACATATTGTCTTACTTTTATTCCAAATCTCACTATACTCATGTGTGTTATTTTGGAATTAAAAGACAGCGAACACAACTGTACCAAATTGACTAATTTTAATTGATTTTCAGACGTAAACTATCGATAGTTGAATATCGATAGGTCGTAGTACTTTCTTACCTTTGTGGATTCCTAAGGAAATTCCTTTATTTCGTGATTATAGTCTTATTCTTAATCTCCCAAAGGCTACAAGCAATCGATACTCGTAGCACTGAATTTAGGGTGTGGTGGGGCCACTTTCGATAGCAAGTCAAATCTAACATCCACTTTGACGACAAGTTGGGTAAACGGTCCTCAATGCATCCCATTGATGCGACGTCAATGGGCTTTAGCTTACTCCCATCAGGCCGGCTGGTTGGCTCTGCCACTGCACCTTCCCGCGGCACGCTGCAGCAGCGCCTTGCCACAGAAACCCAGCCTGCATCCTCGAGCTGTGGCGCCCAGGCAGCCCGCCCGCCTCGTTTACTTTGTGTGGTTACATCCTGCCGATGCTGTTGTTGTTCTGGTTGTTGTTGTGGTTGTTGCTGTTGCTGTTGTTGCTGCCACTGCTGCTGCACTTCCTCTGGCTGCCTGGCGTCTTCTTATTTTTATGTGGCTTTATGCAGCAGCTCCAGATTCTCATTGTATTGGATTGTGTGTTGTTGCTGTACCTTCTTGTAGCTGCTGTTGTTGTTGTGGTTGTTGTTGTTGTTGTCGACGCTGTCGTTGTCGTCGGCGCTGCCGTTGCCGTTGTTGTTTTTACTTTGTTGCACTTTGAAGATTATTGCACAATGCAATTTATATTTATCGTACGCTTTTAGTTGTTGCCGTTTTCTTGTTTTTCTTTCATTTATGCCTTTGTAGACACACCTACACACACACACACACACCTACACACACACACACAAACACACCCATAGATGTGCATATGGCTTCATGTATGCAGCAATAGCCCAGTGGGACACGCACCACAAACAAACAGACCACAAACGAAAACCTTCCACGTACTGCCTTTTTCACTTCCAAATCATTTCCCGATTCAGATGTCGAATATGCTTTTGCAATCCGCAGCTTGTTTTAAATGTTCTATGTGATCTTATCCCCCTAAAACACAAGAGTTCTCTGAAGTTTCATATTTTGAAAATTCTTTTGCACTCAAAACAAGAAATATCGACAAACTTCGGTCTGTGGAAGATAAAAATACGTTTTTTCCATAAAAATCTTAATTTTGATGTTGAATCTTCGCTTCTGTGAGTTTGGTCAATATACATATATCCTTCTTAAACACAGAAGTTATTCATACAACTCAATTCTCGTCCGATTGTTCCTATAGCTAAATAGCAAAGTGATCCGACGTTGAACAGATTTGGTCATCCTGCTTAAAACAATGTTAGTTCACTTTGCTGAGTTTGGTTAGGATATATTCCTAAGAAAAGGAAGTTTTATACAGAAGCATAATTGTTAAACCACTCGTTCCTATGGCAGCTATATGTTATAGTCATCACGATAGCTCTCAAACTAGGAGACTAGTTTGAAGAGAAATAGATAGACAGACGGACGACATAGCTGTTTTGACTGGGCTATTGATGGTGGTCAAAGATCAGAGAGGGAGAATCTTTTTAATGAAGAGGAGAGCAACCTCATCAAAAAGACACATTCTCCGCGAATGAATGCGAAATGAAAATGAAATGATTTACATTTTTGGAGACTACTTGCTGTTTTAGATTGTGAACTGATGAAAGAACTAAGATTCATTATGATATGAAGTTGAAAAATGACTAAAACTGAGATTCTAAGTTAGCGGTATTGGACAGCCGATCACTAAGTCCTGCTGGGTATTTGGAATGTTTATATTACGTACTCGTATAGTATCAGTTATGATGTCTCCCCCCCACACTCAGCATGCAGTGGGGCCGCCCGTGGCGCTTAAACTGCCGCCTGACACTTGTAACAGTGAAATGTGCATCTGCATCCTCAACTTCATCTGAACTCGTCTTAACTCAGCTGCAGTCGGGTCTACATCTGTCTGACTTTATCTCAACTGTGGCATCGTTACTATTGTAGCGGGGGTGGGGGATGCAGGTTGCCTTTGGCCACATAATGATTATGAAATAAAGAAATTCAATGCATTCTTAATAATGTTTTCCTTTCTTCTTACGATAACCATACGTTTACGGCCTGGGCGTATGTGTGTGTCTGGTTTCCGTTTTACTCGATGTGATGGCTGTCCTTCCCTTTCCGGTCGAGTGTGGCAACAGAATAAGCACAGCTTTAAACAATAAACCGCTTGGACACGTAATGGAGGCAACATTAAGAGAGGAGCGAGCGGAAAGGAAACCAAATCACTAAGAGGTCTTGTGGGTAAAAATGTCTTCAAAGTGAGTGAAACTACCAGGCAAGGAGAAATAATTGGATAGGCTTAAATAACTAAAAAGGAGCTAAGCAAAATGTTTTGTGTCCTTAGGAAATAACGATGTAAGAAATAGCAAAAAGTAAAAATCATTTTAAAGCATTTCATATTTGTTGATGTTAGCGTGCAAACTAAGCCTTGTAAATCGAAATGCTTTTGAAAGATATTAAGCAAGGATTTTTTTCATAACATTCAAAAATAACATTTATTTTTGATTTTGTAATTTAACAAGTCAGAATGCTTTAGTCCAGTATACCCGACTACAAAACTCCCTGTACCCAGGGCAAAAATTTCCGATTGCATCTTCGTACACTTACACATATATACATAGACAAAGACGCACACGTTACTCTCTGTACCCATAAAATGGGTAAAACAGGGGTACTAAATCTGTGCAAACGTATGTAACAGGCAGAAAGATGCATCTCCGACCCTATAAAGTATATATATTCTTGATCAGTATCAAAAGAGATTTCGATTTGGCCATGTCCTGCCTGTCCGTCAGTCTGTCCGTATGTATGAACGCGTCGATCTGAGCAACTATAAGAGCTAAAGAAACCAAACTTGAAATGTAGGTTCGTGGTCGCAGGTCAAGTTTCAAGATAATCCCCCCCATTCCCCCGGTATTCGGTAAAAACCGTTTAACAGTAAAAATCATCAAGATATAGCTGTGGGATTTGGCATGTACAATACTTTAGCCACTCCCAATCTACTGTCCAAATTTCGAGTCGATTAGATAGTAAACACGGAAGTTATTCAACAAACAAGATTCAGTACTGTAGCGCGGTGGGGAAGAAGCACAGCCACCACTTAAATGCCTCGCTTGCACTGTCGCTTGTGAGTACAGGGAGTTTTGTAGACGGGTATACTCGTCAATAGCATTCTTACTTGTTTCGGGCTTGATTTTTTTAAGCTCGGAACTGTTATTTGCGTTCCCTGATATGGAGTAATGTCTATTCTTAGTTTTCTTCTCCTCAATACGATATATCTATGGGATTAATGTATGTTTCCTACCAAAATGTTGTCAGAACCGAACGAAATATCGTTTTAATTGCGACAATTAAATGTTTATTTAGTTCTGATAGCAAAAATGTGTTCATAGGTGAACGAGCTCACGAGTAACAAAAGTTGATTTATGCCACAGTTAATAAACTAATGACAACCTGTTAACAATGACCATAACATGCAGTTCGCCGGGTTGCCACTGGTGATTGGAAGGGAGAGGGCGTTGCCAGGCCAACAGAAAGTTGACTGCGGCGCCAAAAATGTGCATTAATTAACATTGTGATAAAAGTTGAACTTGCTGTCAACTACTCGTATCAATGGTGAGAATGGGGGGAAAAAAAGAGACTGTGAGTGGGACTGAGACTGGGAGAGGGAGAGGGAAGTGATTACTGCCTGGGCCATTTTAGTTGCGCTGTTGTCGCTATGAGTTTCCGTTTCCGTTTCGAGGCGCAATTAGTTGAAAAGGAAGCTGCAAAGATTTCTGCAATGCAATCAGAAGTTCTGAGCTCAGATCTGAGCTGTTAGCTGTTAGCTGTTAGCTATGAGCTATGAGCTGAACCCAACTGAACCCAAGATGAGCTGAGCTGAAGTGAGAGTTTTGTGTGTTGCCTTTGCGAGCTTTTATTACATTCCTCATAAAAGCGGAATACAAAAGAAGTGGATGAAAAAGGCGACAGAGATTTCTGTTTTACCATTTCGATTTACTTGACTACGAGCACATTGTGGACCAAGGACAATGGCGGGGCAGTCGGAGGAGCAACAAAATGTTGACTAATTAAAAATTGCTGCCAACTGTAAGTTTCACAATTTCCTTTCGTCAGCTGCTGCATTGTGCCTTAACGATTCAATAAGATTTCAGTCCGAGCATTCCAGATTTTAATGCACTTATCAGTGTTGTATAAGACACAATACAACAGGAAACCTCCTTCGGGCTGTCGAAGATTAAACACCCTTGTAAAGTACTCAAATCTTAGCCCATAGCTTGTCAATTAGAATAATTAAATACCATTTAGTGTCGAGATCTTAAAGAGTATAAGCAAAGAAGTCTTTAATACAGCTGAATATTGTAATATAGTATCCTACCCATATCAGACATATGAACTGTCGCTGAAAGGAGCATATGAACCAAGTTCTTTTAGTGAGTTAGACATTTTGTGAGATTATTAAGCAGTAACCAGATATTTGATAATGTTAATGTATATACGCTTTATAAGATCGGGTAGCTTCTATATACTAATTAGTAACTCGTTCTAACAGCCCATTTTGGTGAGTGCATCCGCAGCTGCCGCACCCATTTCGTGTTCACTGGATCCTGGGGGTTCCAGTTGCAGGATGTGTGCACTATCCTGCAGTAGTTTGACAACCTCCTTGATGCGTCGCTGGAACTCCTGCCGCTGTATTTGACCAGTTCGGATGGCCAACTGGGCCAGAACCATGATCGGTGCATGCAGCTCGTACATGATGAGTCCTGCGAGTCATAGAATGTTTCAAAGGAGTCTATCCAATTAAGTTTTTTAGCTCACCTCGCAGTCTCGTCAGGCCCGGCTCTAGCTGATCGATAATCGCCAAAAACTCGCGACAGTAGCGCTCTTTTCGCTCGATATCCTGCACCGACATTTCCGGCAGGAGGTAACCCTCGATGCGTCCATAGATCTGACACAGAGAGTACTTCGCCGAGAGGAGCAGGTAATGATTCGGTCCCAGCACCTTCTGGTACCTATATGTATTCAAATAAGCGCACAAGTGTGGTTAGTTAAGGCTTTAAGATCAGTGAAGCACATGCTCCAATGATGGATATACTAACCGCGCTGTTACTGAGATATGGTTAGGAAATTTAGTATGCTGATATAAAAGCATGTGATCTAGCAATGCTGAAAATTTGATCATGATCGCATTGTAAACTTGAAAGCTATCCAAGAATCACAAACAATGCATGAAGGTTCCTTGTAAACTCACCGTGTGAGAAAGTTCTCCAGTGCGGGAATGTCATGCACATCGATGGCCTCGAGGTCATCGTTGATGCGATCAAGCAGACTCTCCAGCTCCACTGCGGTCAGACGATGATCACAGCGATCGCAGCTGTCAGATATGCAAATTGAAAGTCCATAGTTTTAGTTTTAATCTGCTCGATTGAGCTAGGTTTCCACAGGCGTCATAAAGTCAAATATTGGTGGCAAAACGTTAGAATCCCAGCTATTATATGGTGTCATATGGATCACAGATCATTTGCCTGCTCATATGAGATCACATCTGAAATACTTTTGATATGACAAGCTGCCGCCATATATACATGACATACATATATCAGTTTGATACGACAACTCGCCGTCATATATATATATGGCAGCATATTGTGTTGCCATTCTTATAAATTTTGTTCTATATTTGCATGCAGATTTAGGGCTTTGAACTGGCAACCAATAAGTCACGCATTGTTTTTGGTATGACAGCTCGCCATATGTCATACCTGAAGAAACCTAGCATTGGGAACATACTCACGCCCAGTCGGCGGTCTGCTCCAGCGGTGCGGTGGCTCGAACTGCGCCCAACTGGCAGGATTTACAGATGAGGGCGCTGCAGTCGGTACCCAGCTCCAGGGGATCGGCGCAGCGCTGGCATTGGCACCAGAACAACTTGCCGCCCTGGATGAAGGAGCGACGCTTCAATGTGCCTTGCAGCGTGTACGCATAGCTGAGCGTCAGTGGCTCCTGCTCGCGCACGCGTCGCGAGGTGCGCAACAGGATGGCGAAGGATCGAGGATCATCCGTGTGCGCCGTGTTGGGGCTGCAGTCGTGCGCGAGCAGGAACGCGCTCGGATATAGCGTGCGCGCCTTGGCCCCCTTCTGACCAATCTCAAAGCAGTTCACGTCCAGTATGCCACAGATCTCGTGCAGCTCCGCCGCCTCCACCCGCCCGGCCAGGCCCCAATCGTCGCGCAGTCGCCCCACCACCTTCTGCTCGTAGTGCGCCCAGAGGGTTTCATTCTGGCGTCGCTCTTCCGTATGCGACTCCATCCGACGGATCAGCGCATACTGCTCGGGCGCCACTTCTCGGAGCAGTAGAATCCTTACAATCAGCACCAGCTCGTAGAGATCTCTCACCTGCAAGCATTTTGTGAACGGAGTTAGTTCCAAGAATTGTCGAGTAGTTAATCAAAAAAAGACCAGATGGAATCGCCTATTGATGTTGCACAAGAATGTATATACTTTATAGGGTCGCCGATATCTCCTTCTGCCTGATACATACATTTGCACAGATATAATACCCACTTTTTACTCATTTTTACGGGTACAGGGAGTAAAAACATTGGTTTTTAAAGTCTTTTGAAGCACGTGGAGATTTGGTAGAATATACGAAGGACTTTGTGGAGATTTGTAAAAAAGACCGAAACAAATAACTGAGAAAGTTTCAATTACTGATAAAAATTCTTTTAGGAAAGGAAACTTCCAAGAACGCTATTGACGATGGTGATACAGTAGACTTCAGGGTGTCAAGGATGTAAAACACTTAGAGACTTGTAATAAAGTAGAGTAGTAGTAATACAGCAGACTTGAGGTTATGAAAGATAGTAAAGTAGAAGTAATACAGTGGACTCAAGGGTGTGAAAGATATGAAGCAGTTGAAGATTTGCAAGAGTATATTATGAAGATATTCGTGGAGATTTCAAAGAAAACACGAACAAATAATTAAGAAATTATGTAATGCTCATTCGTATCAAACTATGACTTTTAGAAAATATGGGTTTTCTAAAGTCTTTTGGAGCGCGCATTGTCCGCTCGGAGAAGACTCAAAGAACCAGTTCTGGGTGCCATCGTGCTGTGCTGTTAAAAATGATATAATAAAATCAAATACGAAGTTAACGATAGGCTAGAGTTATGTATAGTGTTGAAACAGAACACGTTGAAAGAGAAGCGATTGAGTATGCCAAAGATATTATTAAAAAGAATAACGATCACTTTGAGTCAAAAGATATCTGATATACATATCATATATACGTATCATTTCAATTACATTCATTTAAATATATGAAATACTCACAATTTCTTAATTACCATTAAATATGCTTAACTTACATAAGGTTACACTTCAGCAATTAGAAAAACTGGAGGAAACCGATGGAGTTATAAGAATATTACAAGTCAAAAAATTATATACATATACATGAACTTGATTCTTAATATGAAATGATCAAGCATAACTTAAACAGCACGTAATTAAATTTACACTATTATCCTCCGAGACAGAGCACGTTTTAGAGTCAATTGAAGAAGTAGGGATTAATAATCTAGTTGAATATTAAGATTATCTTTGAAATTATTCCATTGGAACTTATTTAAATATATGTAATATTCACAATTACTTAATTATCAATAAAGATGCTCCTTTAGAGCTTCAGTTGCGGATGGTTTTCATCAGGTAACACTCCAGCAATTTGAAAAACTGGAGGAAGCCGATGGAGTTATAAAAATATTACAAGGGATTTGTGCCCAGTGTATTAAAAATGAAGGCAGAAATCCAAACTTAAGGATTATACAAGTGTTTGCATTCACTGCAACGGCACACAAACTGAGAACAGTGCCAGAAACATGGTTTGCATATGCTGCATAGACCCTTCAATTTAGAATATAATGAAGGTTGTCATGACAGGACAGCTACTGCGACTTAGACCTGCAATGCGACTGTCTGAAGCAGGTATCAAGATTATGGTCGAACAGTTTCGACTGAACAAGGAAAGATAAATAACTTCCTTAGAAGCTGTACTTTGCCATTTTCAATTCCAAAATAAAACTAAATTTATAGTGAGATATCAGCCACAAGGCTTGATTCTGAAATACTTCGACGCCATAACAGCCACTCTATGAAGTTTGAACTAAAACTGGTTGGGAATTATAGACGACATTTAATGAAAATAGCCAGTCCACTAAGTTAGCTGGAGTTTGACGGGCGAAGCGAGCGGAGGCAAGGCCCTAGTATTATATGTCTTCACGATGACACTCTTAATAGCAATGCATTTTAGCACTGCTAACAGAGAGCTCTGCACCCTCGTCATGAGGAAGCGGCTTTGTAAATCTTCTTAGATTTATAAAGATTGACATTTCTTATAACAAGTAATTTCAGCACCGATAAATCTAGTATATGCAGAGCACAGAGCTAAAACAGAGTCAGTGCCAGTGCCAGAGTCTGAAAAAATTAATAGGAGAATAATAATCAACTTGAATATTAAGATTATTTTTAATATTATTCCATTGGAACTTATTTAAATATATGTAATATTCACAATTACTTAATTATCAATAAAGATGCTCCTTTAGAGCTTCAGTTGCGGATGGTTTTCATCAGGTTACTACACTTCAGCAATTTGAAAAACTGGAGGAAGCCGATGGAGTTATAAAAATATAAGTTAAATATATATGTAAATATATCAGCTTGATTTTCAAGATAAGCTGACAAAATAGGCTCTTGCACCAAAGGTGCTGTTATAACGAGCTTTGAAAAAAGTCTCATACACCAGATCAGATTGTAGCCTTAAGATAAATCTCCAAAGATTTATAATATTCTTAGATTTCTTATTTCTTATAACATATAATTTCAGCAACGACAATTTCAGTACATGCAATATTTCAAAACAAAACAAAACAGAACAGTGAGATATCATCCACAAGGCTTGATTCTGATGATGTCGACGCCATTACAGCTACTCCATTAAGTTTGTGCTAAGACTGGTTGGGAATTGTAGGCGTACAAGGTTCAAAAATAAGAAAAACACATTAGCTTGCGGGCACGGTTCACGGCTAAGAGATAGAAGGTTACGCCATGCGCATGTCCCTAAGTCGCCGTTATTCGTGGGACGACGCGAGCGTGTGACGTCACACTTTATGGAACTCAGCGCGCCCTGTTGAACTTGTATGAAAACCACTGACTTTTTTTCAGTAAATGTGGCTTGTGTGGCTGTAATTCCAGACCGATTTCGAAAATATTCATATATATATTTTTAACGCGTCGATTGATATATACTGGACTTCTCTATGTGCCATACATATTACATAATACGCAGTTGAGAAAATGTTGCCAGTCCGTCTGGTGGTATAATTATGAAACTTGGCACAAATATATGTTTATGATGCAGGCAGCACATATATGAAAACCAGCCGGATCGGATCACTATATTATATAGCTCCCATAGGAACAATCGATCTACAAATTGTATACATGTTGACCAAATTGAATCAAAATAGGTCTAACATATTTTCATATACATATGTATGTATGTATTATGTATGGTGCCCCAAAAACAGACTGACAAACGGTAGAAGCTAGAAGCCTGGAATTTGTACAGTAGCTTCCCATTATAAAGTAAGGTGAAACAGTCGAAAAAAATGTTTAAATATATATCGGGAAGTATGGGAAAATTGTATGAAAATCTCGGAAGTTTTAGACCTGGGCACATGGAGTTTCGTAGTCGGGTGGGTTTACTAAGTTCCAGCTACGATGAAAGTGCACACTAAGGTGAGGTTTTAAAAAATTCCCCCACAAGCTTGGAAGATCGCGAAAAACTGTTTTATGAAACTTTGTTGACTATCGTTCGATCGGCTTCAAACTCATTTTCAAACTTTACTGTTTAACATCTGATTATATTGAAACTCATTTTTAAAGCATCTCAGATTAAATAATTCGTCAATTCGAAAAATTTTCATATTTTATGCGAATTGCTTCATACTAATTTCCAAGGCTAAACACTTTCTCAGTACTTTGGGGGACAACGGGTGGAAAATAGTTGAAAGGCCTATGTCGGGAATTTGAGTATTAATCGTGCAATTGGCTTCAAGCTAATTTTCAAAAGTACACCAAAATTAATTTCAAATGCCAAATGATTTTGGAAAATCAATATGACAAAATGACGTCAGAAATGAGGACTCATGTCGAGGTTCGCATTTGAGGTAAATGCCACATGTAAGCATGCGACAGACTCGCATGCCGCTTTCTCACTTGAAGCATGTCCAATGTGACAACATGCGGCCTTTTGCGACTGTGGCATGCGTCACAAGCATGCGGCAGCAGGCATTTCTGCTGCCTCTAGATATGCGGCACTATCTTCGCCGTGCCGATGATAGAAGAAGATTATTCTTGGTGCAATGTTTGTATATTTAGGCAGCGACTCAATTTTCGACTGATTGGCAGCTTACCAAACTATATAAAGTTTTATAACATTGACAATTGGGGAAATTGCATGAAATATTTGTATAAGCAAAATAAAAAGTAATTTTTCATCCGATTGTTCCTATGGCAGCTATAAGATAGTATTCTAGTAGTCCAATTTCTACCTAATTTGGTCACCCTGTACAAAACTGTACAAAAACTTCGATTTGGTAAGTTTGGTCAAAATATCTATAAAGCGTATTAACCAAAGAAGATTTTCCTACAACTCCAAATTTGCCCAAGTGTTCCTATGGCTGAAGTTTAATATAGTTGGTTAAATTTGGATTGGTAGAAACGTTTGTTCTCGAAAGGATCTCTCACCTGGACAGGCGAAGCGTCGGCTGTGAGCAGCTGGGCCGCCAGAGGACGTCGCTCGGCATACAGGACGCACTCCTCGGCGGTGTGTCCACTGCGCTGCTGGAGGCCGACGCAGCTGGGGCCGCACAGGGGCCAGTCGCAGCCTGGACAGCGGTATTGTGGCTCAGCAAGCTGCACGGGTTGATAGCAGCCGAGGCAGACGGGGTCACAGCTCACGCAGGGACCAATGGCTAGCGGCTCCTCGCTGATAAGCAGCTCACCCGCCTCCAGCTGCCGGTTGGCCACCAGATAGCGTCCAAATAGCTCCGACTGATCCACGCGGAACGCGGGCTTCGGCTGGCGTTGGGCATCTGCCTGGGACTGCTGGGGCTGCTGTTGCTGTTGGTGCTGCCTGTGCTGCTTTTGGTGGCGCCTCTGCTGAAACAAAGTGCTCATTAGTGGCTATGGGGACGGCAATGGGTTTCGGTTCGGTATGGGCTCTGGGTCCGGGCCTGGTCACCACATTCCCTGCTAATTGTATTCTAATTGCTCTGCCATGCTCGTGTCCGGCTCATTAATCATGTGGCCCAATGGCCTGCAATATCTCCCCCCGCCTGTTCTTTGATGCTGCCAGTGAGAAGGGTGATGGGTGATGGGTGGAGCGTGGTAGTGGCAATAGCACCAGGCGCCATTGTCAACAGCTGGCAATTAAAAGACACTCAACGCCAAATGACTCAGCGCCGACAACACCTCAACAGGTGAATGCCACACGGCTCGTTGCCAGTTTTCAGCTGATGCCTGAAGTGACAACGCTACAGTAGTACAACATTCGTATGCCACAACAAGTGACTGCCCCAAAGATCTAAGAAGGGTGCATTTAAGGCATGGATGATACTTCTGCTGGTATCGGGATGAATGTTTCCATCCCGATTCTGTCCCCCGGTGGGTAGGAACTATCCTGCTCTCAGTCACGCAAAGCAAGTTATTGAACATGTTCTGTTTAAGCTATCCTGCATTGGCCCGTAGCTTGGAAAAATTATCCCGATTTCGCCTATCCCTTTCTAAGGGTACACAGGACCAATAATACAAGAAAACTTTGCGCCAATCATAAGTTAAATTCACTTAGGAGAATTACCATGTCTATATTGTCAATCAACCATCATTTTTTTAATCAAACTACAGTATTTTGATACTATAACCTATAACCATTCATAGTCTTGAAGATAAAGCCTTGATTTTGGATATACAACAATTTTCATACAAAAAACTCGGAAGGTATTTAGAAACCATTTCCCCAGTAGTTTCTACACTTGTTAAGGGTGATGGTAAAGGGTATCTTCTAGTCGGGACTGGACACTTATCCATTTCATTTGGGGTTCGTCTTGAACATATAATTTCTCTGCTTATTAAGATTATCTAAAGACAGAACCAGAGTTTATTAGATTAAACGGAATCCGCGGAAACCCATGTTTATAAAGATAAATGGCAGTGTGTGGATGTGTACGCGGGGCAGGAGGGCTGACGGAGGGGTGGTGGGTGTGGTGCACTCGTATGTGGCTTATATGTGGGGTTTATTTATAGGTCGCGTCTTTTGAAAAACGCTGCTCACGAATCGCGCCCTCTATAAATAGGCACGGAGCACGCAACGGGGCCGCGTGGCCAGCGCCCATCGGTTGCCCGGTGGTGCGGCGGTGCGGAGGTGCGGAGGTGCGGTGCTGCACAGTGGTGTCTATTCGACGAGTATAGCGGGTCAACAGCGGAATTCTACGACATGTGGTGCTGTTTGTTTGTTTATTTCTTGGCTCTCGGTGGTTGCTCTAGGAATTTTGATGCGTTTCGATTAGCAGCGGGCAACAACAAATATCTCGGGATTGCCTAATATATATTTCTGCATTAAAAAAAAAAAAAAAGCGAGAAAGAACGAAAGAAATCCTAGCAGGAATTACATTTTATACAAAACTTAATTTTTTTCCGATTTTAATAAAATTATAGGAACCTTTTTGAAGTATAATAAAACTCTCTTAGTTTGTTAATGAAATATTTAACAGGCTTGACGACAAGCATTCAGGGTGAATATATAGAAAGTGTAAGATATATATAAATATCATACGAGCATTGTAAATATTAGAATTAGTATTGAATTAAAGATATATGTACATTAAGTGTAAGCCAACAGAGGACTACCCATAATACAACGGGCAAGCTAACAGCCTGGCAACGCCAAAAGGAGAAGAAGAAGAGTAAGCGTCAACGAGACCGATTGAAGACAAGAACAGATCACGAAATTACAAATAATACAAAATTGATCAAATAATAAAGTGTAAAAACTTATTTGGACAAAACAAATGATCATCGTGCTTGTGTTTTATCCTTACAAAAGGTAGATATGAAAAGTATTGGCTGGTCATATAGCATCCTCATCAGTGACCTTATTGTTTGATATTTTTGTACAAACTTGTCCGTATATGAGTAGTAGTTGGCTTGATAAAATATTTGTATAAACAAAAAGCTTGATATAATGATATAGTAGTCTGATGTTGACCAAATTTGGTCAGATTGTATAAACTCTCTAGAGACTCTGTTTGGGAAAGTTTGTTGAGGATACATTTATAAACAAAAAAGTTGTTCATACAAAAACATAGTTGTCGACCGATCATTCCTATGTCAGCTATATGTTATAGTGGTTCGATCCGGCAAAAAGAAGGGTCTGTGCCAAGTTTGATTGCGATAGCTTTAAAACTGAGAGACTAGTTCGCATAGAAACAGACGGACATCGCTATATGGACTCTCCTATTCATGCTGATTCAGAATATATATACCTTGCTGGGTCGGAAACGTCTCCTTCTGACCATTACACATTTCTAGACAAACTTATAGTACCCTCTGCTAGTGTATAAGAAACAATAGTTAATGTTTTTCCTTATTTGAATTGGAAAATGTCTATATATTGATTGGTAAGTAAAAAACAATATCATTTGCAATTGAGAGAGCATTAACATAATAATTAAAATAATTGTTTTCTGCGAAAAGTTGTGCACTTTTTAATAACTATACTTCTAAGAGGAGTTCTATAAATATAAAAAATAAATTGGTTAAAATCTGTCAACAAAAAAAATGAAAAATACTTATAATTAAAACTAGAAAAAAGAGAGATAATTTAATAATTAAAATAAATGTTGTGAATTTCGATGCATTTTCATTTGGAATATTTGCGCTGTTTTTCCACACACACACACACGCTCGCACAGTGGGCTTTTAATAGATTTAATGTGCATATTTATTGTGTGGTAAATTAATTTTCAATTATGCTGCAACTCTCAGACAAGTCCACCACCCCTCTGTGCCCCTGCTCTATTTAGTGTCAACGTTGTTTACATTTTTCCTTGCGGGCATTTTTGTCGACGCGGGCGATTTAATTGATTTTAATTGATAATTTTACGTGCTCCGCATGGGAGATGCCAGGAGTTGGGTGCGATTTAATAGATGTGCTTAACAACTTGTCATTTAATTACGCTATCAAGCGATTACACAAATCAAACAAACTATCACCAACAACAACAACAACAAAAAGCAACAAAAAACAATAAACAATTCAATTTCTACGACACTTTCCACGCGTTGTTCGAACCGCGGCGCACAAATTGCAACTGTCGAGTTGTCGTCTCCGTGTCCGTGTCCGTCTCCGACGGCTTCGGCGTCGCCGTCGGCGTCTCCGGCATTTGGCACAGTTTCAACTGGGTCCGCACACACACACACTCCACACACACACACAACGTTGTGCACGCTGACAGACGTCTAGAGAATGAAATCAAATGATGATATTTATAAATTTATGATATTGAAAACACTCTTTGGGCCACAGAGCTTGGAGATCTGCTTTCAGATCTTCTACGCTCCCAATGCCACTGCACCATGGGGCAAGCTGACACCTTTTGTGGCAAATATTGTTGTACTAAAGCAGCTTAAGGTTGGTTGCCTAAGCCTCCAAGTGCATGTTTCCTTGTCCTGAAACCAAACAGCAATCTGCCTTTCTTAACCAGCCAAACCCTGGCATGACTGTCTACCAATTCAATATTTTACAGGGTATAGAATATTACAAAACAAGTTATTAATGAAACCGAACTCAACGTCGCGAAAGTTTTGGGCACTACCATAATTAACAGAAGAATATTTCCAGACACTTAAGGATGAAAAACATTAGGGAATTCAGGATGCCAGTAGGAAGACCCTCGTGCGCAGTATCCGTAGGTTCTTCTAACCAAGTTACGAGGAGAAATCACATTCTTTATACAAAAGCTACATTCAAGTCGTGCTGATCGAAAATATTTAGTATTTTCTGAAAATTCAACATATGTTATTGTAAGAGACACAAAAATCTCGTATAGCCAATAAAGTAAACATAACTTAGCATTATTTCTGTCTGCAAGCGACAGCGCAAGCGAGGCATTCTGAATAGTGGCTGTGCTTATTCTTCCCCCCGCGCTGCAGCACTGAATCTTCTTACGTGAATAACTTACGTGCTTATTATGAATTTTGGAGCGTAGATTAATAGTGACCAAAGAATTATACATGCCAAATCCCAAAGCTATATCTTTAAAATTGATGTTGTAAAACGTTTTTATCGAATTGCGGGGGAACGGAGGGAGATATCTGAAATTGAAAACAAACTTGATCTGCTTATGGCATATAGGAACCTACATTCCAAATTTGGTGTCTCTTATAGTTGCTGAGATCGACGCGTTCATACGGACAGATGGACATGGCAAAATCGAAATCTCTTTGGATACTGATCAAGAATATATATACTTTATAGGGTCGGAGATGTCATCCTTCTGCCTGTTACATACATTAGCACAGTTTTAGTACACTTCATTTAACCCATTTTATGGGTACAGGGAGTAATAACTGAGTGCGATGGCGGTACAATTGTCACCTATACCCCATACCCGGAACCCATTTCTCCAGAATGGGTAACAGTTGCACTTAACAGATGCTATTTTAACAGTGGTCGGTTATGTTAATATCTCTAATGTACGACATTAATTGATGTTTTAGCGAATTTCGCTTTTAGGCCACGAGAAAGTACGTTTCGCCCATAGTGCCCCGCCAAAGCAGCTAATGCATATCTTGGCCTTGGGCAGGAAGCTGTGGACAGGGGGCAGGGACAGGGGGCACGGACAGGGACACGGACAGGGGGCACGGGTAGGGGCACGGATGCAACAAGATATTTCCCACTTTTGGCTCTCAGTTGCACAGTTTTCATAAAAGCTAATGATCAGATCGTATGAATCGTTTTGAAAAGAATCACATTCTTCTATCTGCAATCTTTTCTAGTCATGGATGATGGACTGTAAGATACCCAGCACATGTGTGTAATCGATACTATGGATAATCTGAGCTATCAGTACAAAAATAGCATTGGTATCACTGCATATATGCTATTTATGTATATATAATGACTTCTGTATACTTGTGCATGTATCCTATCACTCTATAATACCCTCTATAAGTCTGTGCATGGCTTCAGGTTAAGGGAAATTGCTTTTTGAGAATGTCTGCCATCGCCGAGGCGTCGCTTAAGCTGGCTGAGTAGCCAAATTTTGAGAAATTTATGCACAGAAATACTTGCCGCAATTCCAGTTTGTGTACTGTCAAAGAATGCTTAGAACTGTCCCTGCTTTAAACTTGGCCAAAAGTGTCAGTTGTGTCGGTTGTGACTGTTGTGTGTGCGAGTGTGCATATCGCAGAACGAGGGCATTTCAATTAGTTGTCGATTGCAGCCGTTGGCCAATTTGTAGCACGTTGCACGTTGCAGTTGCAGTGGCAGTGGCAGCTGCTCACCTGCTGCTTGTAATTGTTCATAGTGCATTTGACCGCTGGCAGCGACATCAACAGCAACAGCAACAACAACAACAACAGCAGCGAAGAGCTATAAGAGGTGCCGCCTAGAAGTATGCACTGCAAACTGTCCGCAGGCGTTGGCCTGTTGCCCGAGGAAACGGGCAACGGGTGGGGGAAACGTGGGGAGGCCGCCCAAAAGCAGGCAATGCAAAATGCCTGCTGTCAGGAGTGACGAGTGATGCATGAAGGGGTGATTGGGGACGGGGTACGAGGACATACATAACCCTCACGCTTTGTTTATGATCTGGAGCGGAAACTGAACGCACCCCTTCCCCTCACCCTCCCGCATGCACCTAACCATGCCAACCTGCCCAGGGGCAATGGCACAAGTTTGCCTAGCCGGCAAATATTTGCGAGTCAAGTTGCCAAGGGGGGGAGGGGGGCCTGGACATGGTAGGGAGGGGGTGAGAGGTCGCCTGTTTCCATTGTTGTTGATGATGATTTTTGGTGTCAGCATAAATGTCACTCGCTTCCTTTGCCCCCGACCCACCCTCCTTCCAGCCAGCCTGCCCCGAGTCGTCTTGCAAATCCATGCAACTGTGTCAACTTAACCCATTGTCTGGCCATTGCCAGACTCAGACCCAGACTCTCTGCCTGATGCCATGCCCAACATCATCCAACACCCACCACCCACCACCCACCACCCGCCACCCAACACTCATCGCCCTAGCCAGGGACGATGCCAAGTGCAAGTGGGCACGCGACAATAAGTCATGTTTGCGAGGGTCCTTCCTTTAGTAGCTGGTACCATCGAAGGTAGAGACTGTCCCTTCTATAGGGAGTACCGCTCCAAGAACTCTTCGAACGACCCAGGCGATAGCCCGAAGTATGAACACATTGCAATACACGAAACTCCAATATTGGAATACTAAAGCGTGTATTTCATTTTAGACATTTATGTATATCAAACGATTGACAAGTGCAGCAAACCAAATGGTCCCGTCACGATTCCAAGTACGCAAATCCATCGAGCCAGCCTCCGAGGGTTACAGATATCCCGGGAAGGGAGGTCTCGGTACCGTAGGCTTGAGATCCGGGTGGCCGAGTAACTTGTAGGCTGCATGTAATCACTACTGTCATGATCTCGACTGTGGTTAGGATTATGTGCACTCACCATCTGCGAACTAGTCCCAAAAGCCGCGAACCAACGGTCAGGTCAGAAATGTGTGGTAGATGATTCCAATAAGAGTAATTGGTGTGGAGCTTTTAAACTATTCAACAAAACATGCGGCTGCCCTTCTTATGCATGCGAGTGTGAGTGTGACTGTGATTGTGACTGTTACTGTGACTGTGACTGTGAGTGTAAGGAATTCAACATCAAATCGAAGCGTTTCAAGTGTATGAGCATGTGTTCGATCTCGCGTTAATGCTGTAAAGAGACGAGGAATCGTAGGTTAAGGATGAAATTTCAGTCACAGCTCACTCACTTTAAGTGTAGATGCTTGTGAGTACTATAAGTTTCTTGGATAACCCCAGGGATGGATAGTCGTATTGATAAGTTCAGATTTGTTAACATTTTTGTAAATTTTTAAATTCTTCCGAAATTTTTCACTTTTAATTTTGTTGCTGTGGCTTGTTTGAAATCTAAAATCAGACTGAAAATTTTATAGTTTCAGCACAGTGAGGTTCAGGCTCCAAAGCCCACTTTGTGGAACAAATTTTAAGGACTGAACAAGGCCCACTTTGATTTTTCTTACTCCCTGTACCCAACAAATGAGGGAAAAGGGGCTTATCGGATCTGTGCAAATGTATGTAACTGGCAGAAGGCGACATCTCTGACCCTATAAAGTATATGTATTCTTGATCAGCATCAAAATTCGAATTGTCAGTCGGCCTCTCTGTATGAACGCCCCTCGCTAACTATAAGAGCTAGAGACACCAAACTTTTAATGTAGGTTTCTGTATACCATATGCAGATCAAGTATTTATCCTACTGTAGAGAACTCCCCCCGCTCCACCGCAATTTGATAAAACGATTTAGAAAGTGGCATATATAATACTTTAGCCACTCTTAATCTACTGTCTAAATTTCAAGTCGATCGGAATATAAAGACGAAGGTTATTCACGAAAGAATATTCAGTGTTGCAGAGCGGAGAGCAAGAAGAAGCACAGCCGCCACTTACCAGCTCGCTTACGCTGTGGCTCGTGTGTGTGTGGCTTTGTGTATGTGAAAGTGGACGAAGATGTGATTGGAGGTTTTAGACCTGGGTACAGGGAGTATCGTAGTCGGGTATACTCGACTTAAGCATTTTTACTTGTTTTAGAATGTGTAAGGGACAGTAAGGAACAAATTGCCAATAAATTTGAAGAAATCTGGAAAATGTTCCTTTCAAGATGATCTTGGTAAGATAAGAATCGGTTAGGAACTGACAAGATATGTGTGTAGAAAGTCCAGAAAGACAATTTAGCATTATGTTGTTCATGAACGATTTCATGAATTTAATTTGGTTAATAAACGAACTCTATAAAATATTGTAGTTGGTCTGGTTATCAAATTGAATACATTATAATGGACCCTCAGGTAAGAGCACAGTGGTGGAGGGGTGCTGTACCTAAATTGTATATCCTGTAGACCTCCTCAAATAAGTATGGCATTTTACCATACTTGAAATTTTGAATACGCGCTCAAAATTGTGGTTATCTAGACACACAAGTGTGAGTTTTCAAAATAGAAAATTTGATATAATGAGTTTAAAAAATGAGATTTGAGCTCAACCTTAGGCCCCCTTTACCCATCGAGTGGTCAAATAGTTGCTTTTGGAACTACCCTCGTTGGTGTGTATGTGGTTCGTGGCTCTTTAGGCCGCTTCTTTTGCTGTCAGACAGTGATAACATTGATTTAACTACTCCGTGTTTGTATGTGTGTATTTGAGTATGGTTATGCATGAGATGCCTTTTAAAGTTAATATAGCTATTGTCACTAAGCTGCAGGGCATTTAAAACTCACCACAGAGTCTTTTTTTGTTGTTGGGACGGGTGTGTGAAGGGAGTGTGAATGCAAGTGTGGCTCGACTCTATAGCCGGCTTTTGTGCCTGCGCCCGAGCAACAAAGAAAAAAACCCACTCAAAACAAACAAATCAAAGCGCCAATGCACGTGTCATACGGTCAGAGACGGAGAGGCAGAGGGAGACGGAGACTCAGACACGGACTCAAAGACTGAGTCGAGCCAAGCAAAGCCAAGCCAAGCCAAGGCGAGCTGCGACGAGACGAGACGAGACGAGACAAGACGAGAAGAGACGAGCCGAGTCCGAACGTTGATACGATGTTAGCCGAAAGGTTGCCTGCGTGTGGCTGTTGCTGGCTTATAATTCACCACACAGTCAGCAGCAGGCACAGTCGTCGACCGGCTTTCGCAGTGTTCGCACTTGTCGCGCATTCAAACCAAACGTACCAGAACAGCGCGAAATAGCGTAAACGTAACGCCAAATAGCGTAAGCAAGCAAAGTTGTCAACACACGTGTGGAGCCAAAAGGCGCAGGAACTGTATCATTGTTCTTCTTCTTGTTGTTGTTGTTGTCTTAGTGGGGCTGGATTTCGCGGTTATTGGATTTTTATTTTGAGGCCACGTTCCAGCTGCTGCTACAGTTCTTCTTGTTGTTGTTGTTGTTGTTTTGAGTTTGTTTGTTATTTTTTTTTGTTTTTTGTTAAGTGAAACTGAAACCGCGCTTGGCTTTGGCTTTGGTGCGGGAACGTGTGTGCAAAAAGGAGTGGAAAAAGTTATTAATCATTAAAGAACATTTATGTCGCGCTGTTGTCACACACACACACATACACTCACACACACTCGTGCATTAGGCGGAAATTTAGTTTGCTTTGTTTTGCTTCTTTTTTGTGTTGGCCTTCTTTAAACTTGTGTCCTCGTGAGGCTTCGTTTAAGTTTACGTTTATTCTTTATTCTTTTATGACTCGTTATTCATCACGTGTTTTATTTTTAGACACATTTCGTCAAGTTGATGACGGAACCTGTCAAAAGTTACGCTCCTCCATATCCATTTCCATCTCCGTCTCCGTCTCCATCTCCATATCCATCTCCGTTTCCAGTTCCATCTCCGTTTCCATTATTCAACTAACGGTTGAGTGTATTCATGTCCTTAACGTGAATGCAGCTACGTCGCAAACATTCGTATTCGTTTCGTTTCGTTTGGGTGCAATGCGAATGTATTGAACAGTTGCGATCAGAAGGCATTTGAAATGTGAATAGTTTGAGTGACAGCCGTTAGTTTGAGTGCCCTTGTGAGTGTGAATAATATTCAGTGCTGTACCTCTGCAAATTGTATTCATTTGAGTGAAAGTCGTCCATAAAATACCATACCAACTAAGAGTATTTCAAATATGTCCGCTTTGAATGATTCGTGAATATATTTATAATGCCTTTAACAAGTCTCAAAATATTCAAAATGTGCATTCATTTCAGTTATTTAGATTCACAACTATTGTATCCAATTTGACACTTGACAATTTTAAATTGCCTTAAAATTTAAATAATATTTTTTAATTTTTATTTTTTTTATTTTCAACAACTGAACAACTGTTCGATACAAACTTACATTCAAATTGCCTTTGGACGAGTAACAACCTGCTAAATTAAGTAATATTTTAGTGCATTTGTTTCTCACTTAGCTCTCATTCGAGTGGATAGTTCAATTCCATCAAAGAGTATTTCAAATGTGATTGATTCGAAAGATAATTGTTAAGTTTGATTAATTTATAAGAATGCAATCCAAATCGATCCAAATTCCAAAGCTCTGATGCGACATAAAAGCTCTGTGCCTCACATGAACACAAGCCCGTGTTAAGCTCAATTCGCAGATCACTGAGCTGGGCAGGCAAACTGGCAAAAGTGCACTTATACACGCACACTTCACCAATACACAAGCACAAGCTTATTCAGCAATTGACTGTGAGTAGTTGATCGCCATGCTGAAACTGAAATTAGATGTAAATTTGAAATGGCACAACTGACACTTAGAGGACGCATCCGGATGGACAGAATGAGTCCATTCGCTTCGGCATTCACTTCCAGCTCATTGATTCTGTCAGCCCTTTCTTGCCACAGCTGTTAATATAAATTCGCAATGTCTTCCGATTCGTTCGCAACGATTTATGAAAATTGAAGTCCTTGTTTTATTATACCCGGACCCGGCACTGTCAGAGGGCATCGATGCCTTTTCGCCTTCTGCCCTTCCATTGTTGCTACCTGCTCAATATTTTATGCAAAGCAGCTACTCCCATCTCTCACCTGCTCCTGCTCCTGCTCCTGCTTCAGCCAGGGCCAGACCCGTATAGACCTCTTAATCGCCTCTCCGCCTGCCCGCCAATTGATTTAGGGCTAGTCTCAGTGCAGGAACTACACTTGGAGAAATAATCAAGGATTCTGTACGCAAATTGGGTACAAACGTTGCCAAAGCTCGAATATCTTGACCTCGATTACAAAATATTTAAGTTAATGCTCTTAACTTCGTTATCCTTATATCCCAATATTGAGGTTTTTGTTTTCCTTTTGTTGAAATCATTTATTCTTAGTCTTGAATTTGTATATTTTAATTTTGTCATTCAAATATTCGTTTCCAACCACATAGAGTATATATAATCCTGACTAGGAGGATGATCTGAGTTGATAAATCCTGAAACTATGTCATGAACTCTTTGTACTGAACTTACCTTCACAGGAATTACTTTATAATATAGCTTTATACGAGTACTCACTAAATTTGGTCAGAATTGGATATCTTATAGCTGTCATAGAACTTTCGAATGGAAAATGAATTTAAACAACATTGAGATTTGGCACGAAAATCTTTCCTTTTTTTTGAATTTCAAAACAAAATATAGTGAAAATTGTTGGAAAATTCTATAATAAAGTATCAGAGATTTTATTGGCGCTTTCTTAGCGTGCACGTCGAGCCATCTACAGAGCCCCCTCCATGTTCACTTCGTCCCGACCCAGTTTGATTTTGCGTTTTGCCGTGTTAAGAGTTCATATTTGTGCGTTCTCCCAGCTGCTAATGCTGCTAATATCGACTGGGTCGCCTTTTGGCCTGTTACTTTGGTTTTTTCTGGGTTGCGTGTTGTGCCCCTCGCCCCTCGCTCACCCTCGCCCCACTCCACTGGCAACTCTCTTGCCACCTTAAAGCCCTTCCATCTCGATAGTTGGCTCTGCTCTCGGCACACAATTGCCATAATTCAATTTTAGTTTTAATTTCCGCTTTTGGGCGTAAATTGCATTTGCATACACACACACACAGACACACACACACACACACACACACAGACAGTATGGGTCGCTGTGTGCGTGTGTGACACAGCTTTAATGGCCCCCATATATGTATCCTTGTATGTATATGTAGAGCCCCATTGAAATCGGTAATCCAAACGCGCCTCGAAAATGTCACATTCGATGGCCGCCACGCGCTCCTCAATAGAAATGCGACTACTGGTGACCACGATTATGTGGTTGGGGCTGGGCGGAGGCGGGATGTGGCTGCCACTGGCCGCGGCCGGTTCCTGCCGGGAGGCGCAGCTCTGCTGCAACGGACGCGACTCGTCCTGCGTGGTGCAGAAGGCGCCCGTCAATGCCATCATCGAAGACCTCAGCGATAAGCCCTGCTACTGTGATCACGCCTGTCTCAAGCTCGGCGACTGCTGCGATGACTTCAAGGATCACTGCGGCGGTAAGTGCCCCATAAGTTACTTTTATAAAATAACTGAAGATACAAATACCAGAATTGCTTTAATACCTTTAGTGACTGGGAAAATGTTAAAGAAATCAGGAAAGTCAATTTAGCGTTAAGAAATCTTATTGTAAGCGATTAAATGGAAATCAAAAGACAATGTTGAGCAATGTTGGAAAAGAGAAGTGTAATATTGAAAAGAATTCCCAATCCAATAAACTGTGGAGCAAATTCTTCAAAGGACTAATTCCAAGTATTCATAGAGCGCAGGAACATAGGGATGAAAAACAGAATCCTTTCGGATATTCAAGCTCCTTTCCTTATGCTGGAACATAGGGATGAAAATCAGAATCCTTTCGGAAATTCAAGCTGCTTTCCTTATGCTGGAACATAGGGATAAAAATCAGAATCCTTTCGGATATTCAAGCTCCTTTCCTTATGCTGGAACATAGGGATGAAAAACAGAATCCTTTCGGAAATTCAAGCTCCTTTCCATCTGCTGGAAAAGCGGCTGAGCCTACTTAAGCTGCCCTGGGTCTCTAGAAAGGAGGGAAACTCACGACCATAAGTATCCAATAACACATCGGATCCGGGGCTCTCAATTCGCCCCTTCCTTCAGCCCTTCATCCTGCACAGTTAGCAAAGGCATAACATTTAATTCCTAAACTCTACGCAATCGATTAATGACCCTTTCATGAGTTCCTCCTAACAATATTAAACTTTCGGTAATACAATTGTGAATAATTAAGTTGTGCAAATGCACATAAGCCGTAGGATGATTAACCTACCACCCTATAGAGTATATATTCTAATTTATTGTGTTTTATTTGGCTTTCAATCTGTGTGTAAACTTAAATGTATTTGATAGTTTGTAGACTCATTAAATGTTATTCATAATTTTGTGACTGTCATTAGAGTTGCAACTATAAATTTAAATATAGCGAAATATATGTAGGTTTAAAAAGAGAGGGAAAATAATTTTAAATTTGATGCAGCTTCCCCAGGGGCGAGTGCAGTAAACCGATTATGAGCACAAAAAAATACAGCACGTATATCAGATATACATACGTACGAGTGAATATCCTGGGGACTATCCGAATGAAACCACTGACAGCGGCTATCAGAGATCCGATTTGGGAGTAGGTAGTGGAGAGTTCGAACTTCGAATGCCCAACTGGGAGCTGACAAAATACTCGTAAATCAGCTCATTTGGTTGCTCAATTTGTGTGAATTTGTGGTAATTTATAAACAGCTGTGTGATAAATATTTAAACAAATGCCAACAAGGACGGCACTTAAAACGTAAACAGGGCTTGAAAAGGGTTTACGACTGGGCCCAAAGCTGCTTCAGAGTGCAGTACATTACCGAGGACTAACTGCGAGTCGGGCTTAAAATATAAACTAGCAGAATAACAACGCGAAATTCTCAATATGCTTCGGCTTAGACTTTAGCTTGCCCTCAACCCAGCATTCTGCACCCTGCACCCTGCACCCAGCAGCCTGCAGCCTGCCCCGTGTTCCCTGTGCCATTGCCCCTCTGGCTGCGGCTCAGAGGCATGTAACTAGGACTATAAAAAGGCCAACTTAATGGCCACATCCACAACTAAAAGCAACATTCATGGCTCGTTGGGTCGTCGTCGTCTACGCCTCAAACGTCCTTCCCCTCGCCCTCGCCCTCACAGTCACCCTGTCCCTGGTCGCGTGTGTGTGCGGCTACAATTTGTTCTTTTGCGTATTTCTTTCTTCTTAAAAGTACAATAGCTAAAGGGCTTTAATTTTATTACACACAGCAAATAAAGTCAACGAACATGCGGCGGCATCTCCCTCCTCCTTCTTCGCTCCTCTTGCCGTTCAGCCCCTCTGAAATTAAATAAGATACAGATACAGATACAGATACAGACACAGATACAGATACAGACACAGATACAGATACTGGCTGAGTCGGAGACTTGGCCAAAGTTGAATTTTCCGTGCCAGCTGCGGCTACAACTTGCCACATACCAAAATGAGAGAAAATGCAAAGAAAAAACCCTCAAGTTGGAATGCTCTAGTCGCGAGTGCTCAACCAGCAGATATTCTATAGCCAAGTGCAATTTTCAGGATACGGAAGGATAAATAACGTGCTGAAATATACGTGTCCCGAATATATTTAAAGTTGTGTGCTCAGGGTTCGAATCCCAGTCATGACGATGTATACATTAAAAATTGTATTTGAAATTGAGTCTGCCTTTGATATAGGTTCCATATTAAGGCTCTTAGATTCAATAAACCTTGAGTTCCGACAAACATATCAATATAAGGACTTGCACTTCTTTGGTCGGGTGTGTCGGCTGCTGCTCATACCCCTTTAAGCATTTGCGTGGGAACAGGGTATACAAATAAAATAAATGTATATAAAAAACTACAAACAGTTGCAGAAGGCACAACAGCAGGAACAAAAGGAAGCCCAAGTTTATTTAATTTTGTATCAAATTTGATTTGATTTTTATTGTTGTAGTTGCTGAGAGCAAGTGAGATTTATGTTTTCAACAAAAAGGAGGCGCAGCAATTAAATAGCCGCTGCCCGGAATGCCATAAACACACTTGTACGCACACCCAGACACACCCGTACACACCCGCACACACCCGCACACACAATGAAACATAAAACAGACAATGACAATCATTTAACTGCCTGTTGACTGGCAAAGGTGTCAGGGGAGCCTTCGTCCTCGGCCATACCCATCAGCCAGGCGCGGTTCAGGGGCTCAAAGGGTTGCGCCCAAGATGGCCCCTTCCAGGCACTCGACAGCAACAAAGCTTGGATAATCGTTTAAAAAGCAACAGATCGAGAAGATATCGGTAAACAATACCGAAAATATTAAGCCTGAATCTTAAATGTTCGAGCTCTCTAGTTTAGGGTAGTCTCTCTCAAAAGGGGGCCTCCGCAACCTATCCTATCCTATCCTATCCTATCTGCTACTGAAGGAGAGCTTGCTTGGATTATCGTTTGAAAAGCAACAGATCGAGATGATATCGGTTAACAATACTGAAAATATTAAGCCTGAACCTTAATTGTTCGAGTTCTCTAGTCTTGGGTAGTCTCTCTCAAAAGGGGGGCTCCGCAACCTATCCTATCCTATCCTATCCTATCCTATCCTATCCTATCCTATCCTATCTACTACTGAGGGAGAGCTTGTTGAGGTCTCTAAGTCTCAATACTGATACAATTTCTGTTCGATATTTCTCTTAATGAAATCAGTATCAAAATATAAGCAAATTATATCGTACATTCGATTGATGTATAATCTCCCAGACTTCCAGTTCTTAGCTTGTTGACGCTTTGCATCTATTTATGTAAATACATCTATGAAGCTCTCCCTTGCCACATACTCGTCCAATTAAAGTCTCGTTTATTTTGGGAGCTCCGCTGCTTTCCGCTGCGTGCTCCAGTATTTTACTTGAACGTCTATAGCTACCAATTAAGTTGGTAAATATATCGTACTATAAACATAACAAACATGTCAAACTAACAGGCGGAGGGACGGCGGGGCGGACAGACAAGCTGAGTGACAGGCAGGCAAAAGGAAATGCGTATAAAGCGATAAATGTCAAGTTAAAAAGAAAACGACAACAGCAACAATGTTCTCGGCTCATGGACTGGGAGTGGGGCTGGGGTGTCATAAAGATGTTGTTTGGTAGAAGATCGAGAACCTTGACCAGCGACCATTGGAGTTTCTGGGGGGATACATGATATGCTCTTGCCACAGGTCTTAAATGGGATAAGTAGGCGCAGATGCTGGATGTGAATGTGGTGTGTGTGTGCGAGTGTGTGTGTGTGTGTATCGGCTCAATCAATCAAAGTCGCCTTTTGTGTAAGCAAAACATATCGATAACACTCAAAAGAAAATGCCTATTGATTTAGCGCTGACAACTCTGGCAAGTTCCAGATGCCATTAAAGCTGCAATCAATTGAAAATCCCAGCGACAAACAGGCAACAGCAACAGCAACAAATGGTCTCCTGCCTCTTACCAAGCTCCACTCCCCACTTTGTGGAGGAGCACTCAATATGCCCAGTCGGAATTACCACGGTAAAGTTACTTCTGAAGGAAAACAGACGACAGTTTTTAATGTTGTTGTACTTTACGCATCAGTTTTGACAATCGATTAAAAGTGAAATTGTTTCCATCCTTCTACTGACTTTCAAGCAACGATAGGCCGCGAGAAAATTCCCCTAAAGTACTCCATATTATACGAACTCTGCATACTTTTTAGATTCGTTTCAATATTTTGTATATTTCAATAACAATGACTGATCAATCAAACACGTTTTACGATGACTCTTCACTTATATCATTACACGGAGATAAATCTACGCTGTATACGCATAACTTATGCGGAAACTAATCATAAAATCAAACCTAACCTAACTAAACATAAAGTTGTGTCTTACGCGGAATTTGTGGGCAATCAAGTTGACAATCATGGATAATGGATAGTTGTCAAGTTGTTATGTATTAAAGGTCAAGAAACTAGATGAAATTCTTCCCAAAGATTCAAATGTCTTATAAGCTCTGAAATACAAGTTTATTTACATATTATCCAAAGGGTATTCGAACGGGAGCTCAAACTTGGAACGACAAACGACTTTTCAGCGCGTATCGAGTGACCAAAAGGCGCTCTGCCCCTGACCCTCTGTGACCCTTTCACTTTAATGCCAGTGGTATGAGACAGCCTAAAGTAAGGGCCAAGAGCGCAGACAGGCCCAGGCCCAGGCCCCAGCCCAGGACCGTCCATCGTTTTGTCCGTCCGTCCGCTTGTCCGTCCATTCATCCGACGGGCTGGAAAGTCTGTTGAAAGAGTGCGAGTAGGTAAATGAAACACATTTGCGTCAAGACTTATCAAATCAAATAAATCAGCTGAGACGTAAAATAAAACAACTGGGAATGCTTTGTCGAGGATACTCAACTCAGAGATACTCTGTAAGCAGGTCTATGGTAAGGCTACTTGGGCAAGAACAAAAGATTTTCTTGAAAATCATCAGATAGATGTTATCAGGGAAACACTTAAAATTTGATTTGATGTGGGTCAAGACGATGAGAAAAAGAAAACAAAACTTAGACTAAATTTTGATACTGATCAGGAATATACATGCTTTGTAGGCGAGCTGGGGTTGGTTGGACTATAGAAGCATATATAGCTTGTTTAAGTAGGATATTCGACATTATTCAAATTTAGGATGAGGATGATAAGTAAGACCGTTGTTAAGCTAAAGATCCCATCATTTTCCTGACCAGAGTGATGTTGAAATTTATTACTTTTAATTGCAAATAAGTTAGTTACCTTCCTGACTAAGGAATGGTAATTCAACTGATTAGGTAACTCTTTGCACTTGATGAAACTTGAAATCGATTCATATAATTAGCATTAACATATCCAACGCATACTGTACCGACTCTATCGATAGTTCCATCGGTTACGCGGACTTTCAGCTGTTCCTTAGAACAATCCCTTAACCTTCATTTGCATTGACTTATGATACCCATTCTTACACACTTTATGTTTACAGGGAATGAAAAATAGGGCTCAGGCAGCATTTGGATTGGGTTATATTCAGATTGGGTTCGAAGCCAGAACTTGGCTGGGTGTTTGGCTAAATCTTTGTTATTGTTGCAGTGTTTAATGAGCGCTGATTTGGACTTGGCACAGTCCATTTGACTGGGATCAGCTCAGCTGGATGGTAGGAGCCCAAATAGTCGTCTAATTGAATGTCCTTCAATGTACTTGGCTGAAACTTTGTGCCTTTTGAGGTTTTAGCTGCTCAGCAGTTGTTCGCAACTATGAACATGGCTTGAAGTAGCTGTCAACTTTGAAAAACTTTTTGTTGTAGCCTGAAAACTGAGCCCAGGCCAAGTTCTGGCTAATGCGGCATTAAAAACGGATTTAGATATTTACTCGTGTTATTATCATCCAATTGCCAAACACTCAATTATTTTTAAGAGCGGGTGGGTGCAAGCAATCCCTCCAACTGGGGGCTGTCCAACCCATCCCAGATAGTATCTATCATCAACAGTTTTGGCTGTAAATGAATGGCCCAAAAGCAAACTGAATGGAAGTGCGACCTGTGTACCGAGTGTGTGTGTGCGTGTGTGTGTGTGCGTGTGTGTGTGTGCGTGTGTGTGTGTGTGCCTGTCTGCACCCAATGATAATAATATTGTAATTATAATGAAAATGTTTATAAACGCTTGCCATGCCACGCCCACGCCTCCCCTTCTCCTCGCACACACACACAATCCATCCAGGCAGCTAAATGGTCGTCATAATTGACGTGTGTGTGTGGGTATGGGTGTGGGTGTGTGGGTGTGTGTGTGTGTGTGCCAGACATTGATGAACAATGATGGACGATGGGGGCGAAATGGGGATGGGGCGTGGCTATTTTGGGGATAGTCTAATACTTTGCTAAGTCTTTTTGGCTCAAACTTTAGCACTTTATTAATTTCATTAAGCGCATTTATTAATGGCTTGACCATCAATTTGTGCCCCACTCCAGGCATCCCCTGGGCCTCCATTCTCTCAGTTATTCAAGCCTATTAGTCCAAGTTAATGCTCGAGTAGTTGGCCAGCCAAGTTAGTTCGGCCTCAATTTCTCATTGAATAGCAACTCTTGAGTATAACACGAATAGTAAAATATAACTGATTTCAGGAAGACTCCAACTAACAAGTCTTACTGAAGGAGAAGTCTATTCTCCTACCGTTGATCGTCAGTATTAGCTTTGAGATTGTGTATAACCTTTACTCATTCGAGGAGGCTCTGTGATTGTGTTTGATGAAAGATTTAAGATTGCTGACAATTGAGACCCACAAATTATTAATATTTTCGAAAATATCATGAAAAGCAAGAACAACGGCGGGGTTGAGCCGATAACTGATGCTCAGCTCGATCGTCACTTTTATCAGCAAGTGGACCTAATACAGGATATGATCAAAGACTGCAGATTGGCCAGCGACAAGGAGATATGTTCCAAGTGGCTGAGCGTGTTCATACGCACCACCAAAGAGGAGAAGTTGGCCCGAAACTGTCTGCTGGCCTTGATGCTCTGTCAGTTGAAGGACCATTGTCGGTTATGCTATCCATTCAACAATCTTGACAACTGCAATCAAGATCTACGTCGAGTGCTGAAGGTATACGAGGACCGCACTGAACAGAAACAGTTGCCTCTGCAGCTACCCCGTAAGACAGATGGGGCCAGCGTGACCAGTCCATTGGATCTGCAGGTACCGCAGCCATCGAGCGCGAGTCAGCTCAGCGGGGAGCAGTTTGATACGGTACAGGTGACGCAGGTGGACGATGGCTTGTCTAAGCAGAAGATAGAGTGGAAGCTGATGACGGAGGAGCAGGTGAAAAAACTCGACAGGCTGGAGTTCAAGTACAAGCGACAGGTGTGGCGTGATGAGCTTTCCAAGCGGCCAGTTCATCATCCGCGACCGGCCAAGCCAATCAAAAGCAAGCCCACAGTTCCGGAAGTTATGATTCAGGTACCAAAAGAGAAACTGAAGCAGAATGACAACCGGAATGGGAATCGTAATCAGGAAAAGAAAAAAATTCCTGAAGTAGTTCAGCTGTACATAAAGAGCAACTACAAGTATATGGATAGTGACTTAGACGATAGAAAAGATCTACCCAAAGGCAAGTCAGCGCCAAACCATCAGGGGCGATCCCAGAGGGAGGTCCAAAAGCCACCAAAGACGGCTGCTGTAGTCTCTCCGCGAGCACACCGCGATCTCAAGGAGCGGGAACTCAAAGTATTGCAAATCGAGAAACGCAAGGAGCAAGAGCGCTTAGAGCGTGTGCAACGCGAGAGGCTGAAGGCGCGACAGAAATCGATAGAACTTGAACAGAGGAAGCTGGATCAGCAGCGCCTGGAGCATGAGCGTATTCTGAAGGAAAAGGAACGCCTGGTACAGCTCATGAAGGTTTATGAACGACGTGAACAAGAGCGCAACCGCAGAGAGAACAAGAAATGCGACGAGCGACTGCTCATAGAGAAGCAGCGGGAGCGCAACGAGAAAGAGAGGCATCTCTGTGAGCAGCAGCTTTCCGCGAGATTTGAGAAGCAGCAGAGCAAATTACCAGACGTAGGTGACTATAGAGCGACGGCTCCTCAAGAAGAGAAAAGCAACCCTGTGAGTATGGAAGTACGATCAAAGGAAAAAGAGGAACGTGAGCAACGAAGACGTGAAAAGCGGAAACTGAAAGAGGACTTAGAGCGCCAAATGTGCGAAAAAGAAGACGAGCTGAGAGCAGAGCTAGTTGAATTGCACATTAGGAGAACCCATGAAATGAGAAAGCTAATTGAATGCAGTGCAAATAAAGAAAAATTAGAAAAACAGAAGAAAGAACTAGAAGCTAAGGAGAGACAAGATCGAGATCAGGCAGTGCGTCAAAGAAAAGAACACTTAGAAAAGAAAGAAAGAAATAACGCGGATATGCAGAAACGCCAGCAGAAGGTACAGGAGGAAGTAGGTGAAAAAGGAGCAAGCGAGAAGCAAAGACCACATCCTGGAGTAGAGCAAGAATCAAAAGAAGTAGGCGAAAAAGGTGCAAATGTGAAGCAGAAGCCACATACTGAAGTAGAGCAAGAATCAAGGGAAGTTGGTGAAAAAGGAGCAAATATGAAGCAAAAGCCACAAACTGGAATAGGTCAAGAATCAAGGGAAGACGGTGTAAAAGGAGCAAAAATAAAGCAAAAGCCACATCCTGCAGTAGAGCAAAAATCAAAAGAAGTCAGTAAAAATGGCGCAAACGTGGAGCAAAAGCCAAATACTGGAATAGAGCAGGAGCCAAAGGAAGCCCGTGAAAAAGGAGCAAACGTGAAGCAACAGCCGCATACTGAAGTAGAGCAAGAATCAAGGGAGAGACAAGAACGTCCCAAGGAATCACGACAGCAACAGCCCGAAGAAGTAAAGAAAAAAGAGGAAGACAATAAGCGCAGATCAGATCAACATGAAAAAAGAAGGGACGAGCATAGGTTAAAAAGGATGCAGAAGGTAGATAAGGTAGAGAAGGAAAGCGACAAAAAAATCGAACTACAGAAGGCAGAGCAAGAAGCAAAGGATAAAGAGGAGCTTGATAAATACAAGTGGCTGCAGAGATCGGAGTCAAAACTAAAACAAATAAAGCAATACATTAAAGAAAAGGAAGAACTTAATAAGCGAAAACAGCAAAAGCGTGAGGAACAAGACAAAATGGGGAAGGAAGAATGCGAAGCATGTGAACCGGATTCAAAGCAACCAAAAACACGTTCCGTATGGACTCATAGCGAACAGAAGGATAAAGAACAACAACTTAAGAACAAGAATGTAGAAAAAAAAGAACATGATAAGAAAGAGCGTGATCGTCCACGGAAAGAGGTTCGCGCAGAGAGAGCGGACGGCGAGGGAAAATGCCCAGCAAAAGATCAAGAGGTGTACGGAGCTAAATTGACCGGAAACCTGGAGGAACATACTAAGCAACAGGAAAGGCAGAACAATGAGAAAACAAACGAAAAGCGAAAGAGAAACCGACAACAGATTGCTTCAACTGTGGAACAAAATCAAGTGCCTGAAACTAGGGATAGCGAAGCTGAGCTCGCAGAGATTGCGTTGAGAGCAGAGCGAGCTCGTCATTCCAGAGAATGCTTCCACTTGCACATTGAGGACCAGCACAGGCGACTAAGCGAGGCTGAACAAAAGGTCTACACAATTGAAAGGGAGAGAAAGCACCTCCAGCAAGAGATACAGGAACGCAGTGAAACGCTAAAATGGCTGAAGAGAGCCCGACATCAAAGTGAAACGGATGAGCCCCGCTTGAAAGCTGGGAAAAATGACGAGTATCATCAAATGCGCGCCTGCATTAGCTGCTTCAGCCCGGTGCCCGAGTTTATAAACTTTGCTTGGCGTGTCCAAATGGCTCAATCGCCGGAATTGATTAAGGATGCTATTCTCAAACAGACATACAACCACACAACGGTGCCAATCGACTGGGTGACCACCCGCAGGTCCAGAGTAACCATTAATCTGGACACAACAGCGAAGGCGGGTTCAAAGTCTGAGACTAAACCTGAGACTAAACCTGAAACTAAAGCTGAAACTAAACCAGAGACTAAACCTGAAACTAAGCCTGACCCCAAACCTGATCCTGAACCCAAGTCTAAACCTGAGTCTAGGTCTGAACCTCAACCTGTGCCTCAACCTGAGCTACAACCTACGCCGCAACCTAACCGTTTAGCTGAGCCTCTACCTGAACCTCAAGCTGAGCTACAACCTAAGCGTCAACCTGATCCGCAACCTGGTCCTATTGCTGAGCCTCAAACTGAGCCCATAGGTGAGCCTCCCCCTGAACCTAAACTTCAGCCTCAGTCGGAGCTAGAATTCCAACTGCAATGGAATTGGATGTGGTCGCAGCTCTTGCAGCGCTATTTTAGGCTGGAGCTTGGTCCGCAGCAGCCGCAGCAGGAAGGAAAACAAAAGGAGGAGGGTGCACTTCCAACCGATGACGAAATTCGACGGCAGCTGGGTCTTTACTTCCGCAAGCATCTGTTGGATGCACCACAGACGCACGGCAACTCTAGCAGCGAGTACTTCCAGGTGGAGCCAACGCCCGACAAGCGTCAGCGCTGGGTACGCTTCATGGAGCCGGGACCTGATGTAGACTTCCGCAGCAGCACCAGCCAGAGGAACGTCGAGCAGAGCTCCGGCTTTGATGAGCAACAACAGAATCTAGCAAGTCAAGACCAGGAACATCAGTTGGACGAGAAACAGGGTGAGAAATGTGAGGAGGAATTAAGGTTAAATGCAGGGGAAGCGGAGACAGTTGCAGTGGGTAGCTCTGACCCACAGCAGATTCCAGCCACTGTAGAAGAGCAGAAGCCGCAGTGTACACGACATACCCAAACATCCAAACATCAGCTACAGGAGCAGGGTGGCTCTGAGGTAAAGAGTCCCGCAACGGCATCCTATGAAGTCCAATACTTGGCATTCTTGAAGCAGCAGAAGGAGGAGCGCAGGTTGTTCAAGGAGCTGCTGAAAGGTACGCGAAAGATATATGAACTATCCGATCCAAGGCTTGATGGCTTGCGCCTAGGCAATTCACTTATGTGGGGCAAACTGGGCGTGGCTCATCGGGAACAGCAGCAGAGGCAGAGAATGCAAAAGGCACCACTGTCGCTGCAGCAGCTACAGCTGGACATGGTGCGAAGCGCCGCCAAGGTTGTGCAACAGCTGCAACTTTTCGAGGAGTGGGTCAGCTCGGGAAAGGTAAGCAAAAGCCGGACAAACACCAATACTAAGGATACGGTGACGCATAGCCGCACATGCACCTCCAGATTGGTGACGGAGCCGCTGCTCTGGCTGCCATGCCGCATCTTCGGCACGCTCTTTGAGCCACTCCTGGGAGCACACCAGGGGCAAACCGAGGACCAGAAGGAGCTGAAAGCGCAGATAAAGGAGCTCGACAAGCAGCTGGAGATACAGTTCAGCAATAGGCTACATTGGCTAATGGAGCGCCATCCCAGCCACTGCTGCTGCCAGGGCCACCCCAAATAAGCGCAATCAGCTGGCCATCTCTGCATCCTACTGCTCCATTGAAAACTACGTGGATATAAGTCCTTCAAACCATCAAAAATTTGAAAAATCATGGCTAAGAACGGCGGAACCAAAGGGATATATGATCAATGCAAGTGCTTAAAGAAAACTTATGACGACCATGTAATTCAGCACATTTAGTTACTATATTTATTTATTTATTTATTTTATTATTGTTGTATTCCTGTTATATATTTGATACTAAAATTTATGTTGCAAACGAAAGAAAAACATTTTACAATTTGCTACTATTATTTTCATGATCAGAGCATATGTTAAATGTCTTTAATGTCTTAGGACAACACTTCAGAAAACCCTACACATATACATCAAGCAGTTCAGATGCATATTTTTGCTATATTCCCCGCTCTGTGCAGTACTGAATATAGTTTCTTCAATAACTTATGTGTTTATTGTCAAATCGACTTAAAATTTGCCGTATAAAAATGTTCCGTTCAAGGACATTACGCTGTGGTAAGTCCTGAGTGTGGATACTTTTGGGGCTTCTTTTCTTTGCTACTTGTATCCTTACACCAGTAGCAGGACATCTTGTCAGCTAAGTGTCTGTGGTATAGTGCCATAAGAACATTGGGTCATAAGACTAGCAGGTAATACCCCGGCTTTTCCGGGGTAATATTAAGATGTACTTTGCATTATGTTGAATTTGTCTGCTTTCTTCAACCGTAAGAATAGCGCACCATGATTTTCCGCCCGCGGGGGTAGACATTCTTAGATACTTGAGAATGTCTTTGAAGCCGATCTAACTGAACTAATAATCCCACTCACTTGTTCTTGGCTTCCATTTCGCGCTCTTGGCGTCGCGTAGGTGTAGATTTTCCAAAATCATTTGGCATTTGAAGCCAATTCCAAGAATAATACCAAAATTGCAGACTTAGGCCTTCCAATCACTTTCCGCCCATTGTGTGGCCGCAAAGTACAAAGGGTTTTTGTATTTAGCTTGGATGATAAACAGAAAACTGCTTCAAATGAGCTTGGGATAAATTAGTTATAATGATGTCACCTTGGACACTGGGATTCTGCAATGGGCTTAAAGCCTTGCTCGTTGAGAGAAGGAGAATCCTTAAACGTGTTATTTCCTTGTTTTGCTTGTTTCAACTCTGCTTCTGTCCATCTACATGCTCGCATAGCTCCTGTTCTATTTGCTTTCTGGTTACGCGATGACACTTTTCCCTCAACTCCGCTCCGCTCCACTCTGCTATCCTTTCCCCTTTCGTCTACACGCGCTGGCTGTGCTCCTTATACACCATTTGTGTCTGTGTCAATGTTGATTTTCGCTACTTGCTTTTATCGTTGCTGTTGTTGCTGTTGTTGCTGTTGTGGCAACGACAACCAAAGTCAAACTCAATTTAACAAAAAATCAACGTAAATGTAAATTGAAACCCGTGAGCGAGCCGTGAGTCAACGTGCGGCATAAGGCGCCCCCCTCAGCCACCCCGGCACCTCACCTGACCTGTCTGCCCGTCTCCTGTCTCCTGTCTCCTGTCTCTCGTCTGGCTGTCTGCTCCACATGTGCATCTGCTGGCTGCTGCACCCACTTAAGACCCGACGCAGCAGCAGCAGCAGCAGCAGTTGCAAGCACTGACCCCAGCTTGGTGCCTCCCCCACTCAGCCCACACCCCCCTCACTGCCACGCACTTATAGTGTGTGTGTTAAAAAGCAATTTCTTTGCTTGCAGTTGTTGTTGCTGTTGCAGCTGCAACAACTGCTGACATTTGTGCCGCCATCAGCAGTCAGCAGTTTTACGCTTTTATCGTTAACCCCAAGCCCCCTCCCCTCCCCTACCCTTTTCACGCCCCCCCATCCCCCCGCTCAGCACCTGTATTTTGGCATAATAAATGATGACAAATTAATTAAATCGACAACAGTCGCTGGCAGCCAAAGAAGCTGCTCCGCAGGAGCTTACAGTGGCCCAAACGAACAATCTGGCCAAGCTAGAGATATTGTTTTAAACAAAACCAATCTTAGTAATGGAATCATTACTATTTTCCCCCAGTACTCTGCATCGAACGTTATTAGCACTTTATTTGATTAGGTCCTTAACCTTGGATGTTTGCAAAATCTCTAGGTAAACTTGTCTCAATCAGTGGCGAATGTTTCCCTATGAAAAGTCGGTCGGACACGGGTAAATCCAATAACCTCGTCGGTCAAAATGGGCTAGAGATGCTTCTTCTGATACCCTCTATTAATTTGGCTATTGGGTGGCCCGTTTTGCCCACTGTGCGGCTTCTTGAAGTCGTTTGTTAACATCAAGTTTACACAACGTGACGTCACATCAGAGACATCTTTCAGGCGCAGATTGCGATAGATTTACTTGTGTGAGGGAGGTTTCAATTAAAAATAGGCGTGGTCACGCCTCAGGCAATCTCAGGCTCTCAATCAGCGATGGCTGTTGCCCCAAGTGATAAGCTGTTGTTGCATGCGGCATCTTGCTCAGACTTTGCAGCCTAATTGGATGTTTTCTTCTTTATGTTTTCCCCAACTTATCAATTTTTTTGACAAGTGAGCGATGCAATAAATTCATGTGTGTGTGTGTGTGTGTGTGTGTGTGTGCATGCACTCAGAGAAATAATCAAGAGTCCTGTGCTCATTTTTAAATCCCAACCATGCTTGAAATATCCAATTCATAGTACAACATGTTGTTTTATTCCTATAGTTCCCTTTTGAGTCCTAAATGGGATCAGTTTAATACAAAGGCTTGGATTTGAGAATGGTCACCTGTTTGATTGATCCAAATCTCGATCTGTCAAAAACTTTTTGATGCAGATTTGAAACTGTAGGAGATATATCCCTGTAAAAAACGTGTTTTGGGAATAGCATGTGCCGATTGTGGGGGAGGGGGTAGCGGTGTGAAGAAATTTATTGAAACAGATCTGTCAGGCATCTCAACATTAGCCTGTATGCCAAATTTGGTGACTATAGCCTTTAAGATGTGGAAAATACAGGTTTACCCCAAATTGTGGGGGAGGGGGTGGGGGTGTTCAGGTGATCTTGACACTTCATAAATTGAGGATATACACCAATATGTGTACTAGCTTCAAGGGTGTATAAAATATTGCATTCATACGGACAGACGGACGGTGGGACATTTCGCAAACCAAATATACTCTTTTTCCTTGCGAGAACAGAATATAAAAACAAAATGAAGCAGTGAAGATTAAATAAAAAGACAAAGAAGAAAGAAAAAATTTTAAAAAACATTAGGACCTGGTGCGGGAATCGAACCCCGGACCCGCGCGCCTGCGTCTGAGTCTCTAGTGCAACACCACGGACATCCAAAAATCCTTGGGGACTATATCGGTATATGTTCTGAGTAACTTGTAGAAAATATGCAATTGGTTGGGTTTTGTTATGTAAACCCACCATACAACAGATTTAGATATAGTCAGATATAGTGTCCGGTCTTATGCATTTATTATGCATTACTATTCATAAATTGATCAATTCTTACACATAATCTTTTATGATCAACTTATGCAACGTTACTTTAATCACACATCATGGCTGCGATATCATAAATTTATGATTAGATCGGTATAACTTATGCATAAGGCGAATAATATCTGTTTAGCTTTCTACCAGTGTATGTGTGTGTGGTTGTGTGTGTGTGTGTGTGTGAGTGAAGGGTAATGGGTGAATTCACTTATGACACTGGTTAAGTCGCTTGCAAAGTTTCACGTATGAATTCACTAGTGAATAGATGCAATCAACTTGACAAGTTTCCTAAGTGATTCATGCATTACCATTCAGCTATGAATTCATAGCTGAAGGGTAATCTATGAGTTCAGGTGTCCGCGGTAATGCAGACACGTGAACGACTCGTGAATGGTATTCAATGAATTCATGGGTGACACTTTGCAAGCAACTTGGCTAGTTTCATAAAGGAATTCATGCATTACCATTCGGCCATGAATTCATAGGTGAATGGTAATGCAACGTCGCTTGGCGAAGTAATGCGTACGTGAATAGTAAGCCATGAATTCAGCTTGGAAAAATACGTATCCATACCAGCAGAACTAGAGGGAAGTGAAGCAAAGCAAAATGCACATCAACAACGAAATTTGCCGCTCGCAGCGCACACTGAAATGACCTTGACAAAGCACACACACACACACACACACACACACATACACACACACACTCACACACACACACACACACTCACACACACTAAATCCATTTTCGTCACATGCCGCTGGGCTGTTTTATAATTTCGTCTGAGATTGTTGCTGTTTGTTGTTGTTGTAATTAGTGCATGTAACATTTGAAGGGATATTAATTACTATGATGCATGTATACCGTTTTCTGTGTGTGTGTGTTTGAGTGTGTGTGTGTGTGTGTGTGTTTACCTAGCATGTTTGATATGTTGCCAACATGTGGCGCCGCAGCAGCCTCAGCCTCAGCCTCAGCTGACCCACTTCCTGCTGGGAGGGAGGCCGCTTCTCCCCTCTTTTCCGCTTCCGTTTTAGTTTCTGGTCTAACCTTTCTCTGCTCCCTTGCCGCCCTCTTCATCTGTGCACCTCTCATGCTGGTTTACAAATTTCATTTTTTAGCAATTTTGTTGGGCCCACAGTTTTATTTTAGTTTTTTATACCCTGTATTTATACGGTCTAGTTGGCATACTCTTGATCAGCATCCATAACCGAATCGGGCTAAGGGACTATTGGAGCTGGTGTGTACAAATTCGCACACTCCATGCTGCGATCATTTTGCCTTGTATTTCTTAATGCAATTATACAAAAGTAAATAACATTTATTACAATATATTAAACTATTTACATATATGAGTAGATACTCACATTAGGGGGACTAAGGGAGCTTCGTTCCTCGCAGACTTTGCCGCTGAGAATACCCAGAATTTCAAGGAGTCTCCGTCTACAGAACTTTAGAATTGTTTATTGAGCTCTGTAGTGGGTATCTGCTAGTCTCGTCTGGATAAGTGCTAGTTGGTTTTAGCTGCGTTTTCATTAGTTACTTGCCAGCCTGCCATTTGTTATTTTCACTTGTGACCCTTTTCCTTTTTATACACATTTTACTTGTGATTTTTTGCGACAAGTTGTTGGCAATGGGCCAGAAAGAGCTGCAGGTTAACATGACTTGAATAACAACCGTAATTAGTTAGTAGTGAGGCCTGTCAAAGATTCAATGGACGTTTTTCTATAACCTAAACTTACAAAAAGTTGCCAAAGTTTGATTATTTGTGGGAGAAGCTGATGATGAGCGAGCAGCGAGTAGAAGTAGCGAGTGACGAGTGACGAGAACTGAAAGCAAATAAAATGTAGTAGGTTCTGGGCTATTTTCGCAATTACTGTGCAATTGCAGCGATTAGAGAGTGCAGTCGCCAAGCTGGAGTAAGCATAACCTGGAGCATCAATTTCCATATGGGATATGGGGGAAAACAATGCCGTGTCAATTACTGGTTGGCCGCCTTTCCCAAAGTATTTGCAGCGCACTTGTAGTAGCACGTGGCATAAAATTAAAAATCCATGCACTGGTAAACAACAACACAACACAAGTGCGGAGCAAGTGCCGAGTGCGAGCACGGAGAAAGGCAAAAGGACACGCGGGAAATGAGTGCAAATGCAAATGAAAATTCTATGGGTGCGAGTGAAAACATACGAAAAATTGTTGCTTAATGGCAATCGGGGCAACAATATGGCGCATGAAACGGAAGTGCTACGTTTTATTTACAGTGCTTGAACAATTGGGCAAACAAAACGGCAAAAACACCACTCGAATACTCGTTGTTGTTGCTGTTGGTGCCACTGCCACATTGCAATGAGCAGACGAGTAAATTATTGAAATGCTTACCGCAAACAAACTGAAATTGCATGATTGGCTTTCTCTGCATTCGCTTTTGATACTTGATTCCTGATACTCGCAACTATCGCTCGTCTCTGTGTACTCGTTGCGCTTACTCGCTACTCTCTACTCGCTACTCTCTACTCGCTACTCTCTACTCGCTACTTTCTATTCACTACTCATTACGGCTACTCGCTGCTTTCTACATGCTACGGGTAGTCCCTTATACTACTCGCTTCTTCTACTTCTACTCGTTACTGTTATTTACTACTCTCGTTTACAACTACTCGCTGCTTTCTACACACTACCCATAGTCCCTACTACCACTCGCTACTTCTACTCGTTACTGTTACTATAGTTAGTGCTACTCTCCTGGGTATTCCCGTTGTCACACTGCTGCCAGCGACAATCGGACAGCTGCAATCTCGGCTCACTTGATACTGGCGGCCCTCTTAGTCAGGCTATACTGTCCTTTTGCGCACGTTTGAGTGCACAGTAACAGAAACTCGCAAATGAATGCATTCGTTTTACATTGCCTTTTGTTTGAGTCCAACGATGCGTGGCTGCTGTGATAAAAGTATCAGAAGTGCCTGTCTGCCAGGCGCTAGCCACAGGCGATGATGAACTGCATCAGAGTTCTTAATGGTTGCGGCTGATTTACCAGAGCATGCAAACAGTTGATTGCAATGCAGTCCTCCGAAAATAAATCATAACAGCAATTCCATAGCGCCAACTTGCTTCAGCGCACTGATTGGCAGATGCTCGGATTGTCAGACGGCGTATAACCGTAATGCGAATCAATCGAGTTGCATACAAGTAAGCGTGTCCTAGTATCGCGTAGAATTAGGGACTAGTAGTATTGGCGATTAGTTGATTCCCATAGTGCTGGCTCATCTAAGCGCACTTAATCTGTGCACATTCTAGGACATTGTGCGGCGACTAAATGCAGCGAGTATTAGTAGTGAATTGTAGCGAGTATTAGTAGCGAGAAGTAGCGAGATTAAGTAGCGAGAAGTAGCGAGTATTAGTGGTACCATGTAGCGAGTAGATATAGTAGTGAGAAGTCGCCAGTTTTAGTAGCGAGTATTAGTATCGAGAAGTAGCGAGTATAAGTGGTAAAATGTAGTAAGTATTAGTAGCGAGTAGATATAGTAGCGAGAAGTCGCGACTTTTAGTAGCGAGTATTAGTAGTGAAATGTAGCGGGTATTAGTAGCGAGAAGTAGCGAGATTAAGTTGCGAGATTAAGTAGCGAGAAGTCGCGAGTCTTAGTAGCGAGTATCAGTAGTGAAATGTATCGGGTATTAGTAGCGAGAAGTAGCGAGATTAAGTATCGAGAATTAGCGAGTATTAGTGGTAAAATGTAGCGAGTATTAGTAGCGAGTAGATATAGTAGCGAGAAGTCGCCAGTTTTATTAGTGAGTATTAGTAGTGAAATGTAGCGGGTATTAGTAGTTAAATGTAGCAATTAGCAATAGTAGCGAAAATTAGCGAGTATTAGTTGTGATATTGATTGAGGGCAATACACGTTGTAGCAAGGAATTGTGTCGAGAAATTGTAGGGGGCAGTAGATGCAAGTCGCGAGTAATATAAGCGAGTAGAATTAGCGAGCACAAGTAACGAGTAGTAGTAGCGGGTATTACTTGATTATGATTGCAGCGATTAATAGCAGCGAGTATTGGTCGCGAGAAATAGAAACGAGTATTAGTAGGGAGTAATAATAGCGAATAGTAGTAGCGAGTAATAACAGCGAGTAATAATATCGAAAGTTAGCTAAATTAGTAGGGAATTGTGGTAGCGATGCGGTCAGCTGATTGCAATCACGTTGCCTAAAAATTAATCATAACAAGATTTCCATATCAGCAGCTACGTTTCATAAGAGTGTGGCATGTAAATTTGGTGCTAACTTCGTCGCTGCCATCTGTTTGTATTGGCCAAATAAATAATTGGGGCGCACACAAACCACGCACGACGGCACTGATAACCATCTTTAGGCCAAAACCTTGCTAGGCCAAGCAACACAATCAATAAAATTGCGTATACGCCCATGTGGTGAGGCCTACAAGGCCACAAAAAAACACGAACCAAGCACCAGGCCGAGGCACGAGGCACGAGGCAAAAGGAAGACAAAACTCGAAACCTAAGTCAAAACCCCACTGAAGAAACCACATTAATCATTGGCATGTGTTGTGCAGCGAGAGCAGCAGCAGCTGCGGGTGCGGGTGCTGGGCAGGAAGGAGGAAAGAGGCTGCAAAAGTGTAAAATTCCAGTTTTTTCTAGCCTACCCTGCATCTTTGAAAGGGTAGCCCTAGCTTGCGCAATTTCATAAAAAACATCTCTGATCCGAGTTGAACTAGTCTTTTCAATCCATTTAATCCATTTCTATATCTCCAGAACTTTTCTCGTATGCCTCGAAGCATATATATTTTTTTCAGGGACCGCAAGGGTTATAATTACACCCTGTACCCTTAAAATGGGTAAAAAGGGAGTACTGTGCTGATGTATGTAACAGGCAGAAGGAGACATCTCCAACCCCATAAAGTATATATATTCTTGATCAGTATCAATTGGGATTTTGATTTGGGCATGTCCGTCTAGGTGATAGGGTTGAAATAGACATGTCCGTCTTTCTGAGCTTCGATATCTAAGTCGACTACAGCTTTCGTCATTAAATGGAGTCACCAAATGGATTCACCAAATGTAGATGCCCGTATTCCGTACCCATCCCAGCAAATTGATAAAAACCATTTACAGCCACAATTTTAAAGATATATTTGTAATTCTTGGAAAGAATGATAATTAGTTACAAAATACTGATGTTATTAAAATACAATGTGTTTTCGATTAAATTCTTGCGAGGGTGAAGTTGTGTGTTTGGGAATTAAGAGCTAGGGTATCTCATAGTCAAGCACACTCAACTAGAGCAATTTTACTTGTTAATTGTATTTTTTGCGACTTCAACAAAGGAAAGGGGATGTGGCCGTAAATTAATTGAAATCGTTGAAAACAAGGTGAGATTGTGTTTACTTAACTTGTCACCAGAGAATGTTTGAACACGAAAAATGCTAGAAAAAGAGTGAATGGGATGAGCTAAGAATCGTTTGGCAAAACCTGGTTAATGAAAAGTGACTGAGATTGGCGAGCGAAGAAAGAATTGGGTTTTGTTTTTCTAAGAAAGCTGCTTAAAAAGTAGAGAACCGAATGAGAGATTTGCTAGCATAGAAAATAAACATATCACTTTGCAATGGGTAAATGACTAATTCACCAATGAGATGCACAAAGCAAAAGGCAAAAGGCAAAAGGGCACAAAACCAGCTCCCAGGAGGCAGCTATAGACACATTTGGCCAGATGACAGGCAATAAATTTGCCTGCCTTGGAAATCGAGAATTAAACAGCTGGCTGAGCAGTGCCTAATGATCCCGCGTGGTTAACCAAGTAACCCTTGCAATGAAATGGGAAAAATATATAAATATCACCATCTCATCAAGCAGCTCCTTTCGTTCGGTGGGCTCTGTTTAATGATGTCCAATGAGTTGTCAAAAGCGCAGGACCACAAGATTGCGCATAGTTCCCGATGCTGCCCCTGCATATTGAAATGAGTAAAGTACGAGTACGTAATACTCATAAATTGCACTGTCAGCAGTCGGCAGTCGAAACAACCACAACTAGGACTCTGCCGCCTTCATTCAACATACGAGTACGAGTATGCTCCTTGCTCATTCAACTTACCAAGGCTCGTAAATATTTTCGTGAATTTTAAGAATTCATATGAACAAATCTCTAAAATTAACTTCACATATTTCCAACTAATACAACTTTTCCTAATGGTTACAATCGTCGTATAAACTGGAATTTTTTTGAATTTTTCACTCTGCTTATACATTAAACAAGAATCTTCCATTGTAAAAACGTAGCAGTCGGAAATGGCTGACTGCAGTATACTCTGTTCCCAGTCGGAAATTTTTGACTTATTTTTTGGGCGGAAAAACTGTATTACAAGTCGATCATTGCAACACTGTGGATATATACCTACATATATCAAAGGTGTCATTCCCAAAATTCTTTCAGAGCTTAAAAACTATTTTTGAACAAGTAAGAATGCTCTAGTCGAGCATACCCGACTATGGAACTTCTGTACCTAGGTCTAAAACTACCAAACACACTTTCGTCCACTTACGCATACACACGCACATACACAAGGGACACTATTTTATGTCGCGGCTGCGCTTCTTCTTCCCCCCGCTCTACAGTAGTGAATCTTCTTTGTTGAATAACTTCTTGTTTATTATCCGCTCGTTTTGAAATTTGGACATTAGATTAAGAGTGAAAAAAGTATTATACATGCTAAATCCCAAAGCTATATGTTGAAAATTGTTACTGTTAAACGGTTTTTATCGATTTACGGGGCTGTGGGGGGCAATATCTCAGATAAAAAATAAACTTGACCTGCGCCTGCTAAACACGTAGCTACATTCCAAATTTGGTGTCTCTAGCTCTTATAATTGCTGAGGTCAACGCGATTATACATACGGACGGACGGACAGATAGACGACAAGGCCAAATCGAAATTTCTCTTGATACTGATCAAGAATATATAGACTTCATAGGGATATAGATGATTCCTCTGATACATACACATACATTTACACAGATTTAGCACCCGCCTTTTATCCATCAACCCACAATTTGCATGAGCTGGCTGTTCTGTTACTGTTTTCAATATTGCACGCCTATAGTTCCCAACCAGTTTTAGTTCAAACTTCATTGAGTGGCTGTTATGGCGTCGAAATATTTAGAATCAAGCCTTGTGGCTGATATCTCACTAATTGTTTGTTCTGTTTTATTCCTTTCGAAATGAAAATGGAATATAAGATTGTAATAATCAGAAAATATTATTTTCTTTCTGGTTCAATCTAAGCTGATCAACGAACTCCCGAATTATGAATTGGGGGTTCTATTAAACCAATGCATACCATATTTATTTTTGGCACTGTTCTCAGTTTGTGTGCCGTTGCAGTTAATGCACACTTGTATAATCCTTAAGTTTGGATTTCTGCCTTCATTTTTAATACACGACGGGCACAAAAAAGCCTTCTAATATTTTTATAACTCCACCGGTTTCCTCCAGTTTTTCAAATTGCTGGAGTGTAGTAACCTGATGAAAACCATCCGCAACTGAAGCTCTAAAGGAGCATCTTTAATGATAATTAAGTAATTGTGAATATTACATATATTTAAATAAGTTCCAATGGAATCATATTAAATATAATCTTAATATTCAAGTTGATTATTATTCTCCTATTAATTTTTTCAGACTCTGGCACTGGCACTGACTGTTTTAGCTCTGTGCTCTGCATATACTAGATTTGTCGATGCTGAAATTACTTGCTATAAGAAATGTCAATCTTCATAAACTAAGTTTATAAATCTAAGAAGATTTACACAGCCTCTTCCTCATGACAAGGGTGCAGAGCAGTGCTAAAATGTATTGCTATTAAGAGTCTCATCGTGAAGACTTATATAATACTAGGGGCTTGCCTCCGCTCCCTTCGCTTTCAAACTCTAGCTAACTTAGACTGGCTATTTTCATTAAATGTCGCCTATAATTCCCAACCAGTTTTAGTTAAAATTTCATAGAGTGGCTGTTATGGCGTCGAAGCATTTCAGAATCAAGCCTTGTGGCTGATATCTCACTATAAATTTAGTTTTATTTTGGAATTGAAAATGTCAAAGTACAGCTTCTAAGGAAGTTATTTATCTTTTCTTGTTCAGTCGAAACTGTTCGACCATAATGTAATCTTGATACCTGCTTCAGACAGTCGCATTGCAGGTCTAAGTCGCAGTAGCTGTCCTGTCATGACGACCTTCATTATATTCTAAATTGAAGGGTCTATGCAGCATATGCAGACCATGTTTTTGGCACTGTTCTCAGTTCGTGTGCCCTTGCAGTTAATGCACACTTGTATAATCCTTAAATTTGGATGTCGGCCTTCATTTTTAATACACTATGGGCACAAAAAAGCCTTGAAATATTCTTATAACTCCATCGGTTTCCTCCAGTTTTTCAAATTGCTGAAGTGTATTACCCTGATGAAAACCATCCGCAACTGCAGCTCTAAAGGAGCATCTTTATTGATAATTAAGTAATTTTGAATGTTACATATAAAAGTAAATCTAAATATTCAAGCTGATTATTAATCTCGGCTGGTTCAATTGATTTTTTTTAAGTGCTGGCTCGGAGGATAATAAAGTAAATTTAAATAAGTACTGTTTAAGTTATGCTTGATCATTTCACGTTAAGAATCAAGTTCATATATATGTATATAATTTTTTGACTTGTAATATTTTTATCACTCCATCGGCTTCCTCCAGTTTTTCAAATTGATGAAGTGTAACCTGATGAAAACCATCCGCAACTGAAGCTCTAAAGGAGCATTTTTATTGATAATTAAGTAATTGTGAATATTACATATATTTAAATGAATGTAATTGAAATAATACATATGTATATCAGATAACTTTTGACTCAAGTTGATCGTTAGTCTTTTTAATAATATTTGTGGCATATTCAATCGCTCAGTCCACAACTCTTCCTATCGTTAACCTCATATTTGTGAGACATATATTTCAATATCTGTGAAATTTCTCGAATCCCCAATAATTCTTTGAATTGAGGGCGCAAAGTTCTCCGTTAGCAGTGCCAAAATTACTTACTATTAAAAGTGTCATCGTGAAAATGTATATAAAATTATAAAACAAATGAATCGTGCTTATTCCTGAGCATACTTATCTATTAACTAGCTCATGTGGTCGGTATGGGTATTCTCCAAGCTCATCAGAAGGGTTGCAAATGCAATTGGCTTATTTTACAAGCTTATCCTCTAAGAACCACTAATGGGATTCTTCTAAGAGGAACTTATCGAAGTGAAAACTTAATATAGTGGCTGTTATGGCGTCGAAATGTTTGGAATCACGCCTTGTCTTCAATATTTATATACTTAAAGTATAAATTTAAAAAAACTATAAATCCATGGAGATTTACAATGTCGAGGGTGGGACCTTTGATGCAATTCTCCACACAGAAGCGACAGCACAAGCGAGGCATTTTAAGAGGCGGGTGAGTTCGGATGTTCCAATTTGATGACTCTACCTGTACAGGTATCTCTGGATTCGTTATCTGAAATTTGTTTGTTATTGATAGAGGGTTTTCCTGTTTGGAATTTTAGCGAGTACTGAATACGGCTCGTTGTAAAAGTTTTTTGTTGATATTCGTAAGAATAAATACATACAATTGCTGAATCTTTCAATAACTAATAAAAGAAATTGCAGCAATATACAAATTTTTACCTCGATGGAAATTTTTTTGGGACTCGCCCATATACATATTTATTGCGTGTTTACAGGGAACTGTGTGTGTATAAAAAAAATGCAATACAGCTCTCTGCTGCTCGCTCCCCCGCTGTGTCTGCTGTGTCCGCATCTGGGCCTCTCCCTCTAACGCGCTGTTGTCCTCGTTGACTGCGCTGCAATGGCATTTTTATGCAAAACAACTGTTTGCTGTCAACAGCACAGCGGGCAGCATCCACATCCACACAGAGGGGGGAGGATGTTGACAATTGAAGGGGGCGGTGGCGGGTGGCGAGGGTAAGCTGCTGGAGGCGTGTTATGCAGAACTTGTCATTGCGTGTTCCCATTACGCTCGAATGGCGCCTTAAAGTGGCTTTAAATTTATGGCCAGCACATGACCCAATGAACTGATTGAGCCTGGCCAGACAACGAACCGAACAGAAGGGGGAAGCCCCGCCGAACATAAACTTAACTCGACTAAGCAGTTAAGCAGTTAAGCTGTTAAGCTGCTCCTAATGAAGCAAGGCTGTCAACGTTGTAATCAACGGGATTGCAGCTCATAATTGGAATTGCAAAGCCACATAATAAATAGATAAGCAAATAAGCAAATATTTATATTACAAAGAATTGCAATTGATGTAATATCGGGTCAAATATCGATACTTTTTCCTTCTTACAACCCAGTCCAGTGTGACCAGCTTGTCGCCTGCCAGCTATCCAAATGCTACACAACTGTACCTGCATATATTGCAGATTACTAGCCTGTCGAGCCATTCTCGCTTCCTTTTCAGTTGCCATTCACACATTTCAGCTTGATGTTTTACCCAAAATGTCATGTGGCTAACACAATTGCATTATTAAAAGGTCATAAGCAGTCTGACATGCTCGGACGTGTATGTGCAAGCACTTACATGTATTGACAAGTTGGTGAAGTGATTAACTCTGTGCAATTTTACTTTGAGGTCACAGAAATTGAACTCAATTTAACTAAAATGAGCAGCAATTGCGTAATTCAAAAATTCATGCAATTATGAATCTGTGAAGTTTCCGTTTGAGTTGCAGTCAACAGTCAGCTATGTGTGTGTGTGTGTGTGTGTGTGTAGTCATGTGGTTGACAACTGCTAACCATATCCCTGACAAACACTCACAACTGCACTCGTACTCTGACTAACTAGACTATTTGTTATTGAGTTGTTTAGTTAGCACATACAATCAGCGTGATTAACAAATAAAACGAATACGAGTAAGAATGCTCCAGGTGCGAGTGCGCGACTACCAGATACCCTGCACTAATGCTCTAAAACTATCGAACACTCATTTCGATAGCCGATAGTGGACACTAGAGTTCTTTAACTATCGATAGGCGCAATGTTCCTATAGATGCTCTTTATTGCTAATCAACATTGAATCTGTTCTGTTCTGGCGCTGCACATCGCAGCTTGAGACACTTGGACATTCAGGTATTATAGTATTACATTCATTTCATATCGTTCTTTGCATCCTTATTATCATTCTTTTCATGTCAGACAGTGCCTCTTTCTTTTTCTATACACATTCAAAACACATAAATATAGCTCTGTATATTTATATCTCCCTTATATATAAAGTAATACTCAAGGTATTATTAATTATTATAGTATTGTACTAATTTCCTATCATTCTTTCGATTCTTATTATCATTGTTTTTGGACTGTTGTAGTTTTTTCAAAAGTTCTGTATCCTTAAAAGAATTAAAGCGTTATCTTTGAATAAATTATAGATATGAACTTCTTTTTTGAACAATAGGTTCTTTTATCAGATTGCACATCAATAATTTTGCCAAGTTTTTTCATAAAATGTCATACTTATGGTATTATTATTCTAGTAATATTAATTTCCTATCTTTCTTTGGATCCTTATTATCATTCTTTTCATGTCAGACAGTGCCATTGACTGTTTTAGTTTCTTTCTATTTCTATACACATTCAAAACACATAAATATAGCTCTGTATATTTATATCTCCCTTATATATAAAGTAATACTTAAGGTATTATTATGATAGTATTATATTCATTTCCTATCGTGCTTTGGATCCTTATTATCATTTCATCAGTGCCTTTGACTGTTGTAGTTTTTTTAATAGCTCTGTATCCTTTGAGGTTAAAAATATTGAAGCATATTCTTTAAATAAGTTATAGGATATGAACTTTTTTGAACCATACATAGGTTCTTTTATCAGATTGGACGTTAATAATTTTGCCAAGTTTTCCCAGTCTCGTGTCAACATTTGACAGGACTCGGAGCGTCTCAAACCAAAGGTCAAGGTTTTTTTTTTTTAACATTTCACTTAGAAAATATAAAATGTTCGTGCAAGGGTGAATATTTGTCTGGGGACGTTGGTGGGGATAACAATATTGCGGTGTTTGTGTATAAGTGTGTTTATAATTTGTATAAATAAATTATATTACTTGGGGTCTATAAAGATCGGCAACTTGTAAGGGAGTTTTCCGGACGGGGTACAGTTTTCATTCTTACAAGAAAATTTATATTTTATAAACGTTCAAGGGCCAACATGGGTGTTAGTACTACGGCCACGTACAACCCTGTAAGGGATCAATGACCAGGAGCCGACCAGGATCTCTACTGGTGCTCTACTGGTCAAGTGGTCTAAGACTACTACTCGACAGTGGCCGGGATTACTAACACTTGGACATTAAGCTAACAAACTTATTACCGAAAGATGTTCAGTAATAAATAAATAAAATAACAAAAGATTCGATTGTGTCTAACGGTGTGCGCATAATCGATACATGCGATAATGTTATCGATACACACACAGAGGCATCTTCCCATAACTTGTATTTATTTTTATGCTACGTGTTAGTTAAAGCACTTTCATAAATATCTCGGGCAAGGAACAGATAAATGCAGGAGTCTAACAGTGTATTAAATCATTCGGCAGAATTTCAGGCAAGCCTTTAGCAGATTTAGTAAAGCTTAGCTTAATTCTAACAACCTTTCTGCAGGCGTCCTCCCAAATATCCAATTATCCGATGGATGGTGTCGGACAAGCCTTCTTTTCAAGGCTTGTAGCCAAGGAGTTGGTGTGGGCCAGAAGCCTTCCCTGTATCGATCAGCAAAATTGCTGATTGTAGCGCAAACTGGCAATACTCCAGGGTCATTGTAAATGGTGTTGTTGCGCAGGTGTGTGCCTTTTAAATCTATCTTAATATTTATGCAATATACCACCCTTCTCGGGCATTTCTTGGCTACAGGGTAGCATAGCTCGTCAGTTGCCGTTGTGAATTTAATTTGGTTTATGTATTGGCTTGCACACACTTATCTCACAATCTTTTTGTTTGTGGCTGTGTGTGTTTTGCACTCGTATGTAAATATTATCACACACACACACACACACAACCAGTGGCGACCTGGCTGGCAATTTGCATAATGTTCATCGCTTAGTTTAGTTAACATTCACATTTAGTTATCACGATGAATATTGCTGTTGTTGCTGCTGCAATTATTATTATTAATATTGTTATAATTTGTATTGTTCGTAACTGCAAACTGAATGCCAATCTCAATTCCCATTTGCGCTTTCACTTCTGCTGTGTGTTGCACTTTATACTCTTTATCTACTTCATGATAAACTTGTGCAATTTTATCACAACGGGCAGAAGGGTCTCAGCAGCCTCACTAGCCAAGTACATGAAGATCTAACCATGTTTATCTTACCATATCTCCGTCTATATGAACTCAATGATCTTTGATACGCGGATACACTCTGTTGCCGAATTATCGATAGCCATAATCAAAAATGTGATCTTACAATCACATTCTTAATGAACAAGCGCAAATTTATACCAAAATGAATCCTTAGAACTTGCTAAAGTGTAGCTCTTAGTCGTAAACTTTCCAAAATTTATACTTTTCAAAGGGGTACACAAATTTGCCATTAATCGATTGTGTAAGGAGTAGATATTATACTATTGCCAAGTGCCTGGGGTGAGGGGTTCCATTGTGAAAGAGAAAAGGCACCTAAGTCATTCTTTAACATATTTGGCAAAGGATCAACTCAAAGTCATGAATGTTAGTCTGTACAGGAAGTAAAATATATATGTATATTTTTGGATATTCTGTATATTCTAGCCAGATTATTGCCTAGATAGCTGTCGTGGATCATGAATGTGACTGGTGTCCTTGAGTTAGAAGAGATCCTGGCCAACTCAAGCAGTCCAAGCCGCTTTCTAAAGCAGCAGGAGGGTTGGGAGCTGGGATGGCGGGCTAAGGGAGAAAAAACACAAACGCAGAAATGGAATTATGTTTACTTAACTGTGTTTTATAAAATTATAAACATAATTGTGTTGATAATAACAATAATTTATTAAATTTGACAGGACAAAACAGAAACAAAAACAAAACCAAAAATTGCACGCACCCAGCTGAAAATCAAAGACAAAACTTGGGCATTTAGCTCATTAGAGCGAACGAATGTTGAATACCAAATGATGTTGGGGGGAGGAGGAGGCTATAATTAGCTTATGTGTAAGTCAACATTCAAATACACACACACTCGCAGGCAGGTGTGTGTGTGTGTGTGGGTACTCATGCGATTAAAAGCAAAAGAAATACATTAAAGAGCTTGTGCCAACAATTAAATTATTTTTAAGCACTGTGAAAAGCAAAGCACTAAGGCAACTCATGTACACACACACGCACACACACACGCACACCCACACAGCTGTAGAAAAATGTTCCAGTGCGCTAATTTTAAATAATGCTCATACGCAGCATTTGAATATGGCAACCTCAAAGGCAAATGGCTCAAGTGTGGGCTTGGCAGCTGGCGCAGCGCAAATGTTTAACTCGCAAATTAAAGTAAGGCACACGCACACACACACACACGCACACACACACACACCCACCCACATATACATACATACATATGTGCGGGTCTAATCAATTTGCTTGGCGGACATTTTGTGTCTCGAGGCGCTGAAAAGTATGCTACAGTTTTTTTTCTTGCTTTCTTCATGCTTATTGCGCGGCACGCCCCTCCCAACACCAACACCAACACCAACAAACACAATAACAATGGCAAACAGTCAACACCTTTTGACATTTATCGTCGCCTTGTCCACGCCCTCCGCGCCCCCTGCCACCCTTCAAATGTCTTGTTCCGTTTTTAAGCTGATTTTCAGCGTTAATGATAAAAGTTTCAGCGCTGCGTCGGCTGCAAAGTTGGTGGTGTTGGTGGTTGCTGCCGCTGCTGCTCCTGTTGGTCCTGGCGTACTTTAACAGTAGCACACACACACACACACATACACAGACACATAGAACACGCAGCGCATTTTGTTTTCAATTAATTGTCTACCCATGTCAGTCACATGTCCCATCACGCCATCCTGCAGCTCCTGCTCTGAAAGAGCCTTCGGCAAGACGGCCAAAACATGAATTATGTGCTACGCCCAACATGGCCAAGAGTGCAAATGTTTCTAAACATCTATTTCTATCAATACACCTGTATATTTATATCTTCCTTATATTAAAGTAATACTCAAGCTATTATTATTATAGATTATATACATTTCCCATCATTCTTTCGATCCTTATTATCAATCTTTTCTTGTCAGACAGTGCCATTGACTGTTTAACCAAAATTCATCCTGTGAATCGTTAAGAATTTTTAAAGTTCGGATTCTTTTGGAATTGTTTTCGGTGGATATTGCGAAGGGTTGAATTTTCGCTCGATTTTATTTTCATAATTCAATTTTGAAGCCAACTTTTAAGAGTATTTCGGCTTGGAGTGTTGTTGTGCTACTAAATGTTTGGTGAAATATGATCCAAGTCGGATAACTATATCAAAAAAGAACGTAAGTCGGACGTACCCGACAGCAGAATACTCTGTTTCCAGGCCTGTATAATTTGGTTATTTGTAGCTTCGGAAAGAAACGCTTAAAAACAGTAGTCTGCATGTCAATTTTCATGACTCTACCAGTACAGGGGTGGGAGATATAGGTTTTTCTCATTTGCGGGGGAGAGGGTGTGAGGTTAAAATTATTTTGATACAGAATTGTCCAGGGGGTAAACATTAGTCTGTATGCCAAATTTGGTGAGTCTAGCTTTAAAAATGTGGAAGATACTGGTTTTCCCCAAATTGTGGGAGAGGGGGTGGAAGTGGGGGGTCGATCTTGACACTTCATAAAGTGAGGTTATACACCAACATGTGTACCAAGTTTGATTGCTCTAGCTTCAAGGGTGTGGAAAGAAATTGAGTTCATACGGACAGACGGACATTTCGCAAACTCAATATACTCTTTTTCCCTTGGGGAACAGAGTATAAGAACTTGAGGCGCTTGAAATTCACTATATTGTGGTTTTCGATTGGAGCAGCTGTTTTAACAGCTGTTATGTTCACATTTGTGGTATGCAACATTGTGGTTTGATGCATTCCTAAGATCTCCGATACTATGAGCGTATGTCTGGCACTCCCTACCGATACTTTCAAAACTATCGATAGTATCGATGGCAATCAGCGATGTCTGCAGCAGTTTTCGCATTGTCTTTCCTCTAACAATGAAAGAACTTCTCCTTTTGGCAGCTTTAAGTCGTGTTTAAGCACTTTTCTCGGATTCACATTTCCCTCGTTCTGTTCTGTAAGGATAATCAGTGCTCCCTACTGCCCTACCGCGACCCTCCGGCTCTACCGCACCAACAGAGCTCGCTAAAATGCAATCAAATTGACAACGTCAAAAGTTTTCTCTCTGGTTGTGCTGATGGCGGTCCGAGTTCTCCATTTCATTACTGGGCCCCGCACCTTCCGCAATACTCATCGGGCGTAATAGTAAACATATTTTCCATATTGTTTTGTTTTATGTCTTTTAACTTTGACTACAAATTTTTAGCCTCGTTGTTTGCAGTTGTCTTTTTATTTTCATTTTTTTTTTAATTTGATACAAAGTTTTCGCGGCAGTTCAAAAACAAAAACAAAAAAAAAAGGAGAAAAGGAAAAAGTTTCGCCACATTTTTGCTTGTTATTTTCTCTGTGCGCTTTGATTATGTTTATCTTTATATTTATCCACTGGTCTCGCGAATATAAACACAAATTATGTAAATTTGAATATAATGATAACCGAAAGCCAAAAAACCCTAGCTCTACTACAATGCCTAGCTGGAAGGGGGGAAGGTGGTAAGAGGGGGGAAGGTTGGCAACTTTTCGGGAAAATGAGTTTTCTAATGCTTACAATGTGCTCTGATTAATGTGCTTTGTTTGTAATTGATTTGTTTATTTCTGGAGTCTGCTCAAGGAATAAACATATATCAGGTAATTCCTCAGGCGGATTTCGTCATTTGAGTGACTATTTTCGGCTGTACACTTTTGCATTGGGTTGGTCGAGAAATCTCAAGAACACCTTGGGCTATGCCTTGGTAGAGGCTTGGCATGGAAGCAGCACATAGCTAAACTTGTAGGGACCATTAATACCAGGTTCCTACGCATCCTCCGACCGAGGTCCTGCTGTTTAAGACAACGATACAGCCCATTTGGAGGTATGGTGTTTCAATATGGGGTAAGATCCCATCTGTCTTCTGTAGAATTTCTGAATTTGCGTTGGCCTTTCTTGTGCAAGGAATAAGGTTATAATGAGGGACCTTGGGACTGCACCTATAATTGAAACAATAAATTCTACGGCTGATCCATGATACCACGCCAATCATAGAGCGGTTAATCCTCCGATTAACCTCTGGCCAATGCTCTTGAACTTGACGTTAGCAGTCCATAACTCATTGGCTCATAGACCTACCTCATAGACCTACCTCACCAACAGTCAACTCCAGTCAGGCACATTCATCTCTGTCTCACCAGCCCAAGCTCACAACTTGAGGTTGTAGACACTCCATCAATGTGTGTAGAATACGTTTCGCTTCCTACTGCTTCTCTATCAAAGAGAGAGATATCAAACTCTCCAATATCGAATTGATACGAATTAGAAAGTCCTTCGTCCACAACAGTTGAATTATTGACAACATCGATAAGTGAGTTGAATCCCCCTCCAAAGAATTCGCCGATTTCATAATCGCATCCACGTCGATTTTCTTCTTTTTCATCGGACTTACTTTCTCCTCGATATTGCGTTTCTTTTTCTCTTTCCTGATTACTTCCATCACTGCTTGAGTATTCGGCATCTGACCCTCTAAATCAATTGAAATATCCTCTTGCGGTTTCATTTGACAATCGTCTTCGTTTTCGGACATTTCGTTTACTTCTGCAACTGCTGGATCCCGAATCGCTACTCTCTTTACTGGAGCCATATTCGTCTGGAGAATAGTAATATGAACACTCACTACTCGACTCACTTTGTGAAAACATTTGTCACATTCAGTTTTCCGCTGCTTTTATACCTTTTTTTGCGCAGTAAATCAAAAACACAGTTTATACGACGACGACGACGCAGCGGCAGAGCAGCGGCAGAACAGCGGCAGAATTTTCCATGGTGTATGATCATGGCCTTCGGCCGATCCACCGGAAGTGGTCAAATCGGATAAATCTAATAATCAGTTATATTTTCACCGTCAAAGCCAGTCCTGTTTGTGTTTCTAATTTATATTATAATGAAACGCTTTTATACTAAAATCCCTGGTATTTTATGCCATAACAAAGCCTGTAGTAACGATAAAATACTTTCAAAGTGCATGGTGAATGTCTTCCATGTAATAAATGATTCTCTGTAATTTAATTCGTGATATGTTTGAGTTAAAACCAGCAATGTTTAGATAATATCGCTTTAAGTCTCCGATAACAAACCTCAACCCAATGGATTCCACTGGCGTGCGAGCAATTCGGATGATGGAGGGAAGGGAGCAGAGGGGTCCTTGTTAGTCTTTAAGGAAGTCATTCGCGAACATTCCCTATAAATCAATTGAGTTGAATTTGCGCTGGATGAGTTCGATCTGTGCTGTATCCACTGACAACTGGTACAAATTCGACGCATATTTCAACACCCGTGTAGCTAATGACCCCTCAACCCTGCTCTGCCCCCTAGTCTGGCCCCTGCTTCGCCCAATGCCCAACGCCCATCCAAGAGCCGACCATTAATTGCGCACCACAGAAAACAATCCGAATGCAATGTGTGTAAGAGCCTGCTGTGATTTTGGCTATGTGCCAATACCGCCAAGGGGAAGAGGTAGCAGGAATGCCAGGGGCCCTCGAGGGGGGTGACGGGTCAGGTCAGTTGCAGCCATACGTCGATATTTGTTGGCTTTACAATAAAAATACCTCGTACATTTCATTTAAATCCGATTTATGTGGCTGTTGATTTTGCGATCAAACAGCTTAATCTTTTGACCGCAAATTTATAACACACAGGGGGACACACAGATACAGATACAAATACAGATTCAGATACAGATACAGATTCAGATACAGATACAGTTGCAGATACAGATACAAATACAGATACTGTTGCAGACAAAAAGTGCTGCCGTTTATTTAACTGTCAAATTTACACATGTTGCCCGCGTGGCACCCTCCTTCCCCCACACACACACACACACACACACACACAGACACACAGACACACTTGGCCTGGGGCGCTCAACCGCAAATGCTGTGCGAAAAGCTGGCCAAAATAGTAGAAAGCCAAGTGAAGGCCACAAAACCGCAAAAGCGAAACCGAAATGAAATCAAATGAGGAGCACAGACAAACCAAACGGGGAGAAGAAGTCAGAGGTCCAGGATCCAGGATCCAGGGGCTCGGAAGAGCAGGGCTGTCAACTGTAAGGCAGCCAAAAAGGATAATATGCTTAAAAACAAGTGGGAACGTGATAGCCAAAACTCGCGACTGCGGCATACTCTGTTCCCAGTGATAATACAGAAACAGGCAAACAAACTTGGTTGATCTTGCTTAACAGACACTCTGACGGTTATTTCACCAATATGCCCCTTTTAATTTGGGTACAGGGTATAAGCGCACAAAGCGCATTAAATTTCCGTTTTTCTTGCATTTAATATTTTCAAAATCCAACATTCTACGCTTTCCCAGCGTTATTCAGAAGAACGTTAGCGATGACAAACCAAACCAAAAACTATTTATCGGGAAAAACTGCACCTGGCAACACTGGAGAGAGACGCAAGACATTACAGAGTATCCAAAACAGTACCCAGACAGGTTCCGGGCATCGGCTTCCCTTCCAGTGGCAGGACGCCCGTACGTGTTGCTCGTCCTGCGATGCTTATCGCAATTGCAGGTGGGACCAACTAGCCGGGGCATTGAGTAGAGGGACAAGGGTTGGATGCAGCTGTAGCCTTGACATTTGTAGGCCAGGGGCAAGGCAGTTGGGTCCTTTGACTATTAGCAAAATGCACATTGCTAGTCTTTCGCGTTGCAGATCAGAATCAATATCCGAGTCAGTCAGGGGATGTCCGCCCGTCTGTCTGTTTCTATGGAAACTAGTCGAAATCGTCCGGTTCGGACCTCTATATCATATACCAGTAGCTGCCATAGGAACCACCGATTGAACATTTATTTGTATGAAAAACTTGTTAACATATCAGCATTTTTGGGATCGGAACCGTCTCCTTTCATCCGAAATGAGTCTTGACAAAATTACGCTCTCGAAGCGTATAATGAACGGATCGAAATATCAAAATAGTCTTGGTCGGATCAACAATATATTGAAAGATTGATATCGATTGATATCGATGAAAGATTAATATCGATCTAAGCATAGGTTGTTTCTGGATGCATTAAATATTTGCCATTGAATGTATTTGGAATTAATTTATGAGTCAAAAACATAATCTTACATATTGCACTCTAATAATTCCCAACTAGTTTACCCACAATTTGCATGAGCTGGCTGTTCTGTTACTGTTTTCAATATTGCACGCCTATAATTCCCAACCAGTTTTAGTTTAAACTTCATGAAGTGGTTGTTAGGCGTCGGAGTACTTCAGAATCAAGCCTTGTGGATGATATCTCACTATTATTTTTATGTTTTGTTTTTATATATTGCACGTACTGGAATTGTCGTTGCTGAAATTATGTGTTATAAGAAATGTAAATCTAAGAATATTATAAATCTCTGGAGATTTTCCTAAGGACGACTATTTCATCCGGTGTATGGGACTATTCTCAAAGCTCGTTATAACAGCACTTTTGGTGCAAGAGCATATTTTATCAGCTTATCTTAAAAATCAAGCTGATATATATACATATATATTTGACTTAATTTTTGTATAACTCCATCGGCATCCTCCAGTTTTTCAAATTGCTGGAGTGTTACCTGATGAAAACCATCCGCAACTGCAGCTTCAAAGGATCATTTTTATTGATATTTCAGTAATTGTGAATATTACATATATTTAAATAAGTTCCAATGGAATAATTTCAAAGATAATCTTTATATCTTAATCCCTACTTCTTCAATTGACTCTTAAACGTGCTCTGTCTCGGAGGATAATAAAGTAAATTTAATTACGTGCTGTTTAAGTTATGCTTGATCATTTCACGTTAAGAATCAAGTTCATATATATGTATATACTTTTTTGACTTGTAATATTTTTATAACTCCATCGGTTTCCTCCAGTTTTTCAAATTGCTGAAGTGTAGTAACCTGATGAAAACCATTCGCAACTGATGCTCTAGTTAATGATAATTGAGAAATTGTGAATATTTCATATATGTATTTAAATGAATGTAATTGAAATGATACGTATATATGATATGTATATCAGATATCTTTTGACTCAAAGTGATCGTTAGTCTTTTTACTAATTTCTTTGGCATACTCAATCGCTTCTCTTTCAACGTGTTCTGTTTCAACACTATACACAACTCTAGCCTATCGTTAACTTCGTATTTGATTTTATTATATCATTTTTAACAGCCAATGTGGAATGCAAATCCTCGATGGCAGCCAGAACTGGTTCTTTGAGTCTTCTCCGAGCGGACAATGCGCTCTCAAAGAGACTTTAGAGTACCAATATTTTCTAAAAGTCATACTTTGATACGAATGAGTTTTCATTGGGCCATAGCGTTCATGGAAGTTTCCTTACCTGAAAGCATTTTTATCAGTATTAAACATTTACCTAATTATTTGTTTCGTATTTTCTTACAAATCTCTACGAATACCTTTATATACTCTCGGTTTAAAATTCGATTTTCGCTCTTACAATCTGGAGCCCTCCTCATCATAGATGGAACCTACTGTGAAAATTTTAGCATCCTAGTTGTTACAGCTTGGGCGATAATTGCCAATCAGTCAGTCAGGACGAACACTTAGATATATGTAGATAAATATAAATATTTCATACATATACGTAGTTGTAAAGGAGGTTCAGTGCGGTATTTGTTCTGTATCCAACAGTTAATAATAATAGAGCAAATTTAGTTAATATCTGAGCTGGAAAGAAGGTTATGGTGCTGAGTCCGCTATTTCGTGTATCAAATCAAATCGAATTACCCAAATAAGTCGCCATTTGCCTTCGCTACTTATGTGTGCCTGCATTTATGACAATGTGGCAACGCCTCCCTCCTCAAACCGAGAAGACCCCACAATTAAGCTAGAGAAGCCAGACTGACAACAGAGTTAGCCGCAGTCGGGAAATGCCGACTGCATCTTGTTTTGTTTGCTATTGACATTGCGATAAGATATGCTGCCTTTCAGGCTGTGTGTGTGTGTATGTGTATGTGTATGTGTATGGAAATACACACTGCCAGCAAGAATGGCTCGAACGCGCTTAGTGTTATTCATGAGTATAAGGAGTACTCGTATCATATTACGTATGGCTCAGTGGCTGTGCGTGGCTCAATACGGATTTGTGGCAGCAGCAGGCGCTGCTCGTGCCACATGTTGTGCGTTCAATTGGCAGCTAAGTACTCGAATTTAGTTGAGAGCTGCAACTGCAACTGCAACTGCAACTGTGGCGTGCATAATGCACAAAGTTGACGGCCAATTGAGAGCTAAAGTCCAGCCAAAAAACTTTTAACTAAACTGGGCAAACAAGTCAAGTAGATGGCAAAGATGACGTTGAGGATGACGCACCGTGGATCTCTTCTACGTTGCACAAGTCAAAAATACTCATACGATGGCAAAATAAAGGGTTGAGAGGTGTGGAATAGAGAATTAGCTGCTGAAACAGCCTTAGAGCCCTCAAGTTTGGTAACTGGAGAGACCAATTCAATTTAAATTAAGGAACACACAAATTTATTAAGTAAGTATAAGAATACTTTAGTATTTTCTCATTCAAATCTAATGGCCGAACAGCAAAAACATCTCTAAATTTGTTTAAAAAAGAGTAGAATATACTTCTCTGCTGAATTGATTCGGAAGTGCATTTTAAGACAACGAAAATCTAGCTTTTACTTTAACTCTTGTTCAATTAACTGAAGGGACTTTCAGCTTTGGTCCAATGCTCTACAACAATGCTGTCTGCAATGTTTCAATAGCTGTCAGCCCACTGTGCAGCAAGCAGGAGATGAGGAAAGATGCTGCAGCTGAAGTTTGACTCTGGACAGCTCTATAAACTGTAAACTGTGGCCAAAGAGCTTAATCAAAATTTATGATGTCACATGATGCGGGTGCGGAGTCAAGTGGAATCTGGGAGGGGATTACGGGAGAGAGGGACAGAGCGCTGCTGGGTTGGAGGGGAGAAACTTGAAATGAAATTTACTTACTTGCTGCTCGACTTGCAAAGGTAAACAAATGTTGCACATAGGTAGACAAGCTGTGGAAGAGGGAGATATAGGGACAGATATAGATGAAGATAAATAGAGAGAGAGAGAGAGAGTGCAAGAGGTGGGACGAAAGTCTGCAGAGTTTTTATGCTCAATTGACAGTCGACAGTTTTGAAAAAAAGTATTAACAAGTTTCGAAACTGAACTGAAGCGAACTCAAAGGTACAGCAACCAGACCAGGATAAATTAAAGTTGAAGCTGTTATTGAATGCAATTTGTTGCCCTTAAATCTTGCACACAACTTCAACTTGAACATTTTTCTCTGGTTCCATGCATATTTTTCAGTTTATGTTATATTTTTGCCCCGTCTTCCGCCAATCCCCTTTATGACTCAAGAGTTGCGTTATTTATGATATGCTGCTCAGCAGATTCTCATCTAGTTCCTGCTGCCGCTGCTGCGACTCGTTTTACAATGCTTGCCGAGATACAGACAGACTCCTAGATACAGTTACAGATACAGATTCATACATACAGATACAGATACAGATACAGATAAAGATAAAGATACAGATACAGATACAGATACAGATAAAGATACAGATACAGATACAGATACAGATACAGATACAGATACAGATACAGATACAGATACAGATACAGATACAGATACAGATACAGATACAGATACAGATACAGATACAGATACAGATACAGATACAGATACAGATACAGATACAGATACAGATACAGATACAGATACAGATACAGATACAGATACAGATACAGATACAGATACAGATACAGATACAGATACAGATACAGATACAGATACAGATACAGATACAGATACAGATACAGATACAGATACGAGATACAGATACAGATACAGATACAGATACGAGATACGAGATACAGATACAGATACAGATACAGATACAGATACAGATACAGATACAGATACAGATACAGATACAGATACAGATACAGATACAGATACAGATACAGATACAGATACAGATACAGATACAGATACAGATACAGATACAGATACAGATACAGATACAGATACAGATACAGATACAGATACAGATACAGATACAGATACAGATACAGATACAGATACAGATACAGATACAGATACAGATACAGATACAGATACAGATACAGATACAGATACAGATACAGATACAGATACAGATACAGATACAGATACAGATACAGATACAGATACAGATACAGATACAGATACAGATACAGATACAGATACAGATACAGATACAGATACAGATACAGATACAGAGATACAGATACAGATACAGATACAGATACAGATACAGATACAGATACAGATACGAGATACAGATACGGATACGGATACAGATACAGATACAGATACAGATACAGATACAGATACAGATACAGATACTCTGAGCAAGGGTATAAGGAGAGCTCTTACATTCGTATATTTTGGACATGCTTGTTATCGAATATTTAGAATCGATAGTTTATAATCGGGTTGTGTTTTCCTTAGCAATCACAGATCCGCATCGAAGAATATCGATGAAATCTCACAATTTAGTTAGCGATTCACATTTCGCAGAGTTCTTAAGGTGCAATGTGAATACATACTCACATATAGATGAGATTTTATATGTATGTATATAGACAGATACTGTATGGCAGGTGTAGAACTAGGAGCACATTTGAAAGCATAAAGCTGGGCACCAACAAATGTGCTCAGGTAGTTGGGAGTCAACTTCCTGTTCTCTCGCTCCACTTCCGCATCCGCAGCCGCTTCCGCTTTCGCCGCCTTAGAAGTCGCCTCCTTTCGGCTGCTTGGGTGCTTCCTTCTGCCCTTCAGCAGCTTCTCGGCAGCCGCAACATTTTGGCCGTAATGCAACATGAGGCAGTGTGCTTTATTTTGGGGCTCTGGCTCTCCAGCAGGCAGCGCCACGCACGAACAACTCTTCCAGGGAGCCCGCTCCAGAGTGCTATAAGCATCAGCAATCCTTGCCGGGGTTGCCCGAGGTGCCGGGGCTGCTTGGAGAGAAGGAGTGGGACACTGTCCAAAATTATCGTTTCATTCTGTGAAGGAATGATAAATTCAAATAATTAAATAAAATTCTGCTTAAATTGTTATTATTATTTTTATTTAATTCCATACTGTGTTTGTTACTTATAAGTACATCCCACATTCTGCAAACAACAAATACACTCAGCAAAATGACATACGCATTCATTAGCATACCTATACACATCCAGATAGATGGAGATATTTAAATGTGCTCTCCATTTTGTAGACAATAAAGTACAAGCAAAATTGCTTATAGAAAAGAGTCAGCTGAAGGCAGCTGCTCTGGTAACGCTCATTTCTCTCAGTGTATAAAGGGACTGCCTGGAGTCCTTACTCGGAGTACGAGAACGAGTGCGAGTATTTTATTGTGCAGTTTTTTACTGGCTTTATGACTATTGTGCCCCAGCCTCATTCACATGCGTAGTGCAGAGCTCTTGCCTCCCTTCCTTCTCACCCCTTCTTACCCCTCACACCCCGCTCTGCCCCACCACAGTCTCTATTTCGGTTCCTATTTTGGTCTCCACATGATTTTTTAATGCGCACAGAAAACATACGCATTAAAGCTACCGAATTGGAAAGTTTCTGGCTTCGATGGTGACAACAAAGTTGCCACATTTGTGGCCTTCAAGTGCTGGCTGAAGGGGAGTAAGCAGGGGGTTTTAATTACTAATGCCTCGACGTGTGAATTGTAAACTTCTAGAGTTGGACAATGAAATGAGTGCAAGTATCTCTACCGAGATTCGACATTGATTTCACGATGCGGATTTTATTTAAAGATTTTGTGGTTCTCTTTATCGGATGAGTAATTTTTTAAACATTTCCTCCTTGAAATCATGCGATACCCTGCCGTCAAAATAGATTAAGGGAGAGACTCGACAACTTTTACGGGTTTCTCAGTTTGCGAAAAAAAAATCGATAAAAACAAATATTGTTTGAGTGCTCTGGCCAGAAATTAAGAACAAAGCAAAAACAAATGCGGAGAGAATTTGAATTAAATTTCCGTTAAAGCCAAAAAGTGAACACATTCCAGCATGAAATAAAAATAAAAAGAGATACGTTCAAAGGAAAATATGCGGAAAAAACGTGTCCAAAAAGGCTGTGCACATTTGAACAACAGCGAACAACAATAAAAATAGCAAAAACAATGACAACAATTGCAAAATTGCACAGGGCGGCAGCTGCAGCGGTGGAGAGGATGGGGGAAGGTGGTGGCAGAAATAAAAATAATATTTAAATGGCCCAAAAATAATAATTGGACGTCAAACAATGCGGCGAGCATTTAATTTAATCAAGTTTCGCATGGGCATAAATAAAATATGCCAATCAGAATAACAAACACAATATGCCAGTCCGGGTTCGAGTCCCGTGCAGATACCCGGAGTGCCCATGGATCCGTGGACTTTAAAGGGATTTTGAGCTCCCTGTCCCTGTCCCTGTCCACCCCCAGCGATGCCTATCTGTGAAGGGGATTGAACAGCAATTCAAACAGAGCCTGGGAATGCAGCCCAGCGTGTCGAGAGTGTGCGACTAGCAGACACCCAGTACTAGAGAAGTGAGACAATCGAAGTGAATCAATAAAAAGTATCGATTCTTTGACATTACCATCCTGTTTTCAAGTCTAAGGTATCAATCTAACTATTGGGCTAGAGATCAGTCCTCCCTGCATCTCTTGCCGTAGACAAGAAACTATCGACAACACTTTCGATAGTATCGAACGCACTCACTTTGACTATCATTGATTATTTAACATTTTTGGCTCAGTTGAATTTCTGAAATATAAATTTTAAAATGTGATTTCAAAGAAGCTTTTTAATAGGACAACAATGAGAACTATAGACAGTTAAATTATTGGGGGAAAGAACTGGGATACATATATTGAAATTGGGCGCAATTTAACCCTTTTAAATTCGAACTGTTTTAAATTTACAGCGCGTCAACATGTGATTGTGACAATACACACACACACACATACACACTGTCAGAGATGAATACAAATGTCCATTAGGGCAATCGTCCTTGAGCTTGGGCCCAGGATTTGTAGCTGCTGCTGATGTTCCGACGTGTTCTTGTTGCCTTTTTGTGCCCTGCTACTTGGCTTTCAGTCCTCGCTGGGCTCTATTTTTTTTATCGATTACACAATGCATGCAATTCGCCATTTATCAGGTGTGTGTGTGTGTATGAGTGTGTGTGTGTGAGTGTGTGTGTATGACCAACACGTTAGCTACTGCCACAATTTATGCTGTAATCGAAAAAAGGACATAAATGGCAGCGATAAATTGAGGTTAACGCGCCAAAGTCACGAAAATGCAAAGTCGAAATGTGGCCCACACACACACACACACACACACACACACACACACAGAGCACCTGTGCCACCCGGACCCCTCTGTCCCACCCCGGCACCGTCTGGAGTCCTCTGTTTAAGTGAAATTATATTAAGTGTGCGGCCGCTCGCATTTGCATGCGATATTCGTGTTGCCACTTGCCACCTGCCCCTTGCCACCTGGCAGCCGCCCCTTGCCACAATCTCTTTGCGCTTCTTTTCACTTTTTGGCAGTTTTTTTAGCTTTCTGTCGAAATTCCGACTTGCCAATGCATTTCTCCCAACTTCCATCGCTTTTGGTTGGGGAATCGGATTCGGATTCGGGCTCGGCTTTGGCTTTGGGGTTTCCTTTGCCTTGCATCCAACAATGGCAACAAATGTTGTCCGTCTGACCATAAACAATGCCAAGTACTGCGAAAGCCCTTCCTTGAAATTTCTTGAACTATTACTGCGGTGTAGTGTAAGGAATCGCATTAGATTTAGATATGACTATGAAAAAGTGGGCAATTCTGTTCGTTAGTTATATATATCCTTTCAATCCTTTTCACCTTAAGATTGAAAAGAGAATAGTGGCAGGAGCTGCAGTAATGCTGGATTGTATTAAGGATATTTTAATATCCTCCACATTTTGAGTGTTTTTTCCAATTTGAACAGTTTTGTGAAATTGGCAAACACGTCAAAATTCCAATTGGATATACTTAACTTATGTGTTTTACGATTATAGTGTATGCAAGTTTCGGGGCTGTCTGTCCCGAAAGCCTTGGCTGGGTACAGAGTATAACTTGTGTGTACACTGCATGTTCATTTGCACAGCTGCCACACACACTCACACACACTTCCAGTGACATTCACATGCATTCATTTCTGTGCCTGTAACCACTCAAACCACTCAATCTGTTCAATAAATAATCTCTGCGAAGCGCGACAAACAGACGCGAAAGTATTGCCTACTTTTAAGGGCAACCAACATATGCATCCAAACGATACAACAACAACAACAACAAAAACAACAAACACATACGCATCAAACCAACTGTTTGTCTGACGCATTGTCGACTTTTTGTATAGCTATTTGGTTTTTGTCTGAGTATAAGTTTGTGTGTGCGTGTGTGTGTGTGTGTGCGTGTGTGTGTGTGTGTGTGTTTTCTGATGTGCGTTGGCGCATTATTGAGTGGATTTTGCGGTTTTCGGGAAAAAGACGCAACGTACATAAAAATCAAAAAAAAAATCGAAAAAAAAGTATAAAATGTCAGTCACATAGACAGAAAGAGGGAAAGAGACAGAAAGACGAACTTAAACAAAAATGAGTGCCTCAAAATTGTATTAAATGCGGCAGATACGGCAACCAAGCAAATTCATTTAAGCCAAAGCATTATCAATTTGAATACACTACTCAAAAGAGGAATTCTTTCCGCTGTGTATCGAGCAGGTATCGAGCTATCGATGTCATGTAAAATCCTCCAGATCTATCGAATCCTTGATAAGTTTCGTTAGGAAACAGTTAACGCTAAACAAATGCTGTTTGACATTTGAAATTTATCGATAATTTATGTATGCGATAACAAAAGACTTGCCAGCAAAGCTATTGTATTATGTATCGATTGTAGCGGGGTTTATTTTGTGAAGACGGATGACTTAAATGAGTTTATTGTAAGTGAAATTGTAATTAGGGTAACTAATTTCAAATTTGTACTCTCTGTACCCATACAATGGGTAAATGGCTATTGAATCTGTGCAAATGTATGTAAGGTTGGATATATATTAACCAACACTTTATTATGTCTAATGGTATGATTATTTGCTAAATACAGCGTACAATAATAAGTTTGAATAACTGCTCAGCTTTCGACTGACGACGACCTCCGAATTGTCACCAACGAACGAACTGCTTCTGCTGACGATCCACTCCGACTGCTTTTCCAACTGCTTATCGATACTTCTGCTGTTATCGACTTCCACCACCGAACTGATACTCGATAACGTCGCCCTTTCTCATACACCCGTTTACATGTATGGTACAGGCAGAGGGAGAGATCTCCGACCCTATAAAGTATATATATTCTTGATCGGAATCAAAGGAGATTTCGATTAGGTCCGTCTATCTGTCTGTCTGTTCATCGATCTCAGTAACTATAAGAGCTAGAGAAACCAAATTTGGAATGTATGCTCGTTTATAGCGGGGGCAGGTCAATTTTATTTTGGAACCGATCTATTCCCAGTGGTCCATGGTACATAAGGACACGCAATATTGAGCGCGAAAGGCCCAAAATAGGAGACAGAATCCAAGCGATTGCCCAAGGAGAAGACTCAAGCGATACCACCCTCAAGACCTCCTGAACCGGGTCTTGACATGATGATCTCCTACCAAAATTTAGACGATCTCCCCAGTATCACCCCTTAACTTCCCCTTTAAAAGTTATATTTAATTCATTTTTATGTTCTATCATAAATGATTTTGTTATTATTTTTAGTTTAATTTCTGATTAGTTTAAGTTGCCTGTAAAGTAACAGAACACTCATCCTTTGTAAAATAAATTTCTTTTTTTTTTTAATCATTAAAGATCTATTCTGTTTTACAGTAACAATTTTCATGGCTGTGGAATTTGGCATGTAAAATACTTTAGTCACTCTTAATCTACTGTCCAAATTTCAAGTCGATCGGATAATACACACGGAAGTAATTCAACAAAGAAGATTCAATGCATATTTGTCTATGTGTACGAAGATGCGATCGCAAATGAATGGGTAATAGCATTCTTACTGGTTTTTATTTCTACGCAGTGTTTGATTGATTTGGTTGAAGTGAAGTTTGCTAGACTTTCTGAAATGTTTGGATACTAGTATTGGATAGTATTACCAATAAAATAGGTCGGTAGATCGAGTGCACTTTCATTGTTGATTTAAATTTTTGGAAAAGTGTAAGCTGAAGTCTGAAGTGTCCCGGCAAGGCATAAATTGTATTAAAATTCCTGTGGCCGAGTCTGTTTGTGCAACTGCAAAACTCATTAAGTCGCAAACTGAATCGCAGAATGCATGAAATGAATGAGATGATTATGTGAAATGAATTAAGAAATGAATGCAATGAATGAAAGAATTCGTTTTTGTTGACAAATGTGACAGCAATCTGGCGCTTAAGCAGATCTGCAGACAACGCCATTTGCAATTATTGCACTACAAGCAATGGCACACACACAGATGCTCTGACACACACACACACACACACACACACACAGATATGCATGTGAGGACTCTGGTGGACTGCGCTGCGAATGCCATACGTGTAATTGGGTTTCCCGAGAAGCAAGTTGCGCCATTCGGGGATTGGGGATTGGGGATTGGGGCATTGTGTTTTAGGCAACTGCTGTTGATTCCACCTTCGGGGAGCGGTGCGGAGCGGGGTGGGGGCAGCTGAGAGGTGGTTATTATGTAATATTCCGCATACGCCTAGTTGGCCAGCCATCATTTGCATATAAATTCGAATGAGATTGTAATTGATGTTGTCGCAATTGCCGTTGCTGTTGTTATTGTTGCTGTTGTTGTCGACCTCGGAATGTAACTCGTTGCTTTAATGCCACTTAATTGGTTTGCCCGAGTATCTGCGTCAATTACTTATACGCACCTTGGCCCGGACACCTGGCTGGACTCCGGACGTGGTTGCGGACTCGGCCTTGTGCTCCTCTGACTGGCTAATTGTGTTTTCAAATTAATTGATTTATGACTTTGGGCCGAGTTTGATGACCGCGTATCTAAGACTCGACCGTCCCCTCTCTCACCACTCTCCCTCAAATTTCCTGTGTAAAATATCTATAATATCGCTGCATAAATGCAAGATTTATATTATAATGTTCAATTAATTAATATGGCTTATAATACAAACTTATGCAATGGTGTGTGTGCGATAATCTCGCTGCAACTTGTCGACATCTCAATTAAAATGAATTTAACAGGACTGTATTAATGCAGTGATGCCTAGTCATTATATTTTGATAGAAGAGCATGCTCTGACTTACTGACTTACTGACCCAAGACTCAATGACTGATTCATCGCACATTCCAAATCATAAGCGCTCAAAACACTAAAAGCTTTACATGATGCGATTCTTTAAGTCTACCCCAACGGGCGGAGAATTTGTTGTATGAAACTTTTACTCCCTGTATTTTATGGGTACAGGGAGTAAAAGTTTCATACAACAATTTCTCCGCCCGTTGGGGTAGACGTAAAGAATCCCAGCATGTAAAGCTTTAAGTGTTTTGAGCTCTTATGATTTGGAATGTGCGATGAATCAGTTCATTGAGTGAGGGTAAAAAGAGGGTACCAAAACTCCAACCCGTAGGAATGTAGGTTCCTGTATACCATACGCAGATCAAGTTTGTTTCCGATCTCACATATCTCTCCCCGTTGCCCCGCAAATCCATCAAAACGTTTTACACACAACCATTTTAAGGAAATAGCTTTGGGATTTGGCATGTATAATACTTTGGTTACTATTGATCTACTGTTCAAATTTCAAGTCGATCGGATAATGAACACGGAACATTATCCCATCTTCCGATGGGAAGACCTGTGCTCATGGAAATTTGTAGTTGGGTATACTCGACTATAGAGTTCTTACTCGTTAGTTTATCATTCGATAAACACTTTTCACCCATTTCGGCAAATTGTCTACCCTGTGCAGATTATAATCTCTGGGTTGTCTGAGCCACGTCCAGTTTTCTTCCGATCTACTTCAAACTCCTTTTCAAGCTACTCTTAACATTGAATAACTCGACAATGCAATCCCAACTGAAATGATAACACGCTATTATCCGTCAGCATCATTAACTTCATTAATTCATTAAGTTTTTGCCAAAAGAATTATCTCCGTGTGCTTCTTCCTCTTGCTGTTCGAGTGTTTATTTCGCTGTTCTGCAAATTTTGGTTGTTCTTAAAGAGAAAATAGTATATGCCAAATGGTATAGTAAAAAGAAATACGTTTGCGTTTGCGTTTCTTCAGTGCTTCCCCTCCTGCTTCGTCTACACCCTCCTTGAACTCTCCATACTTTTCAATCTCTCCTCGCTCCTCCTCCAGCTGACCAGAGCCTCCAAACGCCTCTTCAGTGTGTTCTTGTGTCTGCTGAACTCGTCCTTGATCGTTGGGCTCCATTCTCAACCAGCCTAACTCCTAGTCTTCTCCGCAAATATATTCCCTATGTATTTATTTAAAATTTATTCAGGTTGCAATTAGTTTTTATCAAACATTAAGACAGGCAACTCAGAGCCTGAATGGATTCCTATCCTTACCTAGATGGTATGTGGAGATCTACTGGAGCTATCAAGATCTTAAAGCAATCTTGATCTGGTTAAAGCAGGTGTATTGCTTAAGAATAAAATTCGAGCAAGAAATTAAGTAAAATATTCAACATTTTAAAATAAATATTAAGCTGAAACTAACTAAAATGTTTCCTTGTTACTCTTGAATTTCTTTCTGTTTGTCTAAAATCTGGGCTGGCTGGGATTATTTCTTAAAAGTAAAATAAAGCTTACACTTTTCGGGTAACTCTGGGCAGCTAACCGCAGCGGGGGTGTGGTGGCGTTGCGGGGCGGAAACCCAGTGTTGCCCAGTGTAATCAAAATAAGTCTCGCCTGGCTGGGCCAATGAATACGAAATCAAAGCCGCACAAATATGTTGGCTAAGGAGCGCGTTGGCGACGCGTCAGGACACTAAATTAAAGGTGACCCATTCATAAATGTGGAACACAGCGCCCCCCACTCCCCGCGGCTCTCCCAGGAGACACAAGACGTATGGTATATGCCACAGATGCCACACGACAGTGAATGACGGGCGGGAAGGGAGATGAATAGGAAGAGGGGCGCTTTGGCAACGAGCGTCATGGATTATGAATTACTAATAGGTAAAATTGTTGGAATTTTCGCACGCCCCAAAACGCCTTCAACATGACGCCTTAGTCCCCTTAGCCCCTGCCACCCTGCCGCCCTGCCAGCCTACCTCTGCCATAATTCTGTCCTTGCCTAGTTTTTTTGGGTCGTCATCGTTGCCGCTTTTGTAATTATGACTCGCATGTTGCGGCTCCAATTCCCAGCATCAACATTCAGCCGCATCAGCGCCACCCCCTGCCGCCCCCTGCCGCCCTCTTACCGTTTTGACCTGGTTGCGAGTCTCTCTTTAAGCTAATTGAAGCTGGCTAATAAAGTGCTCTATCATCCAACTAATCGACTACTTGGCTTAAGCATTTAGCCTGGAATTTGTATATTTAGGACCGTAATAAGCTATCCTCAAAGCATATTTTATCACTATTTAAGTTGCACTTGGAGTTAACCCTATAAATAATAGTTTGAATATCGAGTTATCGATAGCATTTGTTAGGATTGATTAGCACTAGTATATCGGACAATCGATCAGAATCAATTGTGTTGCTTGTTGAAGAAAAACTATCAATGAGTATCGATAAACTCCCGATTATATATTATCTATTAATTCTATTGACAGTGTTATCGATAATTAGCTACCACAAACTCATCTTAACACTGTTAGGCTGAAATATTAAAGCGAGCGTCAAAAATAAGTTAACCTTGGAGTTAACCCTATCAATAATAGGTTGAATATCGAGTTATCGATAGCATTTGATAGGATTGATTAGCACTATCAATGAGTATCGATAAACTTCCGAAAATATATGACAGTGTTATCGATAATTAGCTACCACAAACTCATCTTAACACTGAGGTTAGGCTGAAACCTTAAAGCGAGCGGCAAAAATAAACATCTGTTTCATGCTTCGAGGGCTTAACTTTGTTGGGAGACCGGTTCGCATGGACAGAGAAGGACAGACGGACAGAAGGACATTGATTTATCCTCTCAACGCGTCGTCCTGAACAACAAAGTGTTTAAATGTTGAATGTGGTCGCTGGATTCAATGCGATTCTGTGTAATATTTGCTGAATTGAATAGCTTTGCTTCGATTCTGATACCAATTTGGATGCCGATTTAGTTTGTGGTTGAAAGGCGACAATAAATTTTCTCATTGAAATGAATATTTGGTAAATTGGTAATTGGTGAAATGCTAATTTATGATACTTTCATTTGTTGATTTGCAATGAATTGTCCAAAGTATTGTATTAGCTTAACAATTAATGAGCTATTTATGAAATTAAACAATCCTTTGCAGTCGGCTGGGCAGTCTCACACACACACACACACACACACACACTGAAACACACACAATATACTCGAATTGTCCTTCAATCGTTTGCTATTCTTTGCTAAACCAATTGGCATTTGACTACCGCCCCCTCAATCACGCCCACACAATATCGAATAGCATATTGTTTGCCCCAGCCGTCATCATCATCATCATCATCATCATCATCATTAGTTCAACTGCTTCCAGCCTACAGAATCCTTCCACCCTCACCCTGCATCTGGATCTGTTTCTGTTTCTGTCTTCACTTTTCAAATAGGCTTTCATTTATAAGCCAATTGTATTTCAATTGAATTTGTCCCAATGTCTGCTCTGCTCTGCTCTGCTCTGTTCTATTCTGATCTATTCAGCTATTTTCTGTTATGGAATGTTATACTGCGCAATGTATCGTTATACCCTGGAAAAGTTAAATATAAACATGAAATGGCTGAATGCGAACATCATAGAACTGTGACAGCTGAGAGAAGTTATCTCTGATCCTATTAACTACATATATAACTTTGTCTGTGTGCCAACTAAGACTAGAGAACAATCGATGGCACAATGTAAAGTATCGATACTTTTCCCATAGTTTATTTTAGGTTAGGTGAGCGAGCTCCCATATGTATTACTACCCAGTTTGTTAGAGTAGAGTGTTAATGTTTACCAGTAAAACAACAGTTGAAAGATAAACATAAGGAACCCACATTCGACACGCTATTTAAATAAATGATGAGAATTGTAGAGTAGCTTCTGGTCGAGCACACTTGCACTTCTTGTATTTGTGTTTGTGTAGTGAAATTGGGTCCTGGAGGGGACAAAGGAGCCGCACGTCGATTGTTGTTGCTGCATAAATCAAATATGCGTTAGCCGGAAGCAACGAAAATACAAATTGTGCATAATACAACTTCCGATCGGCAAATAGACAGAAATGTTGCCCAATAGCATTCACAGACGCATTCACATACTCAGTGTCGCACTCATAGTTCTAGATACGCACTCACACTCATATTCACACTTGGAGCAGTTGCTGAAGTGGCTTTAATCGCTGCCTGCTGCATTATTCCAAAAGCTTCAAAACTTTTCAACTTTCAAAAGTAATTTCCCATGTCCATCGACCGCCCAATTGTTGACTCTCAGCAACGAGGTGTCTGTGTGTGTGTGTGAGTGTGTGTGCGTGTTGCAACTTCAATATTTGCGAAAGTGTTTTATGGTACACAACTTTGGCGTCTATTCCTACAGAGAAAACAAATAGGTCCTTACATTTTTAAGTAGATCTTAGAGCACAATTGATTATTCTTCAATCAAGTATGAAAGAGGATTGATGGCACAATGTGTATGTATTGGAAATATGTATGAAAAATTCAACTTCTTGCACCACAATAGATTATTCTTCAATCAAGTTAAAATACTCTTGAAAGCAGGTCCTTACATTTTAGAGTACGTCTTGCACCACAATAGATTATTCTTCAATCAAGATACAGAAAGAAACCGTATCAATCACGATTAAATGTGGAAAGTATGTCAATCATAACTCAAAACTAAGCCCATTTCATTCTTTTCAGTTAAGTGAGGCTAAAATAGTCTGCGATCTAAAATTCCAAGCATTTAGATCAAGAATTTTGTACTGAATTTCTGAAATTCTGAGCCAACCTACTTCGGTTACCTCTGATTATCGAATGTAATCTGCGAAAGTATGTACGAAATTCCTGGCTTTTTTCATTGTAAACTTTGACATCGTCTTGGTTGTCCAGCCAGCTCCTCTCCGGCCGCAAGGACTCGCCGCGTGGACCCTCTGGCCACCGAACTAACCGATTTGTGGGCAGGTGCTGCAACGAAATCAATCTTTGACAGCTGCAAGCTGCTTGTCGAGCCGAGGGGAGTGTGGCAGGTTTGGGTGGGCTCTCCCATGAGTCGTGTCTGCCTTCAGATATTTCAATTTCAACAGAAAGTTGACGTTTGTGCCTTGTGCAACGCTGTGCAACACTGGTCGCTGACAATTTGTCAGACAGGTTGGCAACGCTCCAAGTGCTGCCACTCGCTTGCGTTCCCCCCTTCTGGTTGATTGTTCTTCTCTCCGCAACCAAAAGTTCGCCTTACGCTCGTACTTTACATTTTTAAAATGCAATAAATCATTCACAGCTCTTTCACTTACTTAACGAACTTTTGCCACATCAGTGGCAAAGGAGTGGGGAGAAGTGGGGAGGCGGTAGGCGGGAGTGGATGTGGGTGTGCTTCGAGAATTGGCCAGTCAAAGTTTGTAAAGTTTTCGCTCAACTGTGCGACACGTTGTTTAGCTTATACGAGTAAGTATTTATAAGGCCCTATCCACTCCTGCAGGACCCGAGGACCCGAGGACCCGAGGACTCCAGGAACCCAGGAACCCACCAATCCGCCTATCAAAATGATAAACGCTTTGCCTAAAAGAAAAACCCAAAGCAAAAAAAAAAAACGGACCAACAAATTGCTATTAACCTTTTCCGTTTGCCCGTTTCTATTTTCTGCTCCGCTCGACTTTGGCCATAAAACATGCCAAAAATAGCGATTCTTATGGACATACTACTTATAAACTACACTCAAGCCTCTCTATAACGAACTCGAAACAGATCAAAAGCATTCTTAGCACAGATTATATAATATTGCAGTCAGGTGGCAACGCCATTTGGCAAGGTCTGGTCAGATTACTACGGAAATTTATCAAGTTGAATTGGTTTAGTTTCCGAGTAGGAGAGAAAACAAGCTCTTATTGTAAATATTACTTATTTTAATAATATTCTAATGTTTTCGCTTTGAATTTTGGAATATTTCTCTGAAAATGTTATGCAAACCAGTAGAGGACAGTTACTTAAATGATCATATTTAACAATTTTGAAATCTTATGATAGTAAATAGACATGAATTAAATCAAGATCTGATCCTTGATTACAATCATGTCAAAAAACATACTATTAATAATTGGTTTGAAGGACATTCGTCATAGAGAAGCTCGTCTGTGCTTACGACGACTATTTACCGTGTATCAACAACTATTTGTTATGCATATATACATACATACATATATCGTAAATCGAATTTTAAATTTATTTTACGCACGTGAACAGCAACGCCTTCCCCTGCCTCCTCCCTCGAAAATTTGAGCTGCCATACGTAATCCAAATCGAAATGTTGCGGCTTCGGATGTTTGTTGTCGTTGTCGTTGTTGTGGGGCTCGAATATAGCAAAAGTTGCTGCGGCATTTGGTGTAATGCCACAGGATTTACATAAATAGAGGACTCGCAATGAGTGCAGGAGTTGAAAAGTGCAATTAGCTAATTGATAGCCACACTTAAAGGCCATAAGCAAGTTTCACTTAAAGAGCCAAGGTTCAGTTCTGAAAATGATTACCAGAGACGAGGACGAAGACGAAGACGAAGACGGAGGGGCTGCCGCAGACGACTCGGTCGCGTTTCAATCTCAGGCGCCTCGCATAGTTAATTACATTTTACTTACTTACTTACCTGTCAATTATTAATGATGGTAACATGTATGCCACGCCCACTGCCTACTGCCCAGTCCCCGCCCGCACCACGACAAGCGTCAGTCATTAGTCAAAGCCAAGCACAACTGCCTTGGCAGCCGGGTCAGCACAATTGGTGGGGCTGGGAGGGGGGAGCAAGACTTGGCGCCTTATGATGGGAACTGCCAGCTCCAGGAGACAATTGGCGGCAGCTCAGCAAGTAGTCCAAGCAGATAGAAAACAAAATCCCCTTCAAACAGGATTGCCAACAATGCCAGAGAGCGAGAAGAATCAAAAGAAAACAACTTGAGCGTGCCGGACTAAGAGATACCACGTTCATGGTTCCAATTTTCAAAATCAAGACTTTATATTCTTAAATGTGATTTTACTTTGCTTTTTTTGATACATTGCAAATATATATATTTAAATCTTCCTTGCTTGGAATGAGCACTGCCGTGAAATACTCAAAATGGTTCTGTTAAAACGATTAATCGAACAGTTTCTATCGATTTGTGCTGTAAAGTGTAAGCTGATGCTGATAAATGCATTTTTATGTGTGTTCTGTTATAGTACGAGCTTGCAGAAGATATGATCTAGATCTGACATTATTGTGATAAGCTTGGTTTCCAAATCAACAACAATCGAAACTATCGAAACTATCGATTGTGCCATCGATAGTATTCTATCTAAGAAACTTTGTTGTCGAATTTGTTATACCCCTCTTAGCCTGTTGACTGCTACAGGATAAAAACAAGTCTGATTGAACAGCTCGTATGAATTTGAGGCACGTTGTGAGCCTGAGCTTGATTATTGCTGCGCCAAACACACCCAGAGAAGGAGAGAGCGGGAGGATGCGGCGTTCGTAGAGTTCAATATGGCTGCTCCAAATTAGCCATTCGCCCCGAACAACGGACACCTGCTGCGAATGATGCAGTGAAGCATTCAAGTTGCCTCGATTATAGCTTATTTATTTTACTTCTACGCATTTGTCTATGGAGTATGGAGAGTAAGGAGAGCAGGGTAAATTAATGACTTGTAGGGATGTATTAATTGTTAAAGTTAATATAGCTGGGCCCATCACTGTTTGGTGTCCTTTGCAGAATGCGATCCTTAGAGTACATTTCATGTGCCTATAATACGTTATGAGTAAATTCAATCTAAAACATTTCATGTCTGTTCTCTGTAAATTCTAAATAAGTCCAGTGTACTTCACATTCCTATCGATTAACTAGAGATGGCACTTGCTTGAAATCGATAAGAATGTTGAACTAGTTCCATTGAACGCGATCGTTTAGAATGACACATCGTTTTATTCCGTAAAGATATCCCAGAATCTCTAATCTGGCTGAAGTGTTGGGCAATAACGAAATACAGTGTTGAGCAACTACGTGAAAACTGATCAGAGATGACACTTGCTTGAAATCGATAAGAATATTGAGCTAGTTCCATTCGACGCGATCGTTTAGAATGACACATCGTTTTATTCCGTAAAGATATCCCAGAATCCCTAATCTGGCTGAAGTGTTGGGCAATGACGAAATACAGTGTTGAGCAACTAAGTGAAAACTGATCAGAGATGACACTTTCTTGAAATCGATAGGAATGTTGAGCTATCCATTCGACGCTAGTTCCATGACACATAGTTTCATTCCGTAATGTTGCCCCAGAATCCCTAATCTGGCTGAAGTGTTGGGCAATGACGAAATACAGTGTTGAGCAACTACGTTAAAACTGATCAGAGATGACACTTTCTTGAAATCGATAGGAATGTTGAGCTATCCATTCGACGCTAGTTCCATGACACATAGTTTCATTCCGTAATGTTGCCCCAGAATCCCTAATCTGGCTGAAGTGTTGGGCAATGACGCAATACAGTGTTGAGCAACTACGTGAAAACTGGTCAGAGATGACACTTTCTTGAAATCGATAGGAATGTTGAGCTATCCATTCGACGCTAGTTCCATCACACATAGTTTCATTCCGTAATGTTGCCACAGAATCCCTAATCTGGCTGAAGTGTTGGGCAATGAGGAAATACAGTGTTGAGCAAGTACGTGGAAACTGATCAGTTGAGTGATTTCAGCGATTGTTATTGTATATATTAGACTCGTACGTTAGTTCTGCTTATATATTTTCTATAATTTAATCACACAGCTGCCACAACTCTCAATATACGAGTACGAGTATTTCAATTTGAAACGGTTTGCACTCTGTGCGCCCTCTGACGCCCCCTGGGCCATCATTAGCCAGCCTCAGACTGAGCTCAGCTGGGCAGCTGTCATCCTATGTATTTTGGTCATGATTTTTGCTGGCCATTACACGTTTAAGCAGCTTTCATAGACAAAAGACAAGGCATCAACAATAAGATAGAGGGAAAGGAAGACGGGCTTAAATAAATGTGTGCGTAGTCTGCCAACTAAAACTATGAGCCACACCAGGGGGGGGAAAGTTGGTGGGGTCTGGTGGAGCCTGGTGGGGATTTGGGCTGCTTTCCTAATGAGTCACACGATAGCTGAGACCAAGGGCCGACATGAAAAAGAAAAAAGCAGTCAGCAAAAAGAATTTCAGACATTTGTCACACATGCGACGCAGTCGCCGGAAACATGGCGAATTTTTGTGTCAACAGGCGCTTACAACAACAAGCAACAACAAACACAACTACAAATGTGAACTCGCAACTCTTCACTCGCAGTTGCAACAGCCGCAGGGCAGAAATATCCTTTCCCACTCCCACACCCTCACCCATTCCCGTTCTCCTTTCCATTTTCATTTGTGTTTCCATTGTCATTTGGCCAAGTTGGAGTTCAGTTGAGTTCGTCATTCAGTTCATTTGCTCGGAGTGGTCAGGGAGTGCCACGGGGGCGGGGGCGGGGGCGGGGGGGTCACGGTGCGGACGGAGGGGTCACATTGTTTAATAGATGACGGCACTTTGCTTAACAAGTAGCCGCATTAGTTTATTTACTGCACGCTCTGAACTCAGTTCAGTGGTTCTTGTTGTTGTTCTTATACTTCTGGTGGTTCCTCCTGGTGGTTCCTCCTGGTGGTTCGGTGGCTTGCTGGCTTGTGTGTGTGTGTGGCGTGTGTGCGTGTGTGCGTGCGTGCGTGTGCCACTTATGTGTGCCTGGCATTTATTTATAAAGATATTTCATTTGCTTTTTTCCCCTGCCCTGGTTGGTCATTGCTGTTGTTTCGTTTTATACCCAGCAGCCATTAAGTGACCAAAAAGAGTATAACCAAGTCAGGCAAATGAATGAAACACTTCTGATACCATAAAGTGGCTGACAACATCTGTCTGGTTGTCTATTAAACAGCGGGATTCCTTTTTCCTACTGACGATAAAGCTTGGACTTTCGTGTCGATTGTGCCTCCACAGTATCGATAACGATGTCGATAGACTTGACTTGCACAGGGTAGCCTCTAGTCGAGCAGTCGCATGCTTGGGCACACTACTTCTTTTTCCCTCCCCCACTCGTGCTTTGGTTTCCTTTTTTCATCCTGTTCTATGCTCGGAATCTCTCGGATGCGTGTAAATTGTGTGATTATTGTAAGTGGACTAAATATGTCCAGTTTTCTTTGGTCACCCTGTCCATGCAACGATCATCAAGAATTCATGGAGCGTTTTGTGTCGCGCGTGTGCGAGACATGCCTGAAATTTCAATAGATGCCGTTTTGAACGCAAATGAGTTAAAACTCCCGACCGTAATACATTCGTAATGCTCTCTCCTGCAGGCCCTAAATAATAACGCAAATAAATTTTAGAGTAACTCCCCCCACACGACCCCGCACGACCCCACACGACCCCACACTCCCCGGCTAACATTGTTGTGCGCCGCACAAATCTCTGAGGCGCAATTGCGGCAAACATAAAATTCTGTGCCGCGGCGGACGGGCAACGGGCAGCGGGAGACGCGGAGGGAGGCCCCGAAACAGGCAGCCGAAACTGTTAACATGGCCGCAAGTGGAAATGGCTCTTTAAATGGCCAGCCCAATCAAAATGTAACTGTAACAATAAAGCAGCAACCAACAAGAACAAAGTATGCTTTAAATTCGTAATACTTACGAGTTGTAGAGGAGCTAACATGCGGCAAAGACGACCCTGCAAAGCCCCTCAACTTGCTTAACGAGTGAGAATGTTCAAATACTTGGTTTTAATAATTTTCCGTTTATGAGAAATATTTAAAATAGAGGTATGGGGGGGATTGATGAATGTTTTGATTGATAGGTAGAAGATAAGTGAGAGAGTAGAGAGAGGAGATATAGTAGTGATTTTGATTGGGAGTGATTTAATTGATGATATTTTTTTGCATGGAGAATGAGTTTGAGCATGTGAATGTCGATGAGAGTTGATTTTCGACTTGGGATTTTGGATAGTGCGATTTTTGAGAGGATGATTGAGGTGATGGATGAATTTTGGGGGGATTTATGATGATTGTCTTATGGATGAATGAGGGGGATGGTAAAGTTCTTTTTCCGGGGTGGTTTTTTGTTCTGTGTTTTTTTCTTTTTATATTATTAAATGATTTTCATTTTAAAATGTATTTAAATTGAATTCACCTATTTGGAATTTCGCTTAGTATTATATTACTTTAATTTAATTTTTTTTATTTTTTTATTTTATTTTTTTTTTGTAATTGAAATATCAGTTTGATTAGAATACTATTACCTATTAAGGCCACTTAAGCTAGTGTGAAATTAAAGAAATGAAACTATGTCTAGAAGATCTAAAATATTATATACAGCTATTTACATTATTATTTACATTATGCAAAGGACTTTGGGGTAATAATTAGGAACTAAGAGTTATTAATATTAAGAAAAATACTATAAGATAGAAAGATATAAATGTTAGGTCAAGAGCCGGTGTGGAAGGTCTTGAGGGTGATGACGTTTAAGTCTTCTCCTGGCTCTCAGCCCAAAGTTGCAAGACGGTTTGGATCGGATGCTTATCTCTCCGTGTATCTTCCAGCTATGCTCTGGATTCTGTCACCTATCGAAGGAACATTCAGGTCTCTCTCAATATGCCTGATTCTCATGTACCAAGGAGCCCCTGAGATTACTTTCATTTAAATGCAATTGTTAAGCTCTCATTTTAGTACAAAGTATAACAGTGAAAATTAATTACATTTATATACAGTTTGGCTATTATTATATGTAATTATAGGGGAAGAAGGAAGAAACCTAACACTTCTTTTTATTAAGTAAATTTATATATTTATTTAAAGTTAAATATTCTTTGTGTCAGCTGCCATAAAAGCTAGCAGAGAACTCTTTTAGTAAACATATATACAAATTTGTTAAATAAAAAAAATAATTTTTATAAAGTACTTCAAAGCTACATTAATTAGTTTCCGTTGCACTATGGGAAATTTGCCCATTTTCTTGGAATTAATTAATAACTCGAGAACGAAACAAGATTTTTTGGTCTGGTTTTTTGCATTGGGCTTATAATATCAATAGAAAGTGGGGCTAAGAAAAGTGGGCGTGGCATCGCCCACTTACACCCTCTCAATATAAGAGTTAAAATATTGGTTATCGCACTACGTGTAAATTATCACGTCTCCCAACTATACTGAAAATTTCATGAAGATCGGATAATTAGCACAGAAGTTATTCAAGCATCAATTTGCTTTCAAGGGGAAACGAATGAAAACATTTTTCATGAAGCGTGTTTGCTTTTTTGTGTATGTTTATTAGCTTTTTGTCTAAAATAATTATAATTACTTATGTACGCACATTTGAACAGCAAGAAAGCCAAATTTGGTCTATTGGATCGACCATCTTGTTGTCTGCACAACACAAAAAAACTCAGAATTGGAAAAGTGAGGTTATCCGCTAAGAAGTTGAATTTTTCCAAATGTGGCGTAAAGTGGACCTTGGCATTAACTGCCTTCGAATCGAAATTGATTGCTCTACACAGTCAAAAAAGTCTCAATGCTGCCAAGTGCTGCCAAAATCTTGTAGCTCTATCCAAAGTTGAGATATATTCACAAAACGTGTTTTGGAGAGAAGTTTTTAATTCAATAAATTGATTATAAAACAAGCTACTTTTTGACAAATTACCTTTTTTATTACATAATACCATAGTCACAGATGAAATTCAATCAATATTAGTTTACCAAATACTATATCCTTTGAAGTTATGGGCATTTGAAAACCACCTAAAAATGTACACATCTTAACATTGTGATTTTCTGTCGAAAGAGCTGTGTTTAACAGCTGTTATCTTAACAGCTGTTCGCAATGTAAACATTTCTGGTATGTAACATTTTAGTTTGACCCATTCCTAATGTATTAATAAATAAAACGCGTTCATTGGAGTACTTTTAAAATTTGAATTAATGCCAAAAAAATGGGCAAATTTCCCATAGTGCGTTGTAGCATATTCAATAATCTGTAAGTATTGTTAAAATACTGAAATTATAATAAACTTTTACTCCCTGTTAATATTTGGCTTTGTTGCCTTTGCTGGCATCCAAAATTAATATAAAAATGCGGTTTCAATTGCAGGCGATCAGCGCTTCGTTAAAAGTCGACATATTTGGATGAATAATTGAAAACAGTTTGCAAACAACTTACAGCGCTTAGAGTACAGAACATAATTGAGGCATTATAGTGAAATTGGCCGTTTAATGTAAATTATTGAGCCTGCTCCGAGTTCCACTTTCGGATCGAGTAAGCAGAAAATCGTGTAGCATACTTAGTGGGGCCAAGGGAACTGTAAATTTAGTTTAGTTTCATTAGATTTTGGAATAAAAGTAAACCTTAGAGGCGAATCGTAACTGAAATACTCTTCTAAGTTCAGCAGAGAGGGCATTATGTGCTTGGATATTACACAAAAGTCCCGCCGACATGTTCTAACAGGCTCTAGGCTGTGGGTCGTAATGGGATGCGTGGGACAGTAGAGGCCTGTAATGGTGATGGCTTGTAATCAAGCCATAAGTCTCGAGGATCCTGTGATACCCTACCCTAAGCCAGGGGCGGGTCAGGGGGTAAAGGACAAAAGATAAACTCAGGCGGCAACAGGCCCGCGGCTGCTTGCCGAGGAATTAGTTGGGTTCGAGTGCGTATATGAAATTTTTATGAAAAATTTAATATGTGTGCTAATGGGGAATGCGGGTTGGGGGTCCGTGGTTGGGGGCTGGAGCCTTGGGAGGGGAACTGCGAGTAAGTGGCGAAAAAGCGAGAAGCGCCTGTGCCTTTGATACGATTTGGGACAGCGGTCGCATTTGCGCTGGTTCACTGAATTTTAATGATTTTTAATGACGTACCCGCCAAAAAATAAAGAGAAAAAATAAAAAGGCGGGACCCGGGCCTGGCGGAGGCGCCGGGCCCAAATCAAATTAATAAATATGTAATGAATGGCGACGAAAATCGATAAATAAGTTCTTAATCCATTTGCTGACGTCAAGGCGAGAGCAGCGAACAGCGAACAGCGAAAGAAAACCAAGCGCAGGACGAAAAAGTGGCAATTTTCAGGAAATTTCCAGCGTGCAGGACACGCAATGTCCTGAAAAGGCGCCCGTAAGCATGCAATAATTCGCTCAGCTCAGATCCCAGCCCCCTCCCTATCCCACTCCCTCTCCCTGTCGCCGTCGCTATCCTTCATAAGCAGAGATTCATAAGCAGCGCATAAATTATGTAATACAAACGTTGCGACTGCGAAATGTTGCTTTGACATTTTATTGAGAACTATATCCTTGCTCTGACCGTGTGTGTGTGAGTGTGTGCTTGTGTGTGTGCCATATTTATCATAAGGATTATCGCACGGCTGGCAGGGAAGGAGGCGCCAGACAAACGAACTGTGCAATTTCTGTTTGTTTACTAATTTGAACTTTCGATGCCAGTTTCCCTCCTCTTTCCCACAAATCTGTTCTGCAAAATATGAAAACTTATTATCTTCGCTTGTCTTTGTGTGTGTCTTTGTGTGTGTGTCTGGCAAAAATAAAAACATAATAAGCCATGCTAAATAATACTGTGGATACGCACACTAACACGAAACCAGCGCCAAAGCTACGCTTATTCAGATAGACTCAAAGACTCACACTCACACTCACAGTCACACTCACAGTCAGACTCACAGTCATATGAGTGGTCTGTTGTCTTGTGCTCTTTGGAAAGAACTCTGTCGAGAACTCCAGGAATGAACTCCCAGTTATTTAGAATCTGCGGCACGTAGTTTATTGCCAAAGTTGGCTGAATTATGTGGAACAGTGTTCTACTTGCTTGTGGCAGGACTATCGTGGTCACTATCGATAGTATCGATAGTTATTAATATACACTCAATACCACTGGGCTGTCTGTTTCGATAATTAGAAGCGTCGAAGAAATTCAGGCCTATCGACTATTGATATTATCGAACTATATATATTATCGTTGTTAGGGCATCCGGCATTCGTCCTAGCTCCTACCTGAATGTTCTCACATGTTTGCAGAACAAGAACAAGAACAAGAACAAAACAAGACAAAGCAAAACAAGACAATAAACTGCCAAAAGCATAAGTTTTTAGCTGGGGTTCTTGGGGCCTCGGTCTTCTGTACTACAGATTGTCTACCCCTCCTCCTCCTCCTCCTGCTCCTCGGGCGCTCTCTTTCTCCTGTTGTTGAGTGTCTGCAATTTGTTTATTCGCTTGCCTGTTTATAGCTGCCAGGGGTAATAGATACTCGTATCCTCGCACAAGGATAATGCTTGCAAGTAACGGCCAATCCCTTCCAGTCTACTATACATGTGCGTAAGCCTCTCAGCCTTAACATTTGCTAAATAAATTGCTATAATAGAGCTGTCAATATGGAAATAGGTGTATTTTAAGTGGTTCGGCGCACGATAGCACTAAAGAACGACTTGGATATACCCTGTGTCCTTTAGCGTCTCGCCTAGAACTTCTTCAGCTCAGACCAGTGACCGAGGACTAGAGTACTAGAGACTAGAGCACTCTTTGAATCCTGGACGAACCTGGAGAAGTAATAGCTATAAAGGTTATCGAGTGTAGTTATCGAGTGTCTCTCAGTCGACTCTCTGCAATATTGGGCTTTTAGAAGACAGGGTCTTATTCGTGTCAAGTTAATGATAGATTGAAGGCATTTGTCAAGCTTTTGAGGGTCAAACCAACGTTCGTTTTGATAACAGAGTCATCGACATCTAAACACTTCTCCTACCGAGTACACCCCATCGTGTTCCCTCTGAACTTCTAGAATAACAAATTCAAAGTCGCGTCCCCTTGATGCAGTTAACAGAATCCTTGTCGTAATTCAATTGGCTCCCAGATTGGGGGGCTAATGGAATATTTCAATAATTTGAAGAAAGCATAATCGAAATCTTCGAAGCAGTCGAAGACGGAAACAAAAAAGTTTCCTCTCGAATTCCTTTAAAAACAAATTCGATTTGACAACTTTAAATGAACAAATGAACAAATTGTGAGCGTGCTTGATAAAGTTCTATTGCATTAGCATATTTTGTTTTATTTAATCAATAAGGAAATAATGAAATGTGCAACAATCGAAAACAAATTAAAGAACGAAATAAATTGAAATGAAGTTGCAAATTGTTTAAGATTGCTGAGTTTCGGGCTGAAATGCGAAGGTTTTCGGTTTGGTTTTGGTTTCAGTTTCAGTTTCGGTTCCAGTTCCAGTTGGCATTCCTGTTTCCGTTCCCATTCCCGTTTCCGCTTCCGTTTGACAGCTTGACTGGCAGTTGATTTACCATTGGAAATTGCATTTTTATTTATAACTGACATTTTTATTTCTATAGATTTTTGCATACATCTTTGTCACACGCCTCCCCTCCCCGGCCAGCCGACCCTTCTGTGACATGCGACTGACAAATGAAGCCGCATTCTGGCGTGGAATTTGAAGCTTCCTCGTCGACGTCCTCGTCGTCGTCGTCCTTGCGACCAAGTAACAAACAAGCTACAAAAACCCATCAAACCAAGAAAACCACAACTTGTCTGCCCCCCACTCCACTCCACCCCACCCCACCCAACACACAGAGAAAGTGAGTGCAGAAGTCCTGTGGAGGGAAGGGCGTCCTGTTCAGTACTCGTGTAAAAAGTGTTGTAGCTGCTGGGCGTGTGGCTGCATTACCTGTTCAACTTTTTGCTACATGTTTCTCAGTGTATTGTGTGTAGGTGTGTGTGTGTGTGTGTGTGTGTGTGTGCGCCACAACCTGACTGCGATTCATCTGCTAAATTGGAAGAGATGCGCGCGATTACTTGATTAGATGAGCCTCAGGCCAGCTTTTAGCAAAAAGGAGCCTCACAAAAAGCAGCCTCCCTAAAACCAGGCAAACCTCACCTGAAATCAGATAAATTGCCTTATTTTAAGAAAAAGCTATCCACTTTAAAGTGGAATAGATCCAGAACATTGGTTCCAGCTCAGCTCAGTAATAGTTCTTGTTAGCATTCTTATAACGAGAACCAGCGCCAAAGGAATCTACGGTTCTGTAGTTCGAGACTGTTTTAGCACAATTCAATTTAGAACTTGCCGACAGATCTGTTACCATTCCCACTTTAGTATCAATTCCTCAGAAATATGTCAAGGATCGAGCAATAAAGTGAATGTTGTTAATACTATCTTGTTCATCCTGTGGAATTGATTTGAAAGTGTAGTTCGGAAGGTGTTTTACTTCTCCATAATGAAATTTGAACTCTGCTCTTGTATGATTCATATTATCTTTAAGTTTGTGGAGTGGAAATTCGACTGTAAGAGCTCCATTGCGATTAGCAAAAGTTAATAACTCCTGTGTCAATTGCCATAATCTCAATCTCACTCTCTTTCTATTTTTGCTTCTCTTTTCAGGTAAGCAATTGTCCAACAAAGTGTCAAAGTGCCAAATGAAGTAACCTTCGGCCCTTGGCACCCAGTTAATTAAACAATAATCAGGAATTATGTATAACCCGTTATGATTATGGCTGCTGACTGAGCTCCAAAGTTGGCAGAGAGCTGTAACTGAATCCAAAAACTGAAACTGTAACTGAAACTGAAACTGTGTCCCCAACGTGGCTCAGAAATGCATAAAAAGCACTCAGCGGGTGAGCGGCTAAGCAGCTAAGTAATGCAGCTAATGCCCGCCGGATGCTGGATCCTGAATCCTGGATGCTGGATGCTGGCCATTAACTTGATCATAATCATTATTATAATCATTGTGTGTGTATCAGTAAACGTCATGATTAGCTCCAACAGCGCACTCTGGGGTAAATAACTCAGACAACTCAGCGATAGAGCCCGGATTGTTGTTTTAACCTTCTGGTTGAGCCCAAAGTGGGCAAAATCGATCTAAAAATCACAAGCTGAAAAGTACGGTTACAAGAAAATGATAAAAATTTGATTTATTGCTCAGATATTATGATGAAGAAAATGTTAACTAACAGAAAGCAGCGACTGTAAGGTTTCCTCATTGATTATGATATCATATCTTGCAACTTAATAGCTTAGATTGTATTATATTGCTCGAATCTCCACACAGTTCTCAAACTTCAGTCTCAGGGCTGTTAACCAAAGACAGACTGTTGTAAACAGCTGTTATCCTGCGTTGACAGCTACTAACAGCTGTTATCCTAACTGACTGTTCTGGTGAAGAATATCTCAGCGATTCTTTTGTATTTATGGGTTATTTTGAAAGGAAATGCGCCAGTTTGGCCCATGGTGAATCGGCTGCAAAGGGCGCTCAAAAGTATGCTATATAAGTAGAATATTTAATTTGCACTCGACAAATGCGCTCAAGTTGCGCACTTGCCGCATTTAACTGCTAAGAAAAACTGTTTGTTTGGCGGTGGGCGATGAGTGGTGGGTGGTGCGTGGTGCGTGGTGGGTGGCTGGGTGTCAGACAGCTAAACAAACAACATTTGAGCTGCTGTAAACTATGCGTCAAGTGGCCAGCAGCCCCACACACCCGCTACCGGCAGCACTCAGCCCTCCACCAAGCCCCAAAGCCAGGCCATTAATATGCCGCAAAGTATGCTACACTTTGTGCCAGAGCTCGTGGCCACCTTCCGAGGATGGCTGCCCCAAGCTGTCCCTGTCCCTGTCCCGCTGCCCACTTTCCCCCAGACTGACATTTCCGGCTTCGACTGGCAAATGGCGTCAATTTCATTGTAATCAAGTGCGCGCTTAATTAATTACCACCTACGTAATGTGCGTGTATGTGTGAGCTATTACACTGAGAGAAAAGTCCTGATTTAAATAGTGAAACAAGTCTAGTTCTAGAGCACATTTAATTCTATCTTTAGTTGAGTTGCTTTCTTGAAAGAAATACTATCATCTTATCCAGTCAAAAGCTTCAACAAATGCTTTTCTCTCAGTGCAGGTATTTGTGTGTTTGTGCAAAGGTTTTTATTCGCCTCGGGTGCTGCTCTTCATTAGCATACCGAGCACTTTTGGCCCTTTGTTTAGCTTTTCCGGCTAAACTATGCGGCTTAGTTCGCCATTAGCTACACATTTGCGAGCACCTCAATTTGAGCTTCTAATTTCCCGCTGCACCTGCGAAATCAAATGACCTCCAAATTGAGTTAATATTTCAGCTCTCGCCTCAGGCAAGCACCGGGAAAAGGAAACGGGAAATGGGAAACGGGAGCTAGGAGCTGATGGGGATTCTGCGGCTACGTTGCCCATAGTAGTTTCTTGGCCATGATTAAAATGTTTCATTTGCTCGTCTGATGAAATTCCTGACATGTTTGAGCACTCGCTTAAGAACTCAATTCATTTATTTGAACGATGTCTTCATGAAATATCCTTTGGCTCGTCAATTTGACTGAGTTTCAGCCACACGATTGCATATTTCATGTTCAGTTGAGTACAACTTCGCACCTGACAGGTATTTTGCGGTTACAATTTGTTTGTGGCAGTCTGGTCACACTGTGCTTTGCTCAACACACACATTCACACAATCCCTTGCATTCGGGGGCAGCTTTAGAAAAATATCCTTCTCCTCAAGCACATGGCTTTCAATAACTTTGAACCAAGCGCAATAATCGATAGTTTTTAAGCAAAAAGCGTTTAACTAGGCAAGTCCAAGCTTCGGGGAAGGACAACTCCTAGTCTCCTACTCCCAGCTAGAGCCAGTACCACCTGCTTCCATTAGGCACTCAGCTAGTTGTGGGGAGGGAGAGGAGAGCTTTAATGTATATATTTTAAATTCTCGGTCGGATTGTTGCTGGAGTTGTGAAAACATTACGAGTATTTGTTTTAGGCACTCGCTTTTATCAGATTATAAAACATTAATTTAATTTACTTACATTGCGAGTGTTATTTGTTGTTTGTTGTTGCCCAGACACGCAGCGGCACAATTGAAGCGAAATTCAATTAAGAAATAAAGTGGAATAATTTTTTAATGGCATAGAAATGGCACAGCACAGGGGGTTGGGCAGGGCGGCGGGGGGAAAGAGATAGACAAAGCGAGAGAGAGAGTGGGACACGGATGGAGGGGGGAGCGCATTTAAATTGATTTCCCCGCTGAATTCGCTATGGGTGTGACTGGGACACAGGACGCAGGACGACGAGCGAGTGTTCATGCCGGCCCCGCCACATTGTAAACTGTATGTCATAAACATAAACATGGCCTAAAGCGAAAGCGGAAACGGAAATGCGCAACGCATTCAGCAACGGAATGAAGCACTTTGATTGCGAGTCGATAGACTCGCAGCCGCCGCGCTAGTCTGTCGCCTGCAATCCTTTGAAAGGACATCAAGACCTGCTGATTGCCGCCTGCTGCCTGCCCAGTTGCCCAGTTGCCCAGTTGCCAGGCAATGTAGGAAATAATTACAGCGTGTTCATATTGTATTCTGAAACAGGGGCACGGGGGGCATGCCGCCACACAGGATGCATTGTGTGACAGGACTTAATTACACACACACACACATACATATACACACACACAGCGCACAGCACACAGATAGTCCTGGAGCAGACATAGATATTTTAATTAAAATTAAGCAACGCCAGCGGCAACAGTCAAAGCTCGCAACGAGCAAATGCAATCGGATACACAGAGAGAAATCAGTTGGCAGCATATCACAATAAGGATAATGGCAGGAAGGACTATGCAAATACGAGTTCAATACAAACAGGCACTTCTCAAAGCAAAGCCGAATGTTCAAACTTTAAGCCACAAACCAATCATCCTTCCTTACCTGGGAATATCCTCAAATATGAATGACATTAGGATCAATCTACAAAGAAAATATTGAAAATATGTTGTAAATTTGATTCCTATGTCACACTGAGTACTTAGAGTATGCAGAAATTACCCGAAATAGGGGAAATATATTAAATATGATATAGAGTCCCACCAAAGACATGCTTTGTATTTGAGGTTAGGCTACAGTGTCTTCAATCAATTATGCGCCACATCAAATATAGGATGGTACAAAAGAGAAACAACAAGATATCGAACGGTTCGATTTCGTTTCGTTCGGTACAATTGAATGAACTAAACGAAATTTTTGACAACGTGTGGACTTTTCAGGACCGCATGATTCCAATAGTCCCGATTAGAATCAATTTATTAAATCCAGGGTACAAATATGTCAGTGCGGACACCAAAAGAACACGAAACTCCCTGTAATCATCAATGAGACTCAAACTGAAATTGAATTGTGAAACTCGCTGGCTGACTTTCAAGATGCCACCGAATCGTAAGAGTGAGACAAAGCGAACTATGAAAGAGATCTGAGTTCGTAGATACATATACATACTCGCGCTATACACGAATCTGGCATTGCAAATTTGGGTCTCTAGTTTTTATTGTGTGCTGAGATCCTTGTTATCAATACGGGCAGTGAGGCTGAGAGACGCATTGCAAATCGAAATCTATTTTAACTTAGAATTTTACGCTCTCAAAGTAGAGCGGCCGATCGCACGACCATTTTGAGCCCGAGAGAGCGGTTTGAAAAGAACACTAAAAACGTAAGCTTGTTCCATCTTGTATGTCTTTTCTTTTGTTCCTCGTTGGATCTCTTGTGAAATAACATTGTCAGCCAACAATACGAAAGAACCGTTAGAGCAAAATACACTTCATAAATTTGTGTCTCACCCATGGGATTGATGCCTTGTATTTGAGTGTTAGGCTAGACAGTGTCTTCAATCAATAACGCACCACATCAAATTTTTTTACAGGCATTTGTGATTGTTTCGTTTAGTGTTCAGTTTATTTTCGTTCCCTACCTTAAATACAGTACTGAAAATAATAAAAATGTTTTAGTTATCATTTGTAAATCGAAGTAAGAAAATATTGTAGATAACACTAGTTTACAAAATCAAAAAAATTTTTTGCAAGATAAATCTTAGTGTGATTTTCTTAAGGACTTTGGCCCATTGAACACGAAAATAGAACTTAAAATGTTGTTCATGGAAGCGTTTTCGAAATATTAATTTTTTCTTGAATTTTCGAAGTTGCTCCAACATTTTTGAATATATTTCTATTTCTACTCAACCGATTTGGGCAAACAAGCACTTAAATTAAAGGTAAGTAAACCCTCTACAACTTCTTCTTCTTCTTCTTCTTCTTTCTTTCTTCTTTCTTCTTAATAGTTAAGATCGGTTCAGTAGTTGAGATGCTAGCGATTCCAAAAGGTTCGAAAATAAGGTTTTTTTGGTGGTTTTTTAAGTTCGAAAGCTCACATATCGGCCTGGAAAAAATAGAAATCGTAAAAATAACATTTGTTTTTTATGTTCTAAGTAAAATTGATTACTCTTTCGAAGAAAATAAGCTATTATTGATGCAAATCCAACAATAAATGGCGAAGTAATAATCAAACAGTTTGATTGTTGATGGCGTGTTAGATCTGCAGGAAAAACATGTTTACAAAACTAACATAATTCAAAATATACTATAGTTCTATATATACTCTAGTTCTGCTGTCAGCTCGTTATAAGGAACTTCGACTGTATGTGGCAGCAACAACGCTGCGAGGTTGCGTAGAATTTAGTTACATGATTACGTCAAAAATATACGGTTTAATTAAACGTGAAAAATATGCACTCGTAATGAGTTTGGAGCTTCTAGCTTGCCAGTCGCCACAATGGAGCTAAGTTCCAAGTTTCTATTTTCTATTTTCTATTTTTGAGCTTTTAGGTTTTAGGTTTTAGTTCTGCAGCCGGAGGACAATGCGGCGTATGCGCAATGTACTCCTAACGAACTTGCCGCATAGTTTATGCTGCTGCAAATATTATTTGATATTTGATACACACACACACACACACACACACACACGCGCACAGCAATGGTGGCGGCAGGGGGGTGGAAGGGTGGAAGGGTGCAGCTGAAGGTGTGTTTAACTCCCAGAGCGCTAAAAAGTTTGCCATGCCTTGCAAAAAACTTGAATGCTCAGCCAGCCGAGTGGATGTGTGTGTGTGTGGGTGTGAGTGTCGCATATATCCCTAACTAATTAGCAACATGACTCAACTGGGAAGTGTGTGTGTCTGTGTGTGTGTGTGTGTGTGTGCTTACAAAGGTGTAGATGGAGCTGTGGGCCGCTGCGTTGGTTAGTTGATAAACCCGCAAAATGCTTTTGTCTCTCCGCTGCTTGCATGCGAACACCTCCTCCAGCCCTACCTCGCTGGCAGGTTAACTAGGGAGTGAGGGAGCGGGGGAGCGGAGGAGCTGGGAAGCGGGGGAGTACTACGTGTGACAGTAATGACGGCGGCAGCGAAAACGCAAACAAAAAACCGCTAATTAGTTGAAAATAAATAATGAGAAAATGCGTCCAAAATGCAAAGCAACAATTGAAACTGAAGCCTCTATGTGTGTGTGTGTCTCTCTCTGTCTGTCAGTGTGTGTGTGTGTGTGTGTTTGTAGGTCAAGAAATTGAATGACACTCAGTTATATAGAAAGTCATTCAGCCTAAGCTTTCATGCCTTGCGTATCAAAAGGGGATTTAGCTTTGACATCAAACATTGAAGCCACTTTGAGAATTAAATAGAATACAAATATATTTAGAGGTTATCGAAAGGATATGGGCATTTCCACAAAGGTCCCGTGACCGAATTAAAGCGGATTTTCAAATTTTAAATTTTTTTTTCCAATTTTTTGTTTTATTTCCTTTTTTTTTTTATTTTTATATTCGTCTCTGTCTGAGACCATAACGGCTATAAGTAATATTTATAAAAATTACAATTAAAGCAATTAATTTCTGCTATTTGCACTCCGGGGTCTTAACTGGAATCCCAATACTCGCTTACCTTCTTATCGTAGTAGACTCTTACTAATAAATCTGCCTTCTCTTTCAGATCGTAGAACCATGCTTGGTGTAATTTTCTTACATAAACTAATTCATGGGGAAATTGATTCTTCTGAATTAAACAGCCAAATTAGTTTTGCAGTTCCGATCAGAAGTTCTAGAAATTTTCTTCCTCTTTCTCTTCAAGCTTGTAGTTCTAATTATGATATTCAATCCCTTCCATTTAGTAAGTAATGCTACTTCAATTTCTACACTTAGAACTTTGCTCTAACGTTATTTATGTAATCCTTGGAGACATTTTGAATAATGTTATTTTTGTATTTAGTTTGTATTTTCATGTCCGCCACTTGTATATACTGTTCGTTAGTACATCAACGTCCGAAATATAAAAAAAGAAAAGCATTCCTTCTTGAATTTATTTATTGCACAGGAAATAAAACCTATTATTCAGATTAATATTTTTCCTTAAAAATTAAACTTATTTCATGAGATAAAAATTAATTCGAAGACAACAAATGTATTTTTTACTCCTTGTACCCCATACAATGGGTAAAAAGGGTGTACTAAATCTGTGCAAACTTTTGTAACAGACAGAAGGATGCATCTCCGACCCTATAAAGTACATATATGTATAATCTTGATCAGTATCAAATGGCTCGCTTGCGCTGTCGCTCGTGCTGTCGCTTTTGTATGTGTGTGTATATGTGTAACTGTACGAAGATGCGATCGAAAACTTTTGAACTGGGTACGGGGAGTTTTGTAGTCGTCAATACTCGACGATAACGGTCTAACTTGTTTTCTATTACAACTTGAAGTATTTGGCTAAAAAAAAAGGCACTAAGCCCTTTTAGTATTTCTCAGATGCGAAAAATACCAAGAAAAACAACAACCAAAAAATAAAAAACTCAGAATTTTTTTACTTTCAGAAGTCGAAAAATACTAAAAATACCAACAAAAAAAAGTCAGTATTTTCGTAAATTTCTAAAATTCTGAATTTGGGATTAGTGGAAGTTTTTGATATTTTGTAGTTTTTTTTAGTATTTTTTGACTTTGAAAAAATACTGAATCAGGTATATTTTTGTTTTTTGGTAGTTGTCGACTATTCAAACTATTGACAGGGCCAAAATATCGCAATATATCGCCAATAGCATTCAAAAAGATGCCTAGTGTAGCTGAAATCCGAAGAGGTCTGATGACGAGGGAGTGGTGGGGAGGGGTGAGGTGCGGCGGCTTAGCTGATTTCACTTAGCGAATTCATTTCTTATTTAGCAGCTGAATTTGCATAGAACGCAGCCCTCGCACTCAATTGAATTTTTATGAGGCAGCCGCTCAGGATATGTAGCTGGGAATGGAGCTGGAGCTGGAGCAGGAGCAGGATGTAGATGTATGCCAAGGACTCAGGATAGCTTATCTCGGCGCGCTGAAATGCCAAGGCAGAAGAACAAAAATAAAACAAAATAAAAAAGCAAACTTGAAGATAAAACGTCAGCAACAGCCGCAACTTGGTCTTAACTTGGCCTTTTGTCTCTAATGCAGCTCCGATAACCAGCTCAAGGCGGTCGATTGGGCTAGGGAGAGTACTGGGCCAGGGGCAGGGGCAGGGACAGGGCCAGGGGCAGGGACAGGGCGAGGACTCGGATTGTTGCGCTATCTGCGTGCGGGCAGCGAAACTTTTTATCGAGCACAGCCCCGCACAAGGACAACAAGAACAGCAAAAAGGACATCCAGCAAAAGTTTTGGCATGCAAGCCATTTTTATGCAAATCAAAACCGTTTTTAATCTCTTTAAGCCCGGCTCAAAACACCCAACAACAAAAACAAAAACAAAAACACAGAATATAAAATACAAAATACAAAATACAAAATACGGAACGTGCCGTTCTCTTCCGTTACGGATGCAAATTCGACGGAGAAACAGTGAAATAAACACGTAATTAAAACCGCAGTTTAATGGACTTAGTTTGTGGTCTCCAGCGGGGTCGGCTTCCGAGGGGTGTGCTCCAATCTGGACTAGAGATGGCCGACTGTTGTCTCGGCACGACCATTTGCAAATGAAAGCCGTCTAAATAGATTTTCATTTACTTGCCAAACATTCCTCATTAATGAACTTAAGAAATATTTGAAAAAAGATTCAGTTAATTCGGAATATCTGACATCCTTTATCACACTCTTCTGTGTCCTACTATCGAGCATAAGGTCCTTGTGAGGTCTCCTATGAAGGAGTCCTGTAAGGTCTCTACCTAAACATGTGTTGAGAGCTTTAGCTCCTATTGCACAACAGTTACAGCCTGATAATATATATATATATATATATCGACGAGAGACTACCGGTATTCATATTATTTTCCATATTTATTAACTTATTGTCGAGTGCAGCGAGTCTCTGTAGTTGCCTATTCACCATGTGCTTTTTCAACGACTTCCGGCAACGTTCCCAGAGCCACGCTCGATTAAATAGCGTTGCCACTATCATCTCACTCGATACTAAACAACCAACACTGTCGATATACAGACTTATCCAACACTACATTCTATCGATAAGGCGCTCAATTCAAACAAGCCATCTATTCTCCGACATATATATATCTTATTGATTGATGTGTTATTATACATCAGCTAAAAGATAAGTCTTTTACCAGTCAGTTACAGCCTGATAATATATACATACAACTTATTGATTGATGTGTTATTATAAGTCAGCTAAAAGACAAGCCTTTGATGTTCATTTATACCTATACCACTTGCGATCGAAAGGATCTCAAAAGATCTATGCTTAAACAAAGTAAGCATCTATATGATATTCGATCCGATTTCAGTCATATCAATCTGCAAGGCTCCCAAAATACCAGGTGCTCTGGGTACATGTGTCACGAAAGAAAACACGAGGAGTCTCTAAGCTGGACTTTGCGCATTTGCATTTGAATTTGGAAAACATTTACATTAAAGTGAGGCAAAAATTCCAGTATGCATTTGGCACAGTTTCCAAAACTATTTCAATATAAAATTCATTGCATTTGCAGTGCGGGAGCAGACAGCGAGAAGGACGGACGGACGGACGGACAGTCAGTCAGACAAACAGATGGATAGATAGGCAGACAGAGAGTAGAGTGTGGCATTCAGGCCGGAAGGGGGAAAAAAAATGCACAAAACAATGCGAAATGAATGAAGCCCAGAAAGCCAGCGGAAGTTTTCTTGTTAAGAGCCAAACTGCCAACTACCCATTAGCATACAGCCGACACTAAGCGCCCCACTTGCCGCTCCCCCATAATACGATATACCCTATAAACCTCCCTCGCATACCCTATACTCGCACCCTTTGGCCAAAGTCGAAGTTTTCGCTGTTTAAAGTTTTGTTTGCCGTTGAGAAATTAAAAGAAGTCTCCGGAACACTTCACTAAAATCGACACTTGGGCTCCTCCCCAGGCTCCCTCGAGCCCCTCGAGCCCCTCGGTCGCCAAACTGACTTCCCAATGTGCAATTAAAGCCAAACATAAGTTGAGTCCCAGATTTTAACTCCCCCATTTGCATTTGAAGGCGCCTTCATCATGGTATGCAGAGTTGCAGCTGGTAGAGCGGAAGGAGAGTGGCCGGGGGGAATGGGGTTGTAGCTGGCGGGGGGGGGGAGGTCAGCTTGGTGTGGTAGCAGCTGAAGCTTCAAATGTCACCCACATCAGGGAAAGGACAGTGTTATGTGAGACCCTTTTGATGATGGCGCCACACGATAACTTCGATAAACGATAGTCGATGTTATCGATGCTGCAACTCCCAGCTAGAATCACCAAATTTGTTATGCGGGTGAGCTTCCTGAGAAATTCAATGAAAATCATTTTAGTCCGTAACCACAAATCAGCAAATAAAGGATACCACAAGCGAGAATTCCCATCCATATAGAAAGACAAGGACCTTGATAAGGTCCGAACAGAAAGATCTAGTGAAAGCACCTAAAGAAATAAGATTTGCATGCATAATCTTATCTGTTACCAACATTATTTCAATATATTTATAGGGAATTCATTTGTTGTGCTTCTGTCACCTAAGAAAACTCAATTTGGATTTGGTTCCGCCTGCATTGTAGGGTTAAGGTTCCTATGTGTGTGTGTGTGTGTGTGTAATCAAGTGCACGCAGCTGTGGACAGCAAGCCTGGGATGATGCCACATTTATTTAAGTCCTCGTAACAGCCCATTTGTCGTATTAAATAAAACCTGCGGAGAGGAGAACAACAAAGCTGGAGAGAATAAAGGTAAAGGGATAAACGCAATGAGTAGGGATAAAAGGAAGGGCGGGGGATATTCAAATGGACAATGGACAAAGGACATTGAGCATTGAACAGTGCCAAGACAAAGAGCAAACAAAATGAAACGTGCAAGGCAAATAAACACATGAAAGTCTAAATTTAATGCTAAAAGCCATTCAAGCATGCCTAAACCCCAACACAAACACAATTGCAATACAAGGATAGACACACATAAACACATACATACATATGTATGCACAGAAGCCAGGGCCAGGCAGACAATTCAAGGACGCGGAACGGGAAAGTCGCAGGACTCGAGCTACTGCTGAAAGGTTCCAAATGGCCTTCGTGCCAGACAGCTACAAGAATCAGAGCAATAACAACAACAAACATATAAAAATGCTCGAGAAGAGAGTGCTAAACTTAAAGATATCCTGTATGAGACACATTCCTACTTTCATTTCCCTTGCTGTCCCTTAAATTCTGGAATATTATCCTTGATTATTATCCGATCGCGATGAAGTCTTCTGAATTCATAGAAGATGGCAAAAATCTAGCAGAAAATATTTGAAATTATTTTTCAATGCGTAGGGAAAATTGAAATTGAAACTGCTCAAGAACACATACTCGTTATCCTTATAGGGTTCGAGATGCCTCCTCATACAGCACTTTTGTGGCTACAGGGTATGTCGAGTACAACAACAACAACAACTGAACCGATTTCAATTCGTTTTTTGACGCTTTCTTCTGCCGTTTTATTCTTTGCCTTGTCTTAGCTTTGTTTTATGTCCCTTTACCATATGCGACACTTTTATGGCCTGCGCGCTAACGGGGGCTGAGGTGGAGGTGGAGGTGGAGCCATGCCCCGCTCTGATAAGCGAAATAATCAAATGTCAAACTGGCAATGTAAACAATTTCAAATGTCCTGCAGTGTCTGTGTGCGTGTGTGTGTGTATGTGTCCTGTGGCCACCGTATTACATGCTCGTCAAGCCATGGCGCTGATTTCCATTTCCGTTTCCGCCAGCTGTTGATGTCGCATAACGGCACTCCAACTCATAATGCACAAGCCATAAATAACAAGTGAGAGCCGAGCTGACATTGTCGAGCGACTGATAATAGCCTTTATGTAGACACTTGTGATGCTTCTGCACACGAGTGTGTGTGCGCACATCAACACAACACAACAAGTCCAATATCTACCACACACATCTCGAGCACCTGCTCTCCCAATTACAGACAGCCAGCCAACAACCAACCTCGTACCCAACACCTCGAACTTTATCCACCATTCTAAGCTTACTCGCAATCCTTGAAATATCCTGGCTCACAATTGTACACACATACACAATAATGAAACTGAAAACATATCGATTTACTCTTCTAAACTGGCATTTGCTGTGCTCGTTCACCAGCATCCATTTGATTGCAATTAGTCATCACTTTATCGAAAATCGTTATCGTACGCAGTCATCGATAGATAGAATCTAGAGATGGAATTCCCATACCTTTGCCGCCACTCGATAGTTGTTTGTGTTTGTAGTTATTGTCGACATATAAAACATGAGTAATCGAGTTGAATTTAGTTCTTAAATTGGCATTATTACCAAGCAGCACTTAAAGAGATGCTCGTGCAAGAGCAGAACTGCAAATTAATGAAATTGTTTATCTTGCTGTGGGCGCAGAGGATACAAATTAAAAAGCAATTTCAACTAATTTTAAACAAATTGCTGGGATAACTCGAAGGGGAATTTGTTTGTTACATATGTACAAGCTCACATACAGAGAAACACACACACACAAACTACTTTTATTTGGTAGCCCACAAAACTATGTTCAAAGGGGTTTGAGCAGTGGACAAATAACAACAATAACAATCATAACAACAACACAAAATACAGCAACAAAGTATAGACAGGAAATGCACGCACAGAGAGCGATTTCCTTGATACCCTTTCAAATACAGAAATCGAATACATTTTGTTTGGTAAGCCTAAGTATCGAAAGTGCCTTCATCGATTTATCGATTTCGATAGTCTTAAAACTATCACCAAAGTATTGATAGTTTCAAAATTAACCATTGATATCATCTTCGAAATGCAACGATCCATGGAAAGCGTATTTTTATTCAGAAAAAGCTACAACGAAATGGCGAAAACATATGTTGTCTCTAATCGATATGAATTATAATATACTGCTACTCGATACTTGCGATAATGATCGAACTATCATTATAAGGGCGATTTCCTTGATACCCTTTCAAATACTCTAACAACTTACAGAAATTGAATACATTTTGTTTGGTAAGCCCAAGTATCGAAAGTGCCTTCATCGATTATTTCGATAGTCTTAAGACTATCACCAAAGTATTGATAGTTTCAAAATTAACCATTGATATCATCTTCGAAATGCAACGATCCATGGAAAGCGTATTTATATTCAGAAAAAGCGAAAACATATGTTGTCTCTAATCGATATGAATTATAATATCCTGCTGCTCGATATTTGCGATAATGATCGAACTATCATTATAAGGCTTCAAGTCAATTCATATACTAATTGGAAATTATGTTTGTAGTGGAAAATCAAACAAAACATCGATGCAAGCAATGTTGCTATCGATTGTAGCGTTATCGAATTATCGACGAATGCCCATCGCAAGCCTCAGGCGGTTGAAACCAGATTCAAAAATGTTTCCTACGAAGTGAGCTTGAAGGCGATCAAATTTTGATTTTAAACCGATGGGAAATCGAGGTGAAAATGGAAATAAAATATGTATGTATGCTCAGCTGAAAATACGATAACAATTTGATTAGTATAGTTACAGTTCATCCACGCGTATAATTCCAAGTTACTGGCCTGGCATGTTGCATGAAAATGCTAGGGTGCCCCGGGAGTAGGGCAAGAAAAAACCGTTTAGTTTGTTTGACAGCAGCAACAGGAAATACAAAGCGACAACGTTTGCCACATGGCAACAGCAGTTCCAGTTGCAGTTCCAGTTCCAGCTCCAGTTTCAATACCAACAACAACAAGAAAAACCCAATTTTACAAGCAATTAAAACTTGAATTGAAATGTTGTTGGGGCATTACAAAAAAAATAGCAGAGCGAACGGGGAAATGTGCCAATGGCTTGTTAAAAATGCGTTAGTTGAAGTAAATGATTTCTAGGACTAAGGTTGGAGGGCGCGGCCCCTCGGGGGATAAAATGCCATGAAAGTACAGCTTGCCAGTTTATAATGAAAGCTGTTTCCCCTAAATTTAAATCGAAAGTGGAATGCAAGCTCCGTACGAACAGTCTGCAAATGCTTTGGCCTTTAACTTTGAGATAGCTTAAAGTTATCTCGGAATAATGACAGAAATTTGATAATCCAGATCAGAGCTGGTCTTCATAATTTGTTTTTACAATTTATATATTTAACCTTGCAAGCAATTTTGACTTCCAAAGTTTCCTTATTCACAAGTAAACGATCTTTCTATATTTGAATTTAACATAACTTTGCCAAAACTGAAGCGATTTCCACGCGGAATGTCTTCTTGGTCTTGATTTTCTCTCTATATACGTTTGGAATTTCAATTTTGTTTATCAGACAAAAAGATTCTAACTGCTTATAAAAATTGACAAATTAATTTCACTTTTAATCTATTGCGTGCAAAACTTTTTCTAAACTTTTGCTGAAAATTCATAAGCAATCGAAATCGCTCCAAGCATTCAGCAGGCGAAATTTTGTATGAATTTTGTATATCATTGTTCAAAAACTTAACCTAAAACACGTTCAAAGCGCTTCCTTGACTTAACCATAAATAATTTGGTTTGAAAGAAACAATTTGTAGGTGGGTAATAATAATACTAACTAAGCTAACTAAATGGGCAATACAGAAAAAACCTTTTAAAAGTAGCATGAATTTCTTGCAGTGTTAGAAAAACGCTGCCAATTAACGTTTTCGATTGGTCCATTGCGAACGTAATTGTTGACAATTGAACCACACACATACACACACACACACAACACACACACACACACACACACACACACACACACACATGAAGAGGACATGGCCGCTAATCCCTTGAAAATAGCCGCATTTGATGTTTTGGGGTTTGGGGTATTTGAGTGTGAGTGTGTGTGTGTGTTGTGATTTGGCAGCCATTGCAAGGCTGAAACAGGGGTGGGGAAAGGGCAGGGGTCGGGATGGGATGGGATGGGGCATTGGATTAATTGCTTTATGAGCTGCAATAAAAGGCGTGGCCCCAGCTGGCATTTTGTGAACTACAATTAGCAGCAAATAAAATAATTTACGATTGTAACGACCAAAAATGCCACTATACAGCGCACTCGAACAAGGCTGAGGGGCTGAGGGGCTGAAGGGGGAGGTTGGCCTAATGGTCAGCTGGCGTGCAGTGGCCAGCCAGGGGGTGGGGCAGGGTGGACGCGGAGCAGCAGCCGTTGCCTGGTGCGTGGTAATAACAACAAATTGCCAAAAATGTTTTGCCCACTTACAGAAACTGGCGGATTGTGATTTCCCGCATACCAACAAGCACACTCCCACACACACACACACACACACACACACACTCGCCGAGTGTGGAATCTTATTAAGCCACTTTAGATTTATAGCCTGCTCTTAGGACCCCCCTCGGTCGAGGGCCGCGGGTCGGGGGTCTCTTTATTAAATTGGCCTGTCGGCGGCTGCACGAAATTGTCTGCAGATTTCTCGATCAATTCTCGCTGCAAATATTCGAAATGCTCGCATAAACCAAAGCAAATAGAAATGAATATGAATGTGGCTGTGGCTGAGACTGAGACTGCGAGTGTGAATGTGAATATGGTTATGAATATGAATTGCTTTCAGCATGCAAAGCGCAGTCTAGTGAACAGCACCCGCGGCGCCTGCCCCGCCAACCCATACCAATCAAGAAGTGAAAATCCGATGTGCCACAAAAGGTGTTGAAAAGTTAAATAAATCAGAGCAAATAGCAAAAGGAGCCGGCAAAAGGGCGAAGCCATGAAGCAGCTTTGGAAAACCAATGATCGACTACCGCATACCCTGTTTCGCAAGGGTCGATACTATCGATTGCACTTATCTGAATGTCAATGCTATGAATTGATCCGAAGTCCTAAGTCGTTCATACAGTGACTGAATTTGGCCTTTGAATATTATATTTCAAGTATTTTAAACACTTTTTATGTTTATCGATAATATCGATAGGTTTCCCGTCTCTAACTCCGAGTGAATAGCCCGGGAATCACTTGCATACTTGTTTTGCCTCTGTTGTTCATATCCTGCCAATACTATCGATTGCACTTATCTGAATGTCAATGCTATGAATTGATCCGAAGTCCTAAGTTGTTCATACAGTGACTGAATTTGGCCTTTGAATATTATATTTCAAGTATTGTAAACACTTTCTATGTTTATCGATAATATCGATAGCTTTCCCGTCTCTAACTCCGAGTAAATAGCCCGGGAATGACTTGCATACTTGTTTTGCCTCTGTTGTTCATATCCTGCCAATGCCAACAATACAGGATATTGAGAAAAAAAGAAATTGTTACTAAAACTAGTCGAGGTGGCTTAGCATGGAGGATAGGAGATGAAGGATGAAGGATGGAGTGTGTGTTTGGCTTGGGTTGGCTGAAGCGTGCATAAATAAAAATGTGGCATGTTGGGTCAGAAATAGCATGACATTTTAGAGCGACCAACAAAATGGCGACAGATAACGGCTAACGGTAAAGGCAGCAGCCAACGGTAACACAAAATGAAAATGTTTAGCAAAGGGTTGCGCTATCCTTGCCACAGGGGATGAGTCCGTGTCCGAGTCTGAGTCCGAGTCCGAGACCGAGTCAAAGTCGCTTGAGACTCTTGTTGGGGACCACCAAGGGGAATGGGCTGGAGCTAAGGGAAGGTGGAAGATTCACACTGAGCCATTGAGCCATAAAAATCAATAAAGTCAACGCCTGTTTGACGTTTTCTGTGTGTTCCTTGCCCACTGTGAGGAGCATTTGTCGCTCACCTGGCTGTTTAGGCCAGCCATTGTTGGCCATGAGTTCCGAACTCCTTGCGCTCAACAAACAAGTCTCCCGACAGTGCCCCCATTCGATAGTCTCCACAGACTTAGTCCCCCACACTGTCAATAGTATTGATGCATCGATGTTTTCATCATGTACAGCAACAAGGATGAGTACATTTCGGATGTAACCGCAGTCTTGGATGAAAAACTCATATTGATTGCCTGTCTGCTCTGAACGCTCTTTTAATCATCTAACAAAGTCAAAAAACATTTATTTATGTGTGTTTATTGTTGTCTTTAAGGTTGGAAAACTTAAATTTTCACTTGACCTGGCATTCCATCCTTCATCCTCTTGAAACTCGCTTTGTTCCTCCCTAAAGTATCGGATTCCTGAGCTGCTCTCAGTCGCTAAACTCTCTTTGATGAAACTCTCTTTGTGCTTAATTATTGAGCTTCATTATAAAACAGTTTAATTCGTAATTTTCTCTATATATATATTCCTAACATACTAATTTGGAATATGTTTAGTTTGGAATTAGTTCTGCTTAATATATCCTGATGAATCTATATCTATATCTATGGGGCTTGTCAAAATCCTAATACAATGTTGATCTGCCTAGAATGAATAAGGTTTCCTCTCCTCAGAGGGTTAGACGTGCTTGCATGGATATGGTCGGACTAATCAAGAATATATATTTGTTGCCATAGGGTCCAAGAATTATCTTTCTGCCTGCTACAAGCATTTGCACGAGTTTGTTTAATGCGGCCTGAATAAACTGTTTAAGTGGAAAGTGGGAAGTTCATCCTTTCGCAAATATGTTTAAAAAAGCCCCTTTCCTCGTGGAAAGGTCTACCCCAACCACAGACAGTTGGCAATTATAAAACATTTATAATTTCAGCTGATATTACAGAATATGTGAGGCATTGTTAGACAGTCTGTCTGTCAGTAGGTGGGGTCGGTGGTTCGGTGGTTCGGTGGGTCAGTGGGTAGCTGTTGTTGGGGCTCTTCATTAGTAGCTGGGTAATCCGACACAGGAGTACCTGTAAGTGTGTGTAGTACATGTTTATAACTGAAGCATAAGAGGGGTTGGGTAACCTGGAGCTTGTTAGTACCCCGCCCGCTGCTGGCCCCGCACACAAAAAAGGCAAATTTTGTTGAAAGAGGACCCCCCGCCCATTGTCCTGTTCAGTGTCCCATCCTGTCAACTGTCGACAATTTGTTGTGCTTTTTATTAGGACAATGAAGTTGGGACAACACAAGGCGTGGGACGCCGGGTGGGGGGGCATGGTTGCTGCCCAACGAGGCCTGGCATAAATGTTTCATAAAAGGGAGGGCCCTGGAAAGCCCCTAACAACGGAGAAGCCCCACTGCGTCACCGCCCTTCAACCCTAGAGCCCTATAGCCCGACACTGACTCCGACAGCTGCTGTTGGCCATCTGAAAATTATTAAGGCTACTCGGCTGGCGGTCTGTGGTCCTCTCTGGGCCGTCCGAGCTACCCGGGTATCGGAGTGTAGCTCCGGGCGAGCCTCCATCTTAGTGAGCCGATGGACACGGAGAGGCAATGACAAGTTACGGCTTGAATGTACGGATGATGCTTAAAGGCGAAAGGAGTTTACGGCGAAAGGAGTTTAAGAAACCAACAAAATTGAAAATAATTCACTATAATCGAAATTATAAGGAACTTTCGTCTCTGTAGGAAGGAAGGATCTCTTATTAGTCGATTGCTTCGATAAACAAGATTCACAGCAATACGTGAGGCCAACTGTTGATGAACTGTTGGTTGAAGATAATTAACGTCCTTAATATTATCCTGCTCCAAATAGTAGGCTACACATTCTGTTGTGGAATTGTTTCCAAAGTGAAATTCAGAACAGGCTATTTCCTCATTTCGGAATGAGTTTACTTTATTAAGCGTAATTTATGGAATGATAAGATTATGAAATACTCGGGGGAAATAAATGGATTTCTTGAGATGAAACTATCGATACTTTAATTGATACTTCAATCGATTGCTTGCCAGATGGCGTATTCGCTGTGAAGTCATCAGAAATGGATAAATAAGTAGTTTTGCCTCACCCCCCTCTCATTCAGCCACACTCAGCCCCCCATGCTCTCTCTTTCGGCATAATTCGAGCCATTTTACAGTCAATTGATTTGCAATGTCTGTTTTATTGGGGGGAGCGGGGATTGTGGGATGAATTATGTATAGGGGAGGGGGCCATGTTTAGTTGCTCGCGCGCTCAAAAGTATGCAGCACAAATTTGTTATCGGGGGTGTGGCAAGAGGGGGGCGTGTGCGTGCGTCACATTCACTTGTACACATAAAAGTTAGTGTGTGTGTGTGTGTGTGTGTGTGTGTGTGTGTGTGTGTGTGTGTGTGTGTGCATGTAAAGAAATATATAAATTGAGCGCATAAAAATCAATTTGCCGTAACCGCACAAGGCAAATAAAGTGGCCCAGACGACGGCGACAAGACCAGCTCGACCGGAGACTTGAGACTGGAGACCAAAGGACCTAAATACCAGAGGACCTCACCCACACACACACACACACAGACAGAGGGGCAGCGGAGGGAACAGCAAATTGTCTGTTGTTTCGGGCTTTGATGTGGGCGTGCAGGGAGTGGCATTGGGAGGGGACAATGTGGCCAAGGCGCATGTTGCTGCATAAAACGGCGTCCGAGGCAATCACAGCGTTTATTTGCATACTTTTCGCCTGCTTTACATATTTATTATGATTTCTTTTCCCCCGACTACCGACTGCCCACTGCGTGCCCCACCGCCCGCTCCGCCCAACAGGCTGCTTAGCATTTCTTTGGCAACATTTCTCAACTCTCGTGTACACAAAATCTTATTTTTATTAATCATAAATCTATGCCTGCAACTGCCCCGTTGCACGCAACAATGTATCTGCACATACAAATAGGTACAGTTGCGCTCAAAATAGTAGAAGCCTCCAAATACGTAGAGTTAAAGCGAAATCGAGCTGCAATTAATAAAAACCACACTCTTCGAGCAAGAATTGTGGGCGAAGAGTTTGCTTAGTAGAAAGTGGTTCTATTAGTGTGAGCACAACTGTATTTGGCTGGGATTTTGTTGGGTCAGTTAATACTCGTAAATAGAGTCGGACCCAGTCCCAGGGGCAGCTGCAAGAAATGCCAAAGAGTGCGCCATAATTTAGCCCCAGGGGGGCGAGGCGTGTGAGTCTCGGCCCTGAGCGGGTAATCTCCTACAAAATGATTTACAGGCCCACATATTCCTGCTTGGAATCCCAACTTGTAATAGTCCTAATAATAGCAATAATAATTTGCACAACCCTTTCGGCTTTTGTCGTTTTTACCGCTCAATTTGATGACCGCCCAAATCCCTAATGTGGGTATGCACGAAATCAGGAAGGGGCAGGGGCAGGTGAAGGTGGCGCTGGAGGTGGAGGTGGAGGAGGATGCAGAGCAAGCATGCCGAAGGAGTCTGCGGCCAACAGCACTACGAGAGACTGTACAGGGAAAGTCTACATTTGAACCAGGTCCATAGTGCACTCATTCTCACCTCTTACACAGACATTTGTTTGCACTGAAGTCTTGACTATATGTATGTGTATGTGTGTGTGCGTGTGTGTGTGAGTGTGTGTGTGTCGCATCACAATTGCGCGTTATTCGAAAGAATGGTTTAGCTAATAAGTCGCTTTAAGTTTGTATATTTCGTATAGTTGTTAATTTGTAAATATAAGTATTGAAGAGGCAATTTTTCTTATTATTTAAAATTCAATCAACGTGGGTCTGTCCATAGACTAATTCGCGTGGGTCAACCCATAGACTAGCTTACGCGAGTCAACCCACAGACTAGTCCGCGTGGGTCAACCCATAGACAGGTCCAGGTCGATCAACCCATAGACTGACCCATGCTGTTGCAACGCCGGACCGAGACGTCAGTTCCAATGACATCGTGTGTAAAAATGGTATAGGATTTTACATTTAGACGGGTCGACCCGTGGGCCAGTACCGGCTCGTTTGGGTTAGTCAGATGGCTAGTCACGGGTCAACTCACACAACTGCAGAGAATCTACATAGATATTATAGGGATGCCTCGAGCGAATACAGAAACATACATTCATACAGAAGGTCAACTATTAAGTTTTAAAACTCTTAGGGATCACTTCTTACTTTCCCGAGATAATGTCAAGGCATGCCGTAACTTGATGGCCAGATCGGGTTAAGTACCCAAAGTAGCTATTCATTAAAGCTATAGCTTTTGTAGTGGGCTACTCTTGATTCTTATCCTCCTGTTGAAGAAGAATTTCTCCTTTAGCTGTGCTTGTGGTTATTAACATGGAATAACACAGCGTTATTGAACTTCAGTTTCCAATAAGCGAGTTCCTTTCGCATATATTATATTTCCAAAAATGCCCCTTCCCTCTTGAATAGGCCCACCTGCCCCTGCACCAGACAGTTGGCACAGAACATTAGAGGCATTGTTAGCCTGTCTGTCAGTAGGTGGGGTTGGCGGGTGGGTGGTTCGGTGGTTCGATGGGTCGGTGGGCAGCTGTCATTGGTAATCTGCTGCAGTGGCATCCCAACATGTAATGGACGTGATAATAGAAATAATAATTTGCAGAACCCTTTCGGTTACTGTCAGTCTGACTGCCCAATCAGATGACTGCCCAAAACCGGATGTAGGTATGATGATGGCGTTGGGGGCTGTGGAGGCTACGGAGGCGCGACCGGAGGCGTCTGTGGCTAACATCACCGGGCCGCGTGAGCTACAGAGACACGTAAGAATCAATTGGTTGTAACAAATGCAGCGAATTTTCAGCTATCGTTGGCTTGCCGAACATTAAATACGCTTTCCTGGGCAGCTTTAATGATATACTCGTAGTTCTAAGGTCCTAGAAGAGTACTCTCAGTAATCATACTAATCGAACCTGGCTTAGCTATGAATATAAGCAAATTAAAATCTTATACCCTTATGCATATGATTAGGCCTTCTTTATATTTGCCATATGCTGGCTCTGATGGAGTTTAATCAGATGAACCTCCTTTTTCTCCTTTATTGGGAAATGGTTAAGACTAAAGTAAGCGAACTTAACAATTTATTTATGTACCCAAAGAAAACGCGTGTCTGTCATTGGATATTTAAAACTATCGGTGAAGCAGACTATCGACTACACACTTCCCACTGTGGCTGTAATTGATAGTCTTGCAACATTACAAGAATAATCGAAATTCGAATCCTGACTGGGTCTGACGAACGTACGAGCCTCTGGAAGGGTATAACATGGACATGGGATGCTTTTCGAGGACGAAACACAAAACACATACTCAGCAGCACTCGGTAGTTATGGAATTGTGATCTGCACTAGCACCTGGCACCCCGTGCCGCGCACCTCGCTGTTGACTGGGGTCCTGCGCTCAGGTCCTGTGCAGTTGATAGAGTGCGAAGTTTGTGTGACCGTTGGGCATAAATTGCATTCATTAGGGAAGCCGATGACAGGGAGGAGCCTGTCCATTTGCGTGCACCTTTGCTGCTGCCACGTCCGGACCAGGAGTTGTTGGAATTTTTTTCGGATTATTGTTGGGCTACGGGCAGCTGGAGCTCGATGACTGGTTGAACGGTTGACTGGTTGACTGGTGGACGGGTGGACGGATGGACGGGTTGGCGCTTTAGCTGAGCGACTGCCAGCGCTTTTTCTGTATTGCCGGATGCGAGCGTAGACCCGGTTCAAAGTAATTGGAAACGCGGCCGACTTTTTTGGCCTGGGCTGGGACTCGGAATCGGTCGAGCAGCGCAGCGTTTATTATGCATCTCAATTATATGGGGCCACCCTAACTGAATTCCCATTTTTTTGTTGTTGTATTTTTTTGAAGCCCCCTGGTTCTATGTTGTTAGCAAAGTTCGGATGCGGCCAATTCGATTGGCCATGCGAAGCGTATCCATTTCAGACTGCAGCTAGCGCCAGTGCACCACAACAACACTACACACCACACACCACACACACACTCACACTCACACTCACACTCACAGACACCACAATGTGGCTTAAAGTTCTGGGAGTGGAGAGATTGGCAGAAGCATTTCCCATGCAGTTGGACAATAATCAAATCCCTTTGAATACTTGACTCCGCAAGCTTAAAAGCCAATTTAATCTAGAACAAAGCCATATGCCTGAAACAACATTCTGCATAGACATCGGTTGAGTTTTACAAGTCAAACGGATTGGAAATATAGCAAAACCAATGTATACGATCTGACATTTACCCAGCTTTTCTTTAGAAGGCAGCAATATATATGAGAGGAGGACTCAGAAGACGACCTAATTGAGTACTGGAAGATAGCCATATTGGGAACAGTGGGAAATTCAGTATCAGGCGAAGGATGAGGAGATGTTCCTTAATACAAAGCGATCTGACATTTACCCAGCTTTTCTTTAGAAGGCAGCAATATATATGACAGGAGGACTCAGAAGACGACCTAATTGAGTACTGAAAGATAGCCATATTAGGAACAGTGGGTAATTCAGTATCAGGCGAAGGATGAGAAGATGTTCCTTAATACAAAGCCGTCTTCAATTGTGTAGTATCGATGGCATTTGGTACATTTGGTACTGGGGATGGTACTCTGCGATGACAGGGGCTCCTTTGTAGAACACAACAGCTCAAGGACAGGTCCTGAATAATGTATGTTTGTATGCTTCGAGATCGGTTCTTAAGTGTCGCTCTATTATCTAGGTAGATTGGCGTGGAATCAAATTGATAAGTGATACATTGATTCCTTTGTTTTGGGGTCCAAAGTGCTGTCTACTTGATGGCACTTAAAGCTATCACAGGACACTTGAAATGCTCACAAAACAATGTCCTTGACAGCAGAAAATTTAATGTGCGGGTAGAGAAGTATTGGGTGGCATGGCAGGGGCAGGGATTGAAGGGAGCTGTGTGTCAGAAGGTCGCATTAAATACTTATGAGCATAAAACAGCGCGAACGCAAAGCGAAATAGTTTCGGAAAGGCAATATGTAGGACCGAGGTCGTCTAGGTAATTGGAGTGCCAAACAAGTGTACCGCAGTCTCCGGTGTGTGTGTGTGTGTGTGTGTGTGTAAATGGGTGTGTGTGTGTGTGGTTAGCAAACTGTAATTTACATTAAGTGTTGACACGTTGACATACGCAAGCCCCACATTGCAATTGTCGTTGGCTTTCGTTGGCTTTCATTTGTCCTAGCATTTCCCATTTTCCACTTACCGTGCGTGTGTGTGTGTGTGTGTGTGTGTGTGTGGGTGTGTTTGCCACTCACTTTTTATGCTGGCTGCCAGCCTGTGTATGTGTGCTTCAGCCTGCCGCAAAGGACTATTATAACTTTGTCGTGCCGTTTGCCTGGCTCGGGCTCGGGCAACGGCAAAGGCAAAGTAAGTAACACACTCTCTGCACACGGACCTGGACTTCTTCTCAAACATTGGACAGGGGCGAAGGGGCAGCCGCCAGAGGCAGCACTTAACAGCATAAAATGCTTAGCAACCACGAGCCAAGGAGTTCTTGCTCTAGAAAAATATAATAATAAATATTTTTTCAATTTATTTCATTTAATTAAATGTGGTTTTTGTGCGTTTATAAAGTGCGCAAAATAAAGTCGCTTGTTTTCCAGGTCTCAAAGTCAGGCAGCTCAAAGCGAACTCAAACAGTTGCAAATACCTCAATCACAATGACACTGGCTGCAAGTCAAATTGGATTATAACAAGAACCAAAAGGACTCTCAACAAAGCCCCAGCCAGTACAAAGTGCTTTCATCTTTAGGTCAGCTCAATTCGGTTCGGTTCAGTGTAAACAATTTAAGTCGCTTTAAGCTTTAATGTGCTTTCAAATAACATCACATAACATTTTAAAACACAACTCTGGCAGCACTGGCCGAGTACAGTCTGCACTCAGCTGGCAATTCTTTAGCGTGCGTTGTGCATTTAGGGGGGTGGCAATTCTTTAGCGTGCGTTGTTGCCAAGCTTCAGTCCTTTGGCCCCTACTGTACCCCCAGTTATCAGATCTCCGACAGAGGAGCACTTGAAGGCAAATATTTGAGCGGGGGGGGCTCCATTCCACGCAAATAAAATGTAATGCGCCGCTTGAAGGGCTGACTAAGTGGCCATTGGGTTGCCATATGCAAATTGTTGTTGTTATTTCTGTTAATGTTGTTGTTGTTGTTGTAGTTGCTACAGTGGCTGCCAAATGTTTAGCCGCAGAGTGACACTTCAGGCAGCTGCAATATCAGTTAACCTGTGCGGAGCAGGGGGCAGGAGGTGGAGCGGAGAATTGCCATATTGTTATAAATACATGCATACATAATTGAGGACCCCAAAAGTCGACAATTTGCGTTATTCCGTGCCAACGACAAGAGTCAAATGATGTCCCCTTGAGACCCCTCAAGTGCTGTGTATTTGCCAGCATTGAAGTAGTTTAATGAATATTGGCAGTCAACATGTGTCCCCCGGCCCCAATACCCCAACACCTGCCCCCCTTCTCCGACACGCGAATATTAATTATAATTTCCTTGCTATCCGCCCAGCAGGTTGGCTGGGAAGCCAACATCTTTATTGCTGTATTGTTTTTAACGCCAATAGCAACAAGGCCAGGAGTATTAGGAACAAGGAAGAATGATTTATTTGAAAATCGAGATTAGGAGCCGCCTTCTGCATTTGTCTGGCATCGATGGCTTTTGTTATTATCTAAGCTTTCTTTCGCAAGGATAGTTTCCAGCCCTGGGAGGGCTACAAGTTGTTTATGACACGTGTTCCTACTCGTATTAGTTACAATTGTTGCTGGGATTACTGACTCCTGATCCCAGGGATAGAAAAGTCAAGCACTTTTCGGTGCAGGAGGGGAACGGCACGACTGGCGGCAAAATGGGTCACATTGATGCACAAATGCAATCAATTATATTTTCATTTATGCATTTTCTCATCATATATTGTATTCACATCTTCTTCACTATTTCCCTGATTTTCCCCTGTGCGCCCAATACTCAAGTACTAAGTATTAATTTAAAAATTCATTGGGAAGCTTTTGGGTGATTTTGGTTTATCCAAATGGTGTTGATTGTCGCTCCGCCGGATCTAGGCTCTAGGTAATCTGATTTGTGTTGATTGTAGAGGTATATTCGCTTTGGGATGGGGCTTTGGATTGGGGGTGCCACACTGTAATAAATACTTGCTGTTTGCAAAGACATAACTCAGCATGCACTGATGCCCCCAAAATGAACATGAGACCCCCTCCTGACCCGCGTTGCCACACTTGAATATTAATAACCATATTTTGGCACGTGTGTGTAATGGCCTGGCCAAATGTGTTTGGCATCGCGTGTAATTTGATTCTTAAATTCCAAACTGTTTGGCGCATATATGCGCTAATTGAAATTGTAATTATGCAATTTCATTGAATCTAACATTGGAATTTGCTGCAAATTAATTAAAGACTCCCTCAAAGGCCGACTTGCCACATTGAGCAGCTTGGCAACCCTATGCACTTTGGATCTGGCCACACTGCGCACCTGCTGCCAGTGAGGTTTGGCAACAGCGCTCAGGCCTGTCGACTATATAAATCGTCTTACCATAAACAATCGCAAAAATATACGCGTTTTTACCAAAGCTTTAAAACTTTGAAACACAACCAAATTCCCAACCAATTTTTGCTACAGATCAAGTTAAATCCAAAAAACTAGCTGGCGTTGCCCGGCTTTACCCGAGCCAAATCTATTTTATAAGATTCTTTCTTGTTAGATAGAATATTTATATAAATATAACTCTTAAGCCTAACTGATTGGAGCCTGAGCGCGAGATTCCTGACAGATCTGACACCCCCACCCCCTCACCCGCAAATCGGCACATGCTATCCCCAAAAACACATCTTTTACAGGGCTATATCTCCTACAGTTTCAAAGCTAGAGTCACCTAACTTGGCATACAGACTAATGTTGACCACCTGAACAAATCTGCGTTAACAAATTTTTTGACCCTCCTACCCCCTCCCTCAATTCGTCCCCTGGACAATTCTGCATCAAACAAATTTGAAATACTCTTAAAAGTTGTCTTCACGCCAGTTTGCAATAGTATAGAATTATGAAAATTAGATCGAGCGAAAATTCAACCCTTCGCAATATCCACCTAAACAATTCCAAAACATGTTCTAAGCCGAACTCTGAAAATTCTTAACGATTCACAGGATAAACTTAGGTTAAACAGAAACAGGTAATGTGCGCCATCCTATTCTATACAGGCGATCAAATCCACCCAGAGCAAGATAGTCGTAGAATAGCTGGAGCCTCGAGATATATAAGAAACTCGATATATAAGAAACTCGATATATAAGAAACTATAGAGACAGGCTGCAACAGTACGCTAAGTCCCTAGCCGGAAGGCCAGCAACATGCAGCTGCGGAAGATGGCTAATACGGCGCCACTTAAATGATCTATGGATCCACGGCCAGTGTCCTTAAGGCCGACTTTTATAGTATCCAATTCATATAATTTATTTATACAAATTATAAACACACTTATACACAAACACCCCAATATTGTTATCCCCACCCCACGTCCCCAGACACATATTCACCCTTACACGAACATTTTATATTTTTTAAGTCAAATGTTCAAAGAAAAATACCTTTGACCTTTGGTTTGAGACGCTCCGAGTCCTGTCAAATGTTGACACGAGACTGGGAAAACTAGGCAAAATTATTAACGTCCAATCTGATAAAAGAACCTATGTATGGTTCAAAAAAGTTCATATCCTATAATTTATTTACAAAATATGCTTCAATATTTTCAACCTCAAAGGATACAGAGCTATTAAAAAAACTACAACAGTCAAAGGCACTGATAGAATTATAATAAGGATCAAAAGCACGATGGAAAATTAATATAATACTATAATAATACCTTAAGTATTACATTATATACAAAAAATTTAGCACTGCTAACGGAAACCTTTGCACCCTCAATTCAAATAATTATTAGAGATTCGAGAAATTTCACAGATATTGAAATAGATGTCTCACAAATACGATGTTAACGATAGGAAGAATGTCGATAGAGTTGAAACAGAATACGTTGAAAGGGAATCAATTGACTATGCCAAAGAAATTAATAAAAAGACTAACGATCACTTTGAGTCAAAAGTTATCTGATGTATGTATAATTTCAATTACATTTAAATGTATGTAATATTCGCAATTACTTAATTATCAATAAAGATGCTTCTTTAGAGCTGCAGTTGCGGGTGGTTTTCATCAGGTTACACTCCAGCAATTTGAAAAACTGGAGGAAACCGATGGAGTTATAAAAATATCACAAGGGATTTGTGCCCATAGTGTATTAAAAATGATGTAAAAAAATAAATATCACTAAGAATGATAAAGCATCCGCAAGGCAGAAATCCAAACCTAAGGATTATACAAGTGTTTGCATTCACTCACTGCAAAGGCACACAAACTAAGAAGAGTGCCAAAAAAATGGTGTGCATATGCTGCATAGACCCTTCAATTTAGAATATAATGAAGGTCGTCATGACAGGACAGCTACTGCGACTTAGACCTGCAATGCGACTGTCTGAAGCAGGTATCAAGATTATGGTCGAACAGTTTCGACTGAACAAGAAAAGATAAATAACTTCCTTAGAAGCTGTACTTTGGCATTTTCAATTCCAAAATAATAAAACTAAATTTATAGTGAGATATCAGCCACAAGGCTTGATTCTGAAATGCTTCGACCCCATAACAGCCACTCTATGAAATTTGAACTAAAACTGGTTGGGAATTATAGGCGACATTTAATGAAAATAGCCAGTCTAAGTTAGCTGGAGTTTGACGGGCGAAGCGAGCGGAGGCAAGGCCCTAGTTTTATATAAGTCTTCACGATGACACTCTTAATAGCAATGCATTTTAGCAATGCTAACAGAGAGCTCTGCACCCTCGTCATGAGGAAACGGCTTTGTAAATCTTCTTAGATTTATAGACTTAGTTTATAAATATTGACATTTCTTATAACAAGTAATTTCAGCATCGACAAATCTAGTCTATGCAGAGCACAGAGCTAAAACAGTCAGTGCCAGTGCCAGAGTCTGAAAAAATTAATAGGAGAATAATAATCAACTTGAAAATTAAGATTATATTTAATATTATACCATTGGAACTTATTTATATATATGTAATATTCACAATTACTTAATTATCAATAAAGATGCTCCTTTAGAGCTTCAGTTGCGGGTGGTTTTCATCAGGTTACACTCCAGCAATTTGAGGAGGAAGCCGATGGAGTTATAAAAATATTTCAAGGCTTTTTTGTGCCCGTCGTGTATTAAAAATGAAGGCAGAAATCCAAACTTAAGGATTATACAAGTGTTTGCATTAACTGCAACGGCACACAAACTGAGAAGAGTGCCAAAAAAAATATGGTATGCATTTGTTTAATAGAACCCCCAATTCATAATTCGGGAGTTCGTTGATCAGCTTAGATTGAACCAGAAAGAAAATAATATTTTCTGATTATAACAATCTTATATTCCATTTTCATTTTGAAAAGAATAAAACAGAACAAACAATTAGTGAGATATCAGCCACAAGGCTTGATTCTAAATATTTCGACGCCATAACAGCCACTTCATGAAGTTTAAACTAAAACTGGTTGAGAATTATAGGCGTGCAATATTGAAAACAGTAACAGAACAGCCAGCTCATTCAAATTGTGGGTAAACTAGTTAATATTATTACGCAAAAGGAGATAGGCTTCAAATTCAACATCGCCCACATCAAATTTTCTGTTTACGAAGAATTTGGTGAAGCGAATTCCAAAGTTCGACACATCTCCAGCTTTGCCAGCGTCGCTCAAATTTAGTTTTTTACTCTGTAAGAATTATGGTAAGGAGATCATTGAGTTTGTGTAATGCTAGAGCAACCAAACTTGGTAGACATATTGGTATATAACGTCTGTGTCGACCCCCACCACCCCCTACAATCGTCTACTGCAAAGAGTCCCCAAATTGAACATACAGATTTCTGTTTTTCTTCCGAGCTAATATGTACCATACCGGAAACACAGTATACTGCTGTCGGGAACGTCCGCCTGCAACGTTCTTGGTTCTTGCTTATTGTGAATGTGCTCTCCGTGACGAGGCTTTCCCAAAGTGACGAAACACGTGGCGACTTAATCAAAAGCTGCATTTAATGTTGGCTGCCATGAAGCTTTAAGCTTTGAAGCTTCGAGGCTGTCAAGCTGTCAAGCCTTGTTGCCACACTTCACTGGCGACACGACTTTTCACCATTTCTCTCCGGTTGACCATCGGCCAAGTGCAGGACAAAAGGGATGCGACTTTTTATCTGTTTATCTGCCGCACTTGAGCTTGTCACTAGCAATTGTTTGACTTGGCCAGACACACACGCAGAAACACACTGGCCAAGCTGGAACAAAGCACGAACGTCAAACGCAACCGGCCCGAAAGGGCCAAGAAAAACTCGATGGCGAAAGGGCAAGGCAGCAGCAACAACAACAACAACAACAAGAACAACCACAACAACAACAACAAGGACTACAACAATAACGTCAACATTTTGAGCCCATTTGTTTCACTTCGCTGACCACAACCATAACCAAGCTGTGTTTATTTCCGTGACCCACACTCTGGCTAACAGCTGTGCATGGACGTAGCCACAAAATCAAATGTTGGGGCGGGGGTTTGCTTTAGGGAATCCCTAACAAAGTAGCTCCTCAAATCTAAACGAATACTTAAAAGAGTAAGTCCGAATATAATGATTATTGCACAGTGGCTAAGCTTAAAAGTAATTTGTTAATCACCGTCTAAAATAAATGTAGCTAATTTTCATCCTCTCTTTTACCCAAGCTCATTAAACTATAAACTTGGTGGTGCAAATAATGTTTAAGTTAGCTTAGTCAAAAATGTGGAAATAAGTTAAATCCTTATTACGTTTCTTGCATAATTACTTTGCATATAAAAAAGTACTTGTCTGGCCACATTTTTGGGGGGGACCCAAATGTTGTGCAGCCTCCCGGCTAAGCCACTGCATCTTCGTCCAGCGCTCTCACAATTCATGTATTTGTTGTTTGCCCTTTTGGTCTGAACCTCTTGTCGAGGCAACGCGTCAGCAACTGCAGTCACACCCAACCCTTCCCTTCCCTTCCGTTCCCTTCCCTTCCCCCTTCCCGACATTGAGTTATGTTCTAGAAACTTCAGCGTGGCCGAAGGAAGTGCAACGTCAGCAACAGCCGTGGCATGTGACAAACACTCCACAGCAAATCAGCAAATTTGTATCCTTACAATAGCATCTAATTTATAAGCTGAGACAACAATCTCTACATACGCCGCATCGGGGTGGAGTCAATTTATAGAGCTGCAACTGGGAACTAGAGGTGTAAAGCAATCGATAGTACCGATGACTTTTTTGGGCCACTGAAGAACTTTTTATCCACCATCGATCAAAGTGCATGGACCAGTTTTGTCGATACTGTCAATCGATAGCTTAGGCAACTATCGATTCCGGTCACAATCGATCATTTTCTTGATATCTTGGTCCCCAATCATTGCCAAATTTTGGCAACTTGTCGACAATTATCTAACCAAGACACTTCCGAGAAAGTATCGATTAAAATGGCTAGAATGAAAGCTAAAAATACAAGTTGTAACTTTCTTGCTTCTTCGCAACGAAGAAAGGACTTTTATTTCTCACATACAAATACACACGAGTATGTTTTCCTTTAGTGCTCTAGAAACCCCAAGAATCCATGTCTGCTGCTTACATGTATCCATAGTAACAATACTCATTATTCTACAACCCATGGTAAGCTATTGTAAGCATGTAATTCTAGCTTTGGTAAGCAAAGTCAAGTTTGGCAACGCTGCATATTTAAAAGCAATCTAGATTCCTCCGGCTGCGAATTGCAGCAACAATCTGTTGCCCAGAAAATGCACTGGGAAACGTAATTACGAGTATTACCCAAGGCTGTGTTGAGTCTACTTACGACCCCGTTGCAAGCTCATCATCAGGCAAACTCAGGTCAGAAAGAAGTTTAGCCGAGAGGCAACAGCCATCATCCCCACAATCATCATCATCATCATCAGCATTATTATCAGACAGTGCGAGGTGCTATCATAATCTCGGCCAAACAGCTGCTGACAGTTGACAGTTGGCAGTTGGCAGTGGAATGTCGCTAAACGACAGGCAAATGGCCCAAATGGCCAAATGTCTAAAAGGCAATGCCAAGGCAAAAAATGCGAGTATTAAGTGCAAGTGCAAGTGCGAGAAATATGCAGTTAAAGCCACTGGAAAATCAACAAGATAGGACAGTTCTCTGTAGCCAGTCGTAGATTGAATACCCTTACTATCCGAATCTGAATTGAAATTCACACCTATAAGATAGTAGCTTGCATACTTCTATATTCCGATATTTTTAAAATACATGAACTAACGGCTATATTCGGCATACTGAATACTTATATCTACCCTTGCATCAATGTTTTTCATACAAAAGCTGATTGTTCCTTTGTCAGTTTTATGATATAATGATCGTATCCGACTAGTTCCAACATGTGCACTAAAGATATGCATTTGTACCAAGTTTCATGATGATGGCTAAAAAACCACAAAAAATTTTGAAGTGATAGGCGCTTATAGTTCTTATATGATTCTAGCACAGAACTCCTGGCAAAATTTTATATTATCAAATGATAATGTCAATAAAATTCTCGAAAATTATGTAAAAATTGATTTTTAAAAGCAATTTGGTAGTTTGCTCGAGGTTTCTGTAAAGGCACTGAAGCTGACAATATGTGATATTTATATATTATACAATATAGTATTTATCCCATACGGCTGATTCCCACTCATAAGTACTGCACTGTGTCTGTATTTTGTTCCTTAACAAAAGAATTGAATTTAGCTGTAATTAGAAATTCCCTTAATTGTATTTAGTGTGGCAATAAGTTTCGTAAAGAATATATTGTTAGTTAAACAATCTATGGGATCTAGCTAAATTCTTATTTACTTATCGATAGTATTATCGATAGTATCGATCGTAAAATATCGCTTGATAGGCCAACAATGTTGTGGCACCTCTATTTGTTACACATCCGAGGACAAAATGTGAACACCCGCAGCGAGGGTATAATGACACTCACCGAGTTGCGCTGTTCCTTTCACTGGCCATCTAATTTTCAGCTCCTCAGGTCCCCTCTCTCTCTCTCTCTCTCTCTCTTGGTACATGCCGTGCAACAATCAAGTCGCATGATTGCTAAGCAGCATAATGCCATTTATTGCCACAACAAGCCCAGGCCAGACTCCGGCTCGTCCGTCCGCCCGTACCACCCAGCTGCCAGGCAGAACTATCGCCTGACTCCTTGGCAAACTTTTGCTCCATTCGTTGTCCTCCTTGTTGTTCGTTGTTGGTTGTTCCTTGTTGGTTGTTCACTGTACGCTGTTCGCTGTTCGCCGTTCTCATTCGCATTCATGGGCTGCACACAATATGCTAAACACTTTCGACGCTTCCAGCAGCTCCTGCAGCCAATGCAATCATAATTTTAACTACTTTAGTTTTATGCTCGCCTCCCGCCTTCACCTTCCCCCTTCATTGCCAGCTACAGCCGGGCACACAGCTCCTGCACTTAGTTCCATTATCCAAGCGCTTTGTTTGCCTCATTTTTTTTTTGCCTTCATTTTGCTAATTTCGCGCGGCCACAATAAAAGGCAAAATGGGTGAAAGGGGTGGGAAACTTGTGGAAAGGCGAAATGAAAACGAAAATGAAAAATATAAATTGCCTTTCTGGTGTGTGTGTGTGTGTGTCTGTGTGTGTGTGTGTGTGTGCCTCGCAGCCAGCAACTGCACACTGCGCAAAATTGCAAGCAAATCTTTGCAGATAATGCAGAACAATGCCAAGTTCGCAATGGCATCGGTAAATGCGGTTGAAATGGACTTTAAGCCCAATATTTCTTTGGAATTTTATCCTTGTTCATAAATTCCGACAAAATTCATAGAAAAGGAAGCCACAAAACGGAATCAAATTAACTGAAGTCTGGAAATATTTGAACAAATTACAACTCCGATTAGAAGTACAATTCAGATACATATATAAGTATGTGCGATTGCTGGAGATGGGATTAAGTATGCCACAGTTCGTGACACGAGCACGAGTTGTAAACAGTCACGAAAATGATTAATCATAGTTATATGTTAGTGTAAAGGAAGTATAGGCTTAGGAAGATATATAAACTCAGTTCTTAGATTCAGCCAGCTCAACTTCAAAAGTTCAGAAATCATTTTTGGAACATTTGATAAATGTGCAACTTTGTATGTTTGTGGATTGTATTTTAACTCGTCACTTTGTTTAGTCTTAGCTGTGCCCACTCGTGTCACGACATAAAGCACGACTCGAGCCCATCCCTAATGTGTGTGTGTTATGAAGAGCGAGGCTGCAGAGCAGCAGGCGGAGAACATTTCAATTCGTTTGCACAACGCTTTTTGTGGCTTCATTAGCGCCTGTAGGATAGAAGAGGCACCCAGTTTGATTAACCCCAACCCCAACCCCAACCTGAGCCCCTAACCCTCCGTTAGCCAGGCCAAATGCAAACCCAAAGCCAAAGGCAACGCCAAAGCCAACGCCAACGCCAAAGCCAAAGAAGCGCTCCACAATCGAGGCAAATGGATTTTAATTAATTTTGCCGCTCTGCACATTTTTTAATTAAGAAACTTGAGCGTCACTAGCTGCAGTTGGCCAAATGCAACGGCCCAGGCAACAACTGCAGCGGCATTCACCATTCACCATTCACCATTCAGCCTTCGCATCCGCATCCGGCTGCAGGCCATTTTTTGGCTTTCCAGCGCCATTTTCCAAACGCATTGTGCGAGTTGCCGAAAATACGAGCAGCCTCTAGCTATTGTTTTCCGGTCAAATTGCAATTTGCGTGAACTACAGTCAAGCTTCCCCATGACGAATGTGAATAGCTCTTGCGGCAAACTATAGACTCGATTATCGATACTTATCGGGATACTTAAATCGTAAATATGCTATGACCTAAGGGTATGACTGTACTCAGAGTGTACTCATTTTTATGTCATCATTGAATCTCATTTCAACATATCCAAGGTAGAACAAACTCAGATAAAACTTCTTACTGAAAAACAGTACGAAAGTGCCATAAATATAGTTATTTCTATACTATCGACTCTGCGGAATGTGGACTATCGATTCTACCATTGATAGCATCGATAGTCCTGTCATCCAGTTGTTTAAAATTATGAACATTCAAGTCAACCACAACTTGACGACTTACTTTCTCCCCGTCGAGTCTTCCGATCTCCTACTCCTAACACTCTCCTGTGTAGAATAGCGTTGCCATCTGTGCTTACATTTAAGATAAGTCAATTGGTTTCACTTTTAACTTGCACTCTAACCAAATCCCTATAGGGAAGTTCGCCTGTCTTTGAATCTAAACATCTTTAAATGCCTCTGAATGGACTGTAACCTTTGGCTCCCTCTCCCTCTGTGCCCCCGCTAACCTTCTGAATAATTGTTAGCTGCAGGCCTGTCATTTGGCCATTTGGTTTTGAAATTGTAGAAAATGTGTAAGAATCTTTGAAATGACCTTAACCTTCTTCTTTGTATTTGCAGTGCTGGACTGTCAGGTGAGCGAGTGGGGGGCCTGGAGCGAGTGCGACAAGAGCTGCGGCACCGGGATGATGACGCGCCAGCGCCAGGTCCTTCAGGCGGCCCAAAACGGTGGCAAGCACTGCCCCTCCCTGCTCCAGAAGCGTGGCTGCCAGGGATATCGCTGTCACGGCCATCGCGATAAGAAGATTTTGCGCGGTAAGTTACAACACAACAAAAACCCAAACACACACACACAGCCACCACAACACCATGACAAGCCCTTATCTATATGCACACACACACACACACACACATCCGCGTTCACATAAGTAGCTGTCTCTGTGTGTGCGGTTTTTAATGAAATGCAATTTTAATTAAAAATATTTGCGTGCCTGACATTTTCCCTTGCCCCTGGCACCTGTTCCTGCCCTTTGACACCTGCCCGCACGTGGCTTGTGGCACGACAGCTCAACAGCTGAGGCTGCACTTCTGGGTGCAACCGGAAGCCGCCCCCTTCCCCGTTCTCTCCCTCACATCCTGCACAGGGCCTGTTAATTAAAAGTACGACGCGATAATCCAATATTGCTACAAGTAGTATTTAATTGGGTTCAGCATTGATCAATTGACTTAATAAGCATTAAAGGCTCCATTTTGAGGCTACTGCAAGCACCGTTGTGACTATCGATAGCATCGATATACACTTGCACGCTGCCATCGACATTTATCGACTAGGGGGATACCAGCCGAGTTGTAAATGTGCCTCGTATATTCAAGAGTACAACATATATTTATTTTAAGCTCCTTTAGTTCCTGACATCGAAGGGAGATTATGTGGACTTCATTGGATAACTTCGTATTTGTATTATGTAGGAGTTTAAAACTTTAAACTCAAAGAATTCGAATAATGCTGCTTCTAGGAGCATCTGTAGAACTGACGTACGAAGTGTGTCTTTCCTTTCCCTTTCTTTCCTTTTAGTTTCTTATCCTTCCCATTCCTCTCCTCTCAACTACTGCATTTTTGATAGGAATGCTGATATGTTGATACACTTAGCAAGCACTTGGCTCTCATTGTTACTGCCTCAAAATATGCTGAATTTTTCATGCAGCGCTTATTGTTGTACCCCGTCTGGGATGGACTGGGCTAGTGGGTAGGTTAGTCGGGAGTGGGAGAACTCCTACTTCTATAAGTAGAGATAAGTATTCGGTTTCCAAACTGAGATCTAGAGATCTAGTTTCTTATTGAGTTCTGTCAGATCGGGGAGCGTTTCTCGTTTAGGAAGGAATGAGGGTGACTCAAGTCAAGTCCTTCGCTTTTCGCACGGATATTGCATTACATCAGAGTACAGGGTATATAATAGTCGTGCACTCCAAGGTATCTCGGTCGCAGTGGCTGTTGCTTTGACAGAAATTGTGACAGGACCGCGATGGGACGATGCAAAGAGCTTTTTTACCTAAACGCCCAGGAGAATGTTGGGAAAACTAAGTCACTTGACAGGTGGGTGGCGGCGGGCGAGGAGGAGCTGGAGGAGAGCTGCTGATGCACTTGTCATTATGCTGGGGTGTGGGGCTGCATCTGTCAGCTTTTCGCTTGGTAGCTCAAGTTGAAACATTTTTTTCCTCCAAATTGCCATTTGATGCAGCGAAGGACATACAAAAAACGGCGCCACGAAGAAGCCAAGAGCTGCAGGAGAAGTCAGCGTACGTGGATAAAAGAAAGTTCTGCCCGCCGCTTTCCTTTCCTTTCCTTGCCTTTCCTTGCCTTGCCTTGCCTTTCCGTTCCCTTCCTTTCCATACCCCTGGCCACTACTA